>CM071926.1:4702673-5302673 GCA_016081115.2 Rehmannia glutinosa
CGCGCAGTGTACTTCGTTCCGGTTACGTATTGCTAGTTGAACTTTCTCGGTACGGATCGTAATTGTAACCCGACATCATCCTTTGTTGGTGGCTGGCTAAAGGCACTTCCGAGCTTCATAAAATCTGAAGTGTGGTTTTTAGGGTCATAAATATCAACTTGGCATTTTCTTTCTTCTTAGCTTTCTCCTTGTCCTTTCTCATAATGGACCATTTTGTAGAACTCTCTTCATCAAGAGCAAATTGAACACCAACATTTCCAAAAATTTTAGAAGGTATTCTTCCTCCTCAATAGTCGGACTTTGAAGCGATGCTTGCCAAACTAGACTTCCGGGCTCTCCCAGTCGTGTAGCACTTTCTTGTATGTCGGGATAAGTATGAGATAACATTATTAGATCATCATCTCCGCATGGGCTCATGAAGAGCAATTTATTCTCGGCCAACCATCGTATTTGTCACGGAAGGGAATTTATAGCTAACTCTCATTGAACTTGGTGAATTTGTGTTGGGCTCGGATTCCTCGATTATTTCCTAACAACTGTTTCTTTTCCCTTTAGTGGCTTCCCACCACTTTCTTTCTTTGAAATCGTGCATATCCTCGGAAGCCTTTTCGTTCCTTAAGTTGTTCCCAGACTCGGTGGCTCAGTACTAAGTGTGTCTTACCGATCTTCGTCTTGTCTTCTTTTTTCAATGGAACTTTAGGTTCCACATTCTCTGCAGTACTTAATTTTGTAAGTGTCACTCGGTTCTCTTTTTGCAGTGAAAACTTCCGAGCACAAGCGAGTGTTTTTCTTCACGAATGGGGAGGAGCTAAGAGCAGATCTTTCTCGATTCGGAGAAGACGTTTTTTTTACTGTGAAGGCAGGTCTTTTTTCTTGGTGCGGGCTTAAGGGAGAGGGCTTTGTTAGAAGTAGCTATGTCCATGGGGACAAATCTTAATTGATTATCTTCAACTTTGGTAGATGTCTCTTCGCATGGGCTTGTCATTTGGCAGCTGAGAGAGGTTTGCCTAAATATTTTCTTATTGACATGGAAGGGTTTTTCCATTTCGGAGAGGAACACCGTTCCTTATCCATTAGTGGCCTAAGATGGGGCCATGCTTAAGGTAATTTTATCCAAACCTCCATTATGGGTCCCACAGTCATATTTCATCACATTGCCAGCATGACTTTTAGGAATGTTAAACGGATTCTTTAATTTTCCTCCATTTATCGCTACTTCGCGATAATCGAGCAGTCAGGGGTGATTGAATGATCCCCACAACTTCATGTTTACGCATTTAGCCACCACATCCATCGACTTGTGGTAGTCTTCCTTGATAAGCATCTTCAAAGAAGCAAGTGTAGTTGGGTTCTCAGAAGAAGGTTTAATACATCTCCTTCGAAGTGCGCCCAAATCAACATCTTTCGATTATCTCCTTCTGAGACGGCAGGATGGGAGATAATAGCGAGCGACTAAGTCCGCAGCTAGATCGCCTTAAAGTCTTTGTTGTGGACCAATGAGCTTAATCTCATCGTTGTGAACCCGACATTCATGTAAAAACATCATGACCTCCTCTAGATATGTGTGAAGAACTCCATAGATAAAAGTCGCTTGAGACCAGTTTTCTCAAACTTTTAGAGATATTCACGTCAGAGCCTTTGCCACGCCTTTGCCGACAAGACCTTCAAGTCCACTTTGAAGACCTATGTGGATCTTCTGGCCGAGCTTTGCATAATCGTAAGATGGTGCCATTTAAGGGCCCATAGATTTGAGATTCGAATGGAGAATAAAAACTAGGGTTTTGAATTTGTTCAGAGAGAAAGTGCTTGAGATTTCTTTGAGAGCAAAGAGTGAATGTGAGGGAGAGAGAAAATTCAAATTCTCTGCATGGGACATGAGGATGGTTTTTGGAATTCAAAGATTAAAATCGATCAACGGTTGAGATCACATTAATTTACCACGAATTAAATGTAGAAACAAATTGATATCCAATCAACCGACGCAAGCTTTTCTTGACATCATAATTATCGTTCGTCCCGAGCTTTAAAAACATTCGGCTTGTAAACGACCGTATTTTATCACATAGCTCATAAATAACTCGGCTATCTTTATTTAGAGATAATTACATTTAACCCCAACTTTATCCCTTTATACTTTACCCTTAAACTTTCATTCGCGACACTTTGCACTTTGAAGCTATGAAAATTACTACATAGCCCCTTATGGACAATATTGCCCTAGGTTTTATCCTTTAAAACAATAGTTCAAGTTATCCCTTTAAACTCTAATTTGTGGTACCCTTTACATAATAATAAATTTATTGCATTAATCATTAAACATGAAAATTTTACTCCATAATCAATTTTGTTTTTGGATTTTCGAGAAACGAATTATTATTTTCATGTCACTTGTTTTGTTAAATTAGCATTGTTACACCTCTTCTAGATCCGACTTATTCAGAGGTTTTAAATGGATCATGTCAGGTTTCCACCATAAACTCAACAGACATTCTCATTTTCAAGTATAACCGTATACAAATTAGGTGTATAGGACCGAAATGAACATAGTCCATTTACGACCATATCGAGGCCCAACGTGCTTTCGTAAAATTAATAAATCCCTTTAAAAATTCATACCTTCTTGACCCAAAATGAACATCGGGTGAGATGGCTCGCTTGCCTACCAATCGGAAAATTACGCCCCCGTGATCTTTTGACAAACGGCTCACTCTCAACTCACCTCGGGGAAGATGATGCGCAAGTTATCGACTCCTTCGAAATTGTTAAAGACAACTTAGTTCGTTTCTACTTCCGGCCGTATAAGTGTAATTATTAAACGGGATGAATTAATAGTATTATGAACACATGTTGAAACGGAAAGCCTCTTTTTATTAAGAACTTATAGAAATATTTATTACATTAGTAATCTCCTTTGGGGAGAATGTTTGGTTTAACTCTCATAACAGGCTTGCACTGTAAATACATAAAACTTAAAACTAAAACACTTTCAAAAATATTACAAATTTTTCACTCAGATTTTATTGTAAAATCCAAGGAAAATGTTCGATGTCCCGACTAAGCCCAATCTGCATTTTATAGAGGTAGTCAGGACTTCAAGCGGACTTCAAATCTTGTCGATATATACACTGTCGCTACTTACATCATATCCCACATTATTGCCTCGCCACGGTGGTTTCTTTTCTCCGCGTGACTCAAATTTGTGATGTTTTGTCAGAAACTTTAAAAATTTGGTTTACGTGGTCCCCGAGGATAACGCGTCTTGTGAGTCAGCCCTTATCCTTTCAGTGCGTGATCTTGTCGGTCGGGTTTGGGTCTAATCCTTTCAAAACTCGGGTTCTTCTATTCGGGGCATGCTTGGCATTCGGCCGATTCCAACGGCCAACATGTGCCCATGTTGCAGAATTCCCGGTAAGTTTCTTTGCTTGCGAATCTTATCTCCCGGCAGTAATTCTTCTTTTGGTCTCGAAGAGTTCTTCCCAAATCCTGTGGTTGATCCGTCATCGAATTCAAAAGGAAAGATCCATTTATCGAATTTTGGAAGAACTTGAATGGATATTTGACCTTGTCCATTTAGTTAGACAAAACCCAAAGACCCAATGCTCAAATGCAGTAGAAGCTTGTCTTGGAAAATGCTCCTACTAACACGGTCCTTCCTAGGTGGTTTTCTTAATGTATTTTAAAGCATTTCCATCACAGTCTTCTTAGCTTGATGAAATGAAAAGCTTCATTAAAGCCTTTCTTTCGTTGGTTCAAAGAGTTGCCGATAAAAATACAGTTCCAAAATATCTCCTCGGCAAGTGTGGATTATTGGCCCAGTGCAAATCGCTTCCCCCGATCCATTTAGGTAATTTTGAAATTTCGGGAATCTCTGGTGACACGGTATAGATTGAAGCTAAAGCTCCAAAAGTATACCATTCATGTACTTCATTTGGATGACTTCTGGTTTTCATCAAACTCGGGATACTTGCACAGAGATATCAACCGTTGTTTTCTCCGGGTTAATACCTTTGTCTTTGTAACTAGTTTCTCCCATTGCCGTTGATATACCTGCATAAGAGAAATCTTATTCGTCGAGTTTTTTTTTAAACCTTAGATTTGCACATACGTGGCCTAAGATTCAACTCTCCCTCTTTTACCCAGTCTTTGGGTTGAGCAGAGACTCGAGGTTGTGACACGGGCTTCAACATTCGTTCGGTTGTACACCTCGGGGATGCATTACTGCAACACTTGTGATTATGGTACTTGAATCCATAACCTCCGGGTTAGAGCCCCGTACTCTCTCGGCCCCTTTTGCAATCAGTAGGAGATGCGGCTGGAAGAGAGGCCTTGCGCCGTAAGAACAATTGTCTTGAGCTAATCGACATGCTCATATTTGACTAGAAACGGATTTTTGGTCCTTTGTGGGTCGCCCAACAACTTCGCATTGAGACATAACGTCCCAAAATCTCGTTCTAGACTCTCCGAATTTTCCCGAGATGTCTTTTCGTTTAAGGACACCAAAGAACGCGTCTTCCATCTCGTGTCAAGAAATGCAAGAATATTTTCATGAGATTTTATAATGACAATATCATAATCATAATATTGACATTTTAGCTTGCCATCTAAATGTCGAGCCTTTTAAGTTTTGATTCAATTTTGTTTTTCGAGAAAAAAACCTTGACACTTGAATTATCAATTTTTAAAGTAAACTTTTAGCTTGAGTAAAAATAGAGCCATTTTTTAAAAGCCTTTCGACATTGCAAAAGAATTCTTTCTCGTTAATATGCCACGAGTTGCTTCACTAGGGGGTGAATAAACTCGCCGATATCTGCATGGCACTTCCTCGTTTGGTGTGACTTTCGTAGAAGAATTGCCCGGATCAATCCCAGCATCGTGTAAAGAACCAGTTCGTCCTCATCTTGGGGAATTGCAAGCTTTGGAAGCTTTTACAAAACTTCTTTAAGTTTCTAAATTCCTTCTTGATGTTCATCTTCCCATTTGAATCTTGCATCTTTTTTTAAGCAATGGGCTAAACACTTTGTAGTATGCCGGATTGTTAATTAACATCCCAGCCAAAATTAACAACTCCAAGAAAACTCGTTTGTGTCTTTGGTGTATACGGAAATCCTGTATCTTTTCCACAATATGATTACGTAGAATAATTCGATTCATCGATTTCAATTCCTAGGAATTCATCTGTCTTGTTGCAATCCTTTGCGCTTCTTATCCGAAATCACTAATCTTCCTTGTGACAAACATCTCAAAATATTTCCAAATGTTTGAGATGCTCCTTCATGCTTTCTTTTATGCGATTAGAATGTCATCGATATACCGCGAACATGAAAGCGAAATAATCTTTGAAGAGATTATCCATCTTCCTTTGATATATCGAAGTGCGTTAGCCAATACCATAGGCATCACGTTCCAAATATAGTGTCCTTGTGGTGTAGAGAAAGCTATGAACTTCTTTGCATTCTTTCATCCATCTTAATCAGTAGAATCATTTGCAATCGAACTTTGAGAATATCTTGGCACCTTTGATACGCTTAACCGGATGTTCTGCTGGCTGGGATATAGTATCTGGTCGAACTCCAAAATGTTATTAATTCCCTTGTAATTAATAACAAGTTTTGCTTTCCTCTTTTGATTTCTCCATGGTTTCTAACTAAGAACCCTGGATAGCCTTTGTATGGAGAAACTCCTGGTGAAATTAACTTAAGGTCAAGATGTTTTAAGTATCTTCGCATATCCTCACGATCCGCCGGTTCATAAGGATTGGTTTGAATCTTACGAACTCGCTTTTCTTCCTGTGTTTAACCTTGGGGAAGTTTTTAAGCTCGTTCTTATTCCACCAAGCCAAAGGATCTTCATTTGTCAATTCCTTTGGATCTTCTTCTTGATATCCTCGAGTGATATGTGTTCTTCTAGGTCACGTCACTCTGCGGACTCTCCATTAGACTCATCCATAAGTCCGCAATGGCACGGAGTAACTTGTTCTTCTCTCAGACTAACGAATATACAAGTTATTATCCCATATCTTCGATCCTTCCGACCGAACCAAATTGTCTATAGGATAATAAAGCTTCACCAAATTTCCTTGATCCACCATGTTTGGATTGCGAAGTTTGGCTTAAATCACCACGCTTTGCTGCGCGAAGTAATAGGCATTTTTCAAAATGCTTCCCGCGATCTTTGGACAATAATCTTATGATCACATAAAGTTGTGAAAATAAGTCTTATTGTCTCGTTCTCATGTGTAAATCGCTTGAATGTTTGTAGGAAGTTGTTTCCTAGTAAAACATCGCACATGTATCATGGAAATAGATTGGTGGCGTTTTCACTTTGTACCGTGGGTACCGCGTCTCCGATCATGATTTTTGCTTGCTTAATTCCCTGTTAAGGATAAGAATCCTTTAGAGAAATCTCTTCTGCAATAGCTGGTAAATATTCTCAATTTCTTTAGGAAAAACATCAGAAGCTGCGAGTACATATTAGGCACACAATCAATATAGGCAAAATAAATACTCGGCTTTGTATTCAAAGATATAACATTCAATAGAAATGTATATGGAGAATGGACTAGTTGTCATCACGATTATGTATCTTTTTTATTCGCCACTTTGTGAACTCCATTCCGTCTTGTAATCTTTCCCAAGGTTTATGATCCTCAAGAAATTCAATTCCCGGTATTAATTGTTCGGGATTTTCCCGCAACTCTGTGATAGTAAGCTCAATTTCTCCTATCTTCGAGGCTTGCTTGATACCCGTCCAACTATTGGTTGTTGGAGATAATATAGAACATCACAAGGAAAAATATTATCCTTTTGAGTGATGTGAATATTACTTCCACTTCGCCATCCTTCAGGACATTTGACTCACCTGCTATTTTAAAAACATCGGAATGCGTTGAAGCGTACTTGGTCTCCTTTCTTCCCACGGCCGCTCGTCATTTTGTCCGTTGGAAAGACATCCTTCCCAGGCTCAACGACGAGACTTCGACTTTTGTTGAAGACTGGTTGATCTTGTATTTTCGAATCGATCTCCTTGATGGTTGGAGACTCAATAATTTCTGGTATAACCACGTTTGGCAAAGTCCTCGAAGATTCTTGGGACTTCAATAAATTCCTTTCTCAAGTATCTTGAATGATGTGTATTCGAGAGAGCATAGGATATCTTGTATGTGATCGAGTAGGGTCTGTTTCTCTCTTTCATCAATTCGACTCTTTTGAAATCTTGATGAAGAGTTAGGACTCTATTGAAATCTCGATCTCCCACATTTGTATGCAACTCCAGGATAGACATTAAATGCTAATTTCAAAGATACAAATTTCATATTCTTTGCTCAAGCGCATGAATCTTGAGATTTGAGATCCGCATCAAAGATAGCCAAATTGAGTGGCTAATCTATCCCTTCTTTGAATGTTGCTTTAATAATAACTCTTATGGCTCCGATATGAATCCATGAGAGTGTATTTGCAACTTCTCTTTAACTCTGCTTTTGATCTCCTGGATTTCTCTAATAGGGACCAAGCTGCATCTCGATAGGTTCTAAACTCATTGGAATGGCAAATTCTCCGGTTGTTACCTTGTGGATAATTTGGTGTTTTCTATTACGAAAACCAATCTTATCCAAAACTTTTTCCATCGCTCCAATTGTAAATCCATCATAGATTTGAAGCTTTGGATCTTCCTTCATAATTCTCATAAGAATTTTATGAGATACCGTAGTATGAGAGAGGAATCACGACATATCCTCACTGCCGTGCAGTTGAAGAATTTCTTCTTCTCTGCGATTAATCGATTCACTTCCATCATCAAGAATAGATCTCTTCTTCATAGATGCTTTTTTCATCCGAGGGAATATCCTCAAATTGATACACCTGTATTAAATCACGATAATGTATGACTTCTTCAATTTCGGTGTGGCCTCGAACTGTCGACTCCTCGTTTTTTTGATTATGCAGGCAATCCGATTTGAGATATGCCTCTTGCTCCATGTCCAGAATTCTGATCTTTGGAACTTTCATTAGCTGCGGTTTGAGCACGCTGAGAAAGTTCTTCTCCCCACGGATTCTGGCGGTACTTGCTTGATTAGAAACGATGATGAGGCTCTACTCTCGCTAGTAATCTGGTCTTTGCCCGATTTATAACCGGGCTTTTGTTTTGACGAGAACCTTCTAGGTCTCCATGAAGACTTGCAAACTTTTGTTGTGCTTCCTCGGCGGTATGGATGGCTTCTATCCTTCTTCTTTTTGTGCCGACTTGGTTGACCTCCCACAATGTTGGGATATCATTATCCACGCAACATAGAGGAAGCTGTTTTGTTAATTCCTCTTAATTTTTTGTAATTCTTGTATAGAGTCGCTTGGTAACACCATTCGGATAACTTGGCCTTTAGGAAAGACATTTTTACGGCCCGCAGTTTCTACTTGACTCACTCCACCCTTGTATTCACGATAAGCATTTCTCTCCGAGAGACTCGGAATCTTGGAAGAATAGTATCAGCCTTTCTTTTTCCTCAATCTTGGATTTCATGGTATTCGGTGAACAACTTGATATATTCGTCAATATGACAAATATCCAGTAACTCAAGGCTATAGAGGGCTTGTTTATATCTCTTTCTTTTTCATCTTCTAATCCCTCGCGAAATAACTTTTGCCGTGCGATGAACTGGATTTTGAATAGTTTGGCCATACCATCGACAATTCCTTTAAGTGATTCCCTGATGTGGCCGAACGTTTCGTACTAGCATCGGTCATATCCCGAGGCAATCTTCACGATCCTTCAAGACTCATTTCAAGGAGTAAAATGAATGAATCCTTTGTAAGATCGGGGTTATTTGAAATTCTCATAGTCAAGCCCGTTCATCAATGAGAACTTCTGCATTTTTAAAATGCGGGATGTCCAAATTTAACATCAACCCGTATGGATGTATTGGGTCGAGGTGCGATCTTCCATAAGGCGTCGATAAACATTCGGCCTTCAATAGGTTGTCTAGTTCTGCAAAGAGGTTTCGACCTCCTGTTTCACGAAAGTGGATGGCTCTAGTCGTGAAATCCCGGCATGTGGCATCTTCTCGTCCCGAACTCCATGATGCGAACCCGTACTTTCTTCGACGTTAGGATTAACTGGTGGCGGTGGTGGTGGAATTGGTCTACCTTGTGGGTCATAGGTAACGAGCTGATTCCTCACTGCGCCATCTTTAAATCTACAATACCTAATCCCCATGAAAAAGGATTCCGCCGGTCATGTAGATCTTTAAGATTCATCTTTTCCATATCCATCTTTTTAATTTTGATGGATTTTCCTTTGATTAGAGCAATGAGCTTCTCCTCATCTGTCATCTTTCGTATAACCGGTTGGTTTCCCTTTTTGGAGTAAAGGTACCGTCCCAAAATCAATATGTTTCCTTCCCAGGATAAACTCGGCACATCCTCCAGGTTCTTGATTTCGTTTACGAATATCATGAAGGAGTTAAAGAGTTTCATCTCGATATTTCACCATCGTCTCCATCAGTTCTCGATCCGATGAACTTGTGCTAGTAGATGAATATGGCGGTTGCCATAATTTCGCATCTTGCCTTACGGATTTCTCTAAGATCTTTGAAGATCTTAGATTTGTCTGAAGTATCTCGTTCCACTCCGGTACTCCATCGAAATCATTGTTACGATGGGAATTTTCATGAACCGTTTCTTGAAGGTTCATCAAGTGAACATATAAGTGCGGTTAAGCGTCGGAATCGCTTTTATAATATTCTTTCGCATTTTTGCATTGCGCCAAGGTTTCCCGTCGGCTCAGCATTGTTCCTTTTCTTCATGTTGGTATTCCCAATAGAAACCTAGTCAAGTTGTTCTTGTGCATACATCGTCAATATTTGACGATATGTCTGTAAGGGTACATCTAGGACATTGGTGGGATCCATAATCTCGAGTAATTTCTCACCAATTGTTAATTACATAAATATAATAAATTTAACTAAAAGTTCTTAATAAACCTAGGCTCGATACCATTTTCAAGGATCGCAAGACCATGAGGAGTAAAATTGAAAATTGCGATGAAATTTATAAACTAGGTGGTAAAGTGCAACAACTTCAAAGTTTAGAGGATAAACGAAATCCAACTTTCATGAAACTAGGGGTAAACTGGAAATTTAGGCAAAGTCACGAGAATTTCGTAAAGTTGAGGTGGCAAAGTATATCGTTTCAAAGTTGAGGTGGCAAAGTGTAAAAACTCTGAATAGTTTGGGGTGTTAAGCGTAATTATCTCCGTTATTTATGACTTTACTCTGTTTTCTCTTGACTTAATAATCACTCATTTATCTAATTAACTCGTCTGGTTGACTAGTCGTCTTGGCTTTTTTACTTGGTTGTTAAGTGAAACTTTGCGAATTCCATTTTTTTCTTCATTAACCCTATTGATCGAGTCTTGAGCTTTCTAACTCATTTCAGCCAATCCAAGCTCATTCTTAAGATCTTTAAATCTTGATTCACATAAAGGCTTTCAAATATAGCAGATTCTCGCTTATCATTTGATATGTATTCCGTTGTGATGTCCTTCTTTTCAACATGATCTCTTATAAAATGTTATCTAACATCAATGTGCTTGGTGTTAGAAAAATGTTTTTATCTTGATTTTGATGATTTTGTTTAAATGGATTTTTTACACCAAAATAATATGTCAAAGTGTTGTCCAAATACTTCAAATTGATTTAAATGATTTTTACTAATTTTTTGGAGAATTTCTTGATGTTTATTTTTCACAAAAATTGGATACCACTTGTGTTTGGTCAGGTGTGAAGAGGGCAACCCGCGCCTGAAAGTTGAAAATCAAAACAAAAACAAAACTGGGATCAAAAATGGGTTGTGACGGTCGACCCTGAGGTCGACCGATAGTCAAGACTTGGTTTTCTCAAAATTCATTCTCGTACTTGAAAAATGGACAGGTAATCGGTCGAGGAGGGTCGGCCAGGTGAACCCCTGTTCGATCGGTCAACCCCACTTGACCGGTCCACTTGCCCTATTTAATTACTCAAATCTCAAATTAAAATTTTAAACTTTCGAATTTTCAACAAAGCCAACCAATTGACCTATGATTTTTGACAACAACATTCTATCCGTTGTTGAGCCATTATTTGTCA
The DNA here is from genome assembly GCA_016081115.2 of Rehmannia glutinosa. Classification (NCBI taxonomy): domain Eukaryota; kingdom Viridiplantae; phylum Streptophyta; class Magnoliopsida; order Lamiales; family Orobanchaceae; genus Rehmannia; species Rehmannia glutinosa. The sequence continues at coordinate 4,713,790 of CM071926.1, forward strand.
TGATGTACTTTTACAATTCTTAACCATTTATGTAGATCTTTTGAACCTTCTTTTGTAGACAAAAGTGATGATGGAGTAGCCTATGTTGGAGATCCAATCTTGAAGACTCTCCTATAAATACATGAAGGCTTTGAAGGATCAAATACAACACGCAAACATTCAAACAACAAGAAAATTCTCGGCAAACTTATTCTTTCTTGGCATAAATCTTGTTGGATTTTTAAGCCTAGTTTTTACACTTGCACGTCTTGAGTATTAGGCTTCCATATTGATTATACTTGCACTTTTGAGTTCTAATATTTTAAAACAAAGTGTAATCTTGATTGTAATTCTCAATATCCAAAACAAGACATCCTTGTTAGTGTTCTTGTGGTAAGAAAACACTTGGGTGATTTTAGGTGTTGAAGAGTGTGGTACTCTTCATTGTCGTGAAGATTGTAGTAATCTTCATAGGTGGTGTTCTAAGAAGAGTGAGGGTGCTCTTCAAGGTAAAGGTTTGTATTGTTTGGTATCAATAAAACTTTTTTCTTTTTTGAAATCTATTTCGAATATACCAGGGTGGTAGAGGATTAGGCCCTAGGTGGGTTGAACCTCTATAAATCATCGAGTGTTGTTTACTTTGCCGCACGTTCATTTGTGTTATCATTTCTACATTCAAAAAGAGGGCAAAAATCGGAAAATCGGCATAGTCTATTCACCCCTCCCTCTAGATCGTAGCCACTTGGACTAATAAGTGGTATCGGAGCGAAACTCTTTGACAAACTCATTTATTCTTTGCGAGCAAAGATGAGATCCATGGCTACGAATGAAAGCTACCTCACCACCGGCGCCTCCACCAACAAGCCACCAATCTTCGATGCAAACAACTATGCATTTTGGAAGGATTGTATGGAATGCTTTCACAAGGATCTGATTTGATATTTAGGATGCGGTCATCGAAGGAATCGCCAACCAACAAAGAAAATGGAGGATGGAACCACGGTTCTCAAAAGCCTTAAGGAAATTGATGAAAATGACAATAAGTCCTTCTCTCTCAATGGTGAGGCCTTAAATATTTTGCATTGTTCACTTACGCTCTTGAATATAATAGAATTCGAGAGATAAGGTTGGCTCATGAAGTTTGGGAAAATTTGAAACTTTATTTATGAAGGTACTAAAAAGGTTAAACAAGCTAGAAAAATCATGCTTGTTAAAGATTTTGAAAACTTCATAATGTTTGAGAATGAAAGCATCTCAAAAATGGTGGAAATGCTTGACAACATAGTCAATCCTCTTGTGACACTTTGAAAGTCATCTTGGGAAGAAAGGTTACTAAAGTCTTAAATGCTCTTACCAGTTCTTGGTCCGAAAGTGGCGATTATGGAAGTTCAAAATCTGAAACTCTCAAATTTAATGAGCTAATCAGAAATCTTCTAATTAACAAAGTATATCTCAAGAAGAGAAAAATTCCAAACCATCCACCTCTCCATCGGGTTCAATCCTCTTGTGGCACTTGGAAAAGTCATCACAGGAAAGAAGACAAGGTTACTAAAGTCTTAAATGTTCTTCCCATGTTCTTGGTCCGAAAGTGATGGCACCATAGGGGGTGGGCCATCAACCAAAGTAAATTTTGAGCGAGAACTTTCTCTCTTGCCTATCACATTTTTGCCACGGTCTCATCGATCTCGGGTCCTCTACTAGTTTGTCTTTTGAGCGGACTCAACTTCATCTTCGCATCAAGAAACTCTGAGAGACATTTTCTTCCTCAAAGTCATGTAAAGCACTAATTTCTTCCATCTCGGTTGACTTTAGGTGAGGAGCCGGCATTTGTTTCTCTTCTTTAGCCATTTTACCCAAGAAAATCTCAACCTCTTTGGGCCTTCAATTCCGTCAATAGCGGACTCAACCGTTTTGGGGCCTTTAACATCCCCTTTAGCGGACTCAACCAGTAGCAGGTCTTGGACATTCCCTTCAAGAGACGGAATCGCTTTAGGATCTTTAGTGGCATCCTTCAAGTCTAAACCTCTTGGATTGCACTTTTGGAGCCTATAGTCTTAATCGCCATGGCCTCATGTCCATCATTTGCCTTAGCTACACTAAAACTTCATCGGATCAGAAATGTAGCTTGGCATTTTGATTGAGATGCTCTAAACCATATAAATTTCGTCAACTCCTGTCCGTTGTTCGATTACATTCACCTCTTCACCTCCTAACTTCATATTTGTGAAGTCTCCACATCCTCCTCCAACCCGGTTGTGGTTTGAGCATTTCCCCTCAAGCTTGCGCACCACCGATTCACGATCGGTGGGGTCACCGGACATTTGAGATTTGGTTGCTTTTTCTTTTGAGTGATCGGTGATTTGGCGGTTGTCTCAACACCTTTCACATGGGTAAGCTCGGTATGGGGCCCTCTACATCTCCTCCCTTAAGCTTCATCGCGGTCTCCCTAGTATGTCCTTGATTTCTTGGGTGAGGTTGAAACATTGACGGTCCTTACCATTTCCAATATGTCGGGGATAGGAGAGATTTACATTGATGATTCTCTTGGGCCCATTCTCAATATTTGATCACGCATCTCCTGGACTCTTTTATTGCTTAATTCGATTCAGCTTTCTCCATTTGGATCGCCAGATGCAGACTTCGACATCACTATCATGTTGGTGGTGGCTAAAAGGCACTTTCGGGGCTTCCATAAAATACAAGTGTGAGGTTTTAGAGATTCCTCAATATCCTTGGCATTTTCTTTCTTCTTAGCTTTCTCCTTGTCCTTTATCTCATAACGGACCATTGTGTAGAACTCTTCATCAAGAGCAAATTGAACACCAACATTTCCAAAAATTCTAGAAGGTATTTTTCCTCCTCAATAAATTATGGACTTTGAAATTGATACCTGGCCAAACTCAGCTTCCAGGCTCTCCAAGTCCGTAGCCTTTCTTATATGTCGGGATAAGTATGAGATAGCATTATTAGATCATCATCCTCCTGCATGGGTTCATGAAGAGCCCTTTCTTCCTCAGCAACCATCGTATTGGTCTGAGGGGAATTTATAGCTAACTCTCCTTGAACTTGGTCAGCTGTGTTGGGCTCGGATTCCTCAATTGTTTCCCTAACAACTGTTTATTGCTCCTTAGTGGCTTCCACACCACTTTCTTTCTTTGAAATCTGATGCATATCCTCAGAAGCCTTTTCAGTTCCTTAAGTTATTCCAAACGCATCTTACCGAGTCTTCGTCTTATCTTTTTTCAATGGAACTTTAGGTTCCATATTCTCGGTTCTTAATTTTGTGAAAGTTGTCACTCCGTTTCTACTTCTTGGTCAAACGGTGGCTTGCGAGGCACAACTTAGTGTTTTTCTTCGGGAATGGGGAGGGAGCCGAGTAGGATCTTTTTCTCAGTTGGGGAAGATGCGTTTTTTGGTCATGGGGGCAGGTGCTTTCTTCTTCGATGCGGGCTTAGGGGAGAGGGCTTTCATAGAAGTAGCTATGTCCATGGGGACAGTCTTAGTTGATTCCTCTTCACTTGTAAATGTCTCTTCGCATGGGCTTGTCGCTGGGCAGCAGAGAGGTTTACCCTAAATATTTTCTTATTGACATGGAAGGGTTTTCCATTTCGGAGAGGAACACCATTCACCTCCATCAAGTGGCCTAAAATCAGGCCATAACTCCATTGTCGTCCACAGTCATGTTCATCACATTATGGCACAGCTTGCCAAAGATGAACTAAGCCCAGTTAACCTTATTTTCCTCCATTATCGCCGCCATGACAATCAGCTTAGTTCGAGAGAGCTGATTGAATGATCTAAACTTCATGTTTACGCATTTAGCCACCACATCCATCGACTTGTCCTTGAAAAGCTTCTTCAAGCGTAGTGTAGTTGGGTTCTGCAAAAGCATCTTTTGGTTTGTCTATCTCCTTCCGGCGCAGCCAAATCAACATATTTCGGTTATCTCTTTCGGACGAGGAGGATGGGAGATAATAGTGGGCGACTAAGTCCAGCGTTTTTAAAGTCTTTGTTGTGGACCAATGAGCGAATCTCATCGTTGTGAACCTGAGCATTCATGTAAAACATCATGACCTCCTCTAGATATGTGTGAGAGAACTCCATAGATAAAAACTGCTTGAGACCAGTTTTCTCAAACTTTTTAGAGATCTTCTTGGCTAAGTCTTTTGCCACGCCTTGCTCGACAAGACCTTTGAAGTCCACTTTAGCACCTATGTGGATCTTCTCAGCGAGCTTTGCATAATCGTAAGATGGTGCCATTTATGTCCTTGGATTTGAGATTCGAATGGAGAATAAAAACTAGGGTTTGAACTTTGTTGCAGAGAGAAAGTGCTTGAGATTTCTTTGAGAGCAAGAGTGAATGTGAGGGGAGAGAAAATTCAAATTCTCTATGCATGGGACATGAAAGGATGGTTTTTGGAATTCAAAAAGATGAAAACTGATCAACGGTTGAGATCACATTAATTTACACGATTTAAATGTAGAAATAGTTATATCCAATCATGGGTAAACTGACGCAAGCTTTTTACTTACATCATAATTTTTCGTTTACGTCAAGCCTAAAAACATTCATTCAGAGAAAACGAGGCGCATTTTATCACATAGCTCATAAATAACTCAGCTATCTTTATTTATGACTTTACTCTATTTTCTCTTGACTTAATAATCACTCGACTGTCTAATTAACTCGATACAGCTGACTAGCCGTCTTGGCTGTTTCACTTGGTTGTTAAGTGAAACTTTGCCGAATTCCATTTTTTTCTTCTTTAACCCTATTGATTGAGTCTTCAGAGCTTCCTAACTCAGCTCAACCAATCCAAGCTCATTCTTAAGATCTTTAAATCTTGATTCACATAAAGGCTTTCAAATATAGCAGTTAACTGCTTATCAGTTGATATGTATTCCATTGTGATGTCCTTCTTTTCAACATGATCTCTTATAAAATGTTATCTAACATCAATGTGCTTGGTGTTAGAAAAATGTTTTTATCTTGATTTTGATGATTTTGTTTAAATGGATTTTTACACCAAAATAATATGTCAAAGTCTTTGTCCAAATACTTCAAATTGATTTAAATGATTTTACTAATTTTTTGGAGTATTTCTTGATGATTATTTTTCACAAAAATTGGACACCACTTGTGTTTCAAGGTCAAGCCGCCCAAGACGGCAACCCGTGCCCGAAAGTTGAAAATCAAACAAAAACAAACCAGGATCAAAAAATGGGTCCGGCCCGGTCGACCGATAGCTAAAGACTTGGTTTTCTCAAAATTCATTCTCAGACTTGAAAAATGGACGGGGGTGATCCGTCAAGAAGGGGTCGGCTGGTCGAACCCTGTTTGATCGGCCCAACCCGTGACTTGGACCGTCCGTCTATTTAATTATTCAAATCTCAGATTAAATTTTTAAACTTTCGATTTCAACAGGCCAACCTCGGCCTATGATTTTTGACAACAACATTCTATCCGTTGTTGAGCCATTATCTATCATGATGTACTTTCCAATTCTTAACCATTTATGTAGATCTTTTGAACCTTCTTTTGTAGACAAAAGTGATGATGGAGAGCTATGTTGGAGATCCAATCTTGAAGACTCTCCTATAAATACATGAAGGCTTTGAAGGATCAAATACAACACACAAACATTCAAACAACAAGAAAATTCTCAGCAAACTTCTTATTCTTTCTTGGCATAAATCTTGTTGTATTTTTAAGCCTAGTTTTACACTTGCACGTCTTGAGTATTAGGCTTCCATATTGATTATACTTGCATTTTTGAGTTGTAATACTTTCAAACAAAGTGTAATCTTGATTGTAATTCTCAATATCCAAAACAAGACATCATTGTTAGTGTTCTTGTGGTAAGAACACACTTGGGTGATTTTAGGTGTTGAAGAGTGTGGTACTCTTCATTTCGTGAGAAGATTGTAGTAATCTTCATAGGTGGTGTTGTATGAAGAGTGAGGTGCTCTTCAAGGTAAAGATTTGTATTGTTTTGTATCAATAAAACTTTTTCTTTTTTTGAAATCTACTTGAATATACCAGGGTGGTAGAGGATTAGGCCCTGAGGTGGGTTGAACCTCTATAAATCATCGAGTGTTGTTTACTTGCCCGCACTTTTATTTGTGTTATCATTTCTACATTCGAAAAAGAGGGCAAAAATCGGAAAATCGGCATAATTTATTCACCCTCCCTCTAGATCGTAGCCACTTGGACTAACAAGTGGTATCAGAGCCAAACTCTTTGACAAGCTCATTTATTCTTTGCGAGAAAAGATGAGATCCATGGCTACGAATGAAAGCTATCTCACCACCAGCGCCTCCACCAACAAGCCACCATTCTTTGATACAAACAACTATGCATTTTGGAAGGATCGTATGGAATGCTTCCTACAAGGATGCGGATTTGATATTTGGGATGCGGTCATCGAAGGAATCGCTCAACCAACAAAGAAAATGGAGGATGGAACCACAGTTCTCAAAAGCTTTAAGGAAATTGATGAAAATGACAAGAAGTCCTTCTCTCTCAACGGTAAGGCCTTAAATATTTTGCATTGTTCACTTACGGCTACCGAATATAATAGAATTCGAGGGATAAGGTTTGCTCATGAAGTTTTGGAAAAATTAGAAACTATTTATGAAGGTACTAAAAAGGTTAAACAAGCTAGAAAAACCATTCTTGTTAAAGATTTTGAAAACTTCATAATGTTTGAGAATGAAAGCATCTCAAAAATGGTGGAAAGGCTTGACAACATAGTCAATCCTCTTGTGACACTTGGGAAAGTCATCTTGGAAGAAGAAAAGGTTACTAAAGTCTTAAATGCTCTTGCCGGTTCTTGGTCCGAGAAAGTAACGGCGATTATGGAAGTTCAAAATCTCGAAACTCTCAAATTTAATGAGCTAATTGGAAATCTTCTCATCAACAAAGTATATCTCAAGAAGAGGAAAAATTCCAAACCATCCACCTCTCCATCGGGTTCAATCCTCTTGTGGCACTTGGGAAAGTCATCTCGGAAGAAGACAAGGTTACTAAAGTCTTAAATGTTCTTCCCTGTTCTTGGTCCGAGAAAGTAATGGCGATTACTAAGCTCAAAATCTCGAAACTCTCAAATTTGATGAGCTCATTGGAAATTTTCTCATCTACGAAGTATATCTCAAGTAGAGGAAGAATTCCAAACCATTCACCTCTCTCATCCCGGGTGTGCAATCTAATTCTAAAGGCTTATTATCTTCTTCTAATAATATTTATGATGCTAGTGATGAGGAGGATGAGGAAACCAAACTCTTGTTCGAAAATCTGCAATATTTGTAAATAAAAATTAGGCAAGAAAAGCTAGAGACAATTCTTGCTTTAAATGCGGAAAACCTGGGCACTTTATAGCCTTTCAGCAAAGTTACCCACTCAACAGACTCGACTGAGCTGTTGATAGTATAACTCAGCAGGGTCAGCTAACACTTAACTTTACAGTTGATTTGGTTTTGTTCAGCGGAAGACTTTTCACTCGTGATGTTTTAAACTTGTTTTAATACTTGTTTTTAGCAAGGTTATTATCAGTTAGGTTTAGCAATTTAATCTTAACAACAGATATAAAAAATATGAAATAAAGTAAAGTGTTGTAAGTAAAATGACACAAAAAATTTTATAGTGGTTCGAGGATATGATAATTCCTCTAATCCACTCTTCTCCAACTCCTGGAGAATCCACTAAGTAACAGATCTGGTTACAAAGCAGTTATCAGTCCGAGTCAGCCTTGATCACACAGTTGGTTGCTCCTGGGACTCAGCTTCTCCACAAGACAGTTATCTTGCTACTTCAACTCCTTTGAACTCTTAGAATTGATCACACGCCTTCTAACGAGCTCAAATCTCCTTCGACATTGAACCTTACTACAACTCCTTCAACCTTGGAGAATAGACCCCTTTTAGTTCTTTAAATTGTTTCCTCTTCAACTTGATGAAGTATTCTTTCCTTCACTGATTCTGTTGGATCGAGTTCCTTCGATTTTAGGCTTGATGAATATCTATGAAAGTTTGAGAGTATTTTTGCAGGTTTGCTTGCTTGAATTGCTTGTAAAAATTGATTTAGATTCGTTGCAATTGGTACCTTCTCACACTTGCTTTCACCTTTTTATAGTGCTTATTTGAAAATTTGCCTATTAAAGAGATATGTAATTTTCAAATAACACTTCTTGGTCGTCTGCTTGTCTTGTCTTGATCTGCAGCTTGTGATGGTGACATTTCCTTGTATTAAATGGTGTCCGCAGAACTTTTCGTGTTCGACACAAGCTCAGTGCTTTCCGTTTGTTTATTGTATTTGCACGCATCTGGGATGAGCACTTTTAGACATGGTAGCATGGACGTTTATTAAAATAAGTAAACTCATTGACTTCTATGCAACGGATTTATATTAGTCGACTTGACTTGACAGATGCCTTTACTCCTTTAATTTGAGTCAGCTCCAACCTTTTAGGAATGACTCAACTGTCTGTCAGCTGATAGAATTAGCTCTTAACTGACTTGAATGTCATATCTTCATCCTTTACTCACTGTCCCACAGCTAGGTCTCTTCTTGATCAGTCCGAGACTTTCAACTTGACTTCACATAGTTGACACACTACAGATGGGTCTTCTCTTCAATCTTCAGTTGACTCTTGTATTCTTCAACATAGCTTACTCCACTCAGCTCATGCAGTCCTATCTATTACAAGTAAAAATACTAGAAAAATGGGGTGCCAACTTCCTTTTCTAAGTTTTACATGGTATCATCAAAATCTAATTATAAATTCTCCTAACAATGGGCGTTGTTGGGAAATTTATGTAATAATTTTGATCATACCATGTACAACTTAGATTAGGAAATCAACTTGTAAAGATAGGGTTCTATAAGCTGAGTAAAAGCAGCCAAGTTGAAGAATGCAGGACTCTTTCAAGATCGAAGAGAAGAATATTTGTGTGAAGTAAAGTGAAGTCAAGTATCAGTCAAGTGACAGAAAACGCATCTCAGTCAGCAGACTGACACCAAAGTCATTCCAAGATAAGTGGAGTTAACTGTCAAAAAGGTTATGAAGCAGAACGAATCAAAGAAAGCTGAAGAGATCCGTTGTCAAGAAAAGTCAATTGTTTTGCTGAAAATAGGCATGTTCGCCTACATTGAAGCTGTTTTTCTGAAAGAGTGCAAAAACAAAGACCCACCGAGACGCACACGAAAACTGCAGAGTTTAAGTAAAGGCCGCAGAGCATTAAATTCAAGGTACAGTCTACATCAAAGCTACAGGAAAAGACAAGCCAACGACTAAGAAGTGGAGTTTGAAAATGCATCTGTCTCTTCAACGGATACATTTTCAAACTGCCACTATAAAAGGCTGAGGATTTTAAGAGAAAAGACACTTATGCAATCTGAGACACACAGGAGAAATCAAGCAATCAAAGCATAAATCTCTCAAGCATTCAAATCATATCCTCAAACCTAAACTCAAAGAAATCGATCCAACACATTGGTGAAGGAAAGACAACTTGAGTTTGTTGAAGAGGAAAATCTTGTTTCAAGAACCATAGGTCTTTACTCCAAGGTTGAAGGAGGTGTAGTAACCAAAAGGCTTGAGACTCGTTGGAGGGCTATTTGAGCAAATCCAAGAGTTTTAAAGAGTCAAGTAGCAAGACAACCATTTTGTAAAGAAGTTTAGTCCTGAATGTAATATCCCGAATTTAAAAAAATGATAATTAGAACACTTAAATATTAATATTATTGTTATCTTTATTAGACTAATAATTATCAATAATATTATGTGTATCATTTCTTAATAAAATTATATACATGTTATATTTATTATGTTTTTATCATTATTTTTTATGATAATTATTAATATTATAATCAATATTTTACTTAGAGGTTAAATTAGGGGTTATGTTAGGGGTTAGTTTAGGGGTTTATTGTTGGGGCTTTTTAGAGTTTATTTAGGGGTTAGAATTAATTAGTATAAATATGTATAACTTCTTACACAAATTTTACACCAAAATTCAAATAATTATAATGTATGATATTTTCTCTACTTATTATTCAAGTTTCCTATGTATATGTATATATATATATATAATTCCCAATTCACAAGCTTCTTTCAATATTTATTTTTACAAATTATTTCATTAATTAATTAGTACGATTTATTAAAATCACATATTAATTATATAATTTTATTTAATGTAGAAAACGAAGGGGTCGAGGACTAGGACTTTTATTGTTCATTTTTCTACATCAAATATATGCGATTATTAAGGTAGGGAATTCTATATTATTTGTCTTTATTTAATATTTCATGATTGTACTTCATTGATTGCAATTTATGTCAAGAGGAAATAAATTCATATAAGCTAGGGGCTATGAAAAGGGTCTGGGATCAAATGTATCTTCGGGGTGAACCCGTAATGCTATATGCAGTAATTGGCCAGTCAGGGGAAAAAGAGGAAATTAATGAATTTATTGTTGTAATTATGTGAATGTTTTTCATTTATATTTAATATTGACAGATATATCTCTACTGAGCGAGATGAAGCTCACCCTATCATTATCATGAATTTCAAGTTGAGGAATCCATTTCAAGATATGATGTTGTGGATGGTGGAATAAATCATGTTATTTATATTTTAAATAATTAGGATCGAACTAAATTTTGGATTTATGTCTTTTAATTTTTCCGGTTTATGCCTGGAAGAATTTTTGATATTTAATTTGGAAGAATTATTATTATTGTTATTATTATTATTATTATTATTATTATTATTATTATTATTATTATTATTATTTCTTAAGAATTAAAAATTCTAAATAGTTTTTAATAATTATTAGCATCACTTTAATTTATAAATTCGTATTTTCTTAATAATATTTTAGAGTACTTTAATTTCATAAAATTGAGTCGTTACATAAGTGAGCCAACGTGTGATTAAGACCAAGCTTGATCATCACCATTTTGTAACAAAGTTACATTTATATTAGTAGATTCCTCTAGGGGTTGGAGAAGAGTGGATTAGAGGAATTACTCTATCCTCGAACCACTATAAAAATTGCTTGTGTCATTTACATTCAACACACTTTAATTTTTGCACATTATTCGCTATTTGTTAATTTGCTAAGTCAACTGATAATAACCATGCTTAAAACAAGTGTTGAAAAACATATTTCAAACTAAGTGTGAAAGTCTTCCATTTGTAAAAACCTAGTCTACTAAATATTTAAAGAGTTAATTGAATCAGTTGAGTTATACTATCAACCGCTCGACGAGTCTGCCGAGTGGTTAACTCTGTTGTGTAAGTAAACTAAGCTCTCCACTAAGGACCCGGTGACTTGAGTCTACTCCGAATTTAAAAAGCACTAAAATCAAAAATTTTGGTAAAAGTCTATTCAACCTCCCCTTCTAGACTTTACTTATCGGCCTTTGGGACCTACACGTGGTATCGAGTGGTTGGTTCATTGAGCCTTCCTCCTTTGGTTAAGGAACTAGATCTCTTTCTTTTTCAAAGGATACAACACTTTCGCAGTTTTAAAGATTTTCTCGCAAAACAAGTTATTATCATGGAAGAAAATCTAACTCGCATTCTTATGTTCCTTTGTTGAGGAATTTGATGATCGAAAAATACGCATGCGGACACATCTTTCGAGTCTTACATGATGAGATATGGTTCGTTATTGAGGATGGGCCACTACAAATATTGAAAGTCAATACAATTGTAAGAAGAGTTGCTCCTTGCTAAAGGAGAAGATGATGAACTTTCTTTGCGCACCATGACCAGACATGGTCGAAAAGCCTCGATATGAGTGGACAAATGAGGACATAAAAAATACAACTTGGACAATGTTGCCAAGGAAATTTTGTATAAAACTCTCGATAAAGCCATGTTCAACAAAGTGAAATCATGTAGAGCGACTCAAGAAATATGGAAAATCACTTTAATTTGTAAAGGATCCGATCAAATTAAAGAGAATAGATTAATTGTTGCTATGCGTAAGTTTGAAAAATTTAAAATGCTTGCGGTGAAAGTCTAGATCATGTAGATGAGTTAACAGAGATAACCAACGAGCTCTCAACTCTAGGCAAAGAATATACACAAAAGGAAATGTGTATGAAAATTCTCAGGTCATTCCTAGCTGAGTGGGAAATGAAGGTGATGGCTTTGTGACATTCAATGGACCTTACAAAAACATCCAACCATGAGCTGTTTTCAGACCTTAAAGCTTATGAATTCGAGCTCAGAAGAAATGAGCAAGAAAAGACAATTGTACCAAAGACAAGCTGCACTCATGGCTGGAAAATCCAAAAGAGCTGACTTCCAAAAAGCTAAAAACCTATGTTGGGATTGCAGACAACCAGGACATTTTACTGTTAACTGTCCCTATCCACCAATCAACAAATACAGAAATGAGGAGGAAAGAAAAGTCTCCAGAGAAAAGACAAGAAAAGAAGAAAGTCATGTTGGCTAATGAAATTGTTGACACAACCAATTGTAAAGAACCAAATTGAGTCGGACAAAGTTGATGATGATCTTTGATTAATATTACTCCTCTTACACTGAAGAAGAGGCTTTGATATGTCTCATGGCAAAAGAACAAGAAGGTGAGGTACATTCTAACTCATCTCATTCCAATTATGATGATAGTGATAGTGACACAAACACTTCATCATTCACTGATCTTTATGATTCATTAGACAAAACGATGAAAGATTTTGAGCATGTATAAACCCCATACACACTTTTAAATGAGGAAAATAGTCAGCTCAAAAGCCAAAACTCACAGCTGACTAAGGAGTTGAGTATTCTAAGTCACATAGTTGTTGGGAAAATAGAGCTGAAAGCTGAGATAGCTAAGATCCAAGTTGACTTAGCTGCAACAGAAAAGAGAGGAAAAGATTTGAAAAATGTGATTGCATCATTTACTAAGGCATCTAATTCATTGGATGAACTTATAATGATACAAAAGGAAATTGGCGATAAGACAGGCATATGATTTAATTCATTTGTGCATGCCCAAATTCCAAGAGTGGTAATGGAAAAAGGATCCTCAAGTAATGAGGGAGTCCGAAAATCCAAAGCACCAAATGTTGCACCCACACCCACTCACAAACACAATCACAACCATGTTGGCCTATGATATAAAGGTAACCACAAAAAGCCAGCAGAGTATGTTGAAAGGACAACTGAAACAAAATTCAAAAGAGTTAATCAGCATACTCCAAACATAAAATATTTTGTGAAGTCTAAACAGAACTACCAAAAGCCCTAGAGGTTTCAACAGAGAAAGTCATATCATGGGAATGGTAGAAATTATCCTAGCCAAGCTGATTGGAACAATCAAACGAGACATTTTTTGGATTCACACAAGACTCTAAATTCACCATCAAATTCACCACCTCGATCACTTCGTATAGACTTAATAGTATCTTCCTTTTCATTTTCAATAAGTCTACACAACTTAGCAAGAAACATAGTCCAAGTATATGTAGAAAAATCATCAACTATAACAAATGTGTAATGTTTTTCACTTAAACTTTCGGTATCAGTATCCATATACAAATCAAGATGAAGTAATTGTAGAGGCTTGGTTTGGGAAATTTCATTTTTGGGCTTAAAACTACTTCTAACTAATTTGTTCTTTTGACAAGTATCACATAAGCCAAGATTTTCAAATTTTAATTTGGGTAGTCCTTTGACATGTTGGTTTTTATAAATCTCTTGCAAATTTTTGTATCCAACATGTTGAAGTCGCCTATGCCTTAAACTTGTTAAATTATTATTGGAGACAAGACAAGAAATATTTTCACTAACCAAATCACTTGTGCAAATTTTGTAAAGATTGCCTTTTCTACTTGCTTCACAAATAATTTTATCATTTTTGAGAATAAGGCGTTTCTCTTTATTAAAAATTACATTATAATTAGAATCACAAAGTTGGCTAACATTTATCACATTGAACTTAAGCCCTTCAACTAATAAAACATTACTAAGAGAGAAAGAAAAGTCATCAATTTCTTTATTTCCAAGATTCTTCCTTTGCCATGCCCGAACATGACCATCCCTTCTTCTTGGAGCTTGATGTTGGTAAAAAGTTCTCTCCTTCCGATCATATGACGTGAACATCCATTGTCCACGAGCCATTTTGAATCTTTCGAAATTGTTATAGCCCCTAGCACTTACAAATAAATTATTTTTAGGTACCCTATAATTTTGGGGTCCATAGAGGTTAGTTGAGACCTTTGGGTCTCCAAAAATGACTAAAACTATTTTTTTATTTACAATCATTTGCATAGTGTCCATTTTTACCACAATAAAAATAAGTAATAATATTAGGACTAATAGCACGTATGAAAGTTGGACCCGTTTGATATATGTTTTTATCTTAATTTTGATGATTTTATTTTTACACCAAAACAATGTTTTTAATTGTTGTCCAAATACTCCTAAATGATTTAAAATGGTTTTAATATTTTTCGGAGTATTTCTTCAAGTTTTACTTTAGATAAAATTGGACAACACTTCTAATGATTTTATGTTTATAAATTTTCACTTCAAAACAAGTTTCCTAAATGTTGTCTAAATACTCCCGATTGGTTTAAAATGTTTTTAACATATTCTCGGGAGTATTTCTTGAGTTTCATTTTCGATAAAAATTGGACAACATTTAATCTCGAGGTCGACCGGCCGCTCTATAGGGCAACCCTGCACTCAAGAGTACGCCTCAAATGAAAAATGAACCCGAGGTGAAATTGACAGTCGACGGCCGCCAGTGGGGTCGGCCGGTGCATCACCTGGCCGACACTGTCGGCCATTGCACAAGCTTGCTCTCTTTTAGAAACTTGACAGACCTTGTATTTTGCTTTAGGGGACCGGTTGAGACAAAGTGGTCGACCGGTTGAAGCCTATGTCGACTGGTCGCCCTGTTGTGATATTCAATGTGTCATTCAAATCTCTTATTTGTGCGCGACCGGTCGCCCCGTGCTTTGACAGCAGACACATTTCCTTAAAATGTGGGATTGATTTCTAACAGCTATATTCTTGATTTTAATTGTATTTTTCTATAGATTTTCAATCCCCAAGAGGAGCCTATGCTTGATCAATCATCTCCTATAAATAGAGGAAGTTTTGGAGCAACCAACACAACAATTGAGATACAACACAACAAGATACACTTCAAGCAAACATTTGTTCTTCATTGTTATTATTCTTGTTGTAAATTTTGCCTAGCTTATCACTTTCACATCCTTGAGGTCTAGGCTATTCTTGATTACACTTTGCACTCAAATTGTAATATTCATTATTGAGTTGTAATCTTGATTTTTGGTTATCATTCAACACAAGATATCCTTGTGAGTGTTCTTGTGGTAAGAACACACTTGGATGATCTAGGTGATAGGTGCAAGAAGATTGTGGTGATCTTCTTATTGAGGTGTTGAAGAATTTGGTATTCTTCAAGGGTGAAGATTGTGGTAATCTTCACAAGGTGCCGTTGAAGGAAGATTGTGGTGATCTTCAAAGGGAGATTGTGGTAATCTCCAAAGGTGTTATTGAAGAAGAGTGTGGTGCTCTTCAAGGTGTTGTAAGTTGAGTTTGTATTAATTTTGGTAATTAATAAAATTCTTTTTCTTTTTGAAATCCATCCCAGGATATGGGGTGGTAGAGGATTAGGCCCTAGGTGGGTTGAACCTCTATAAATCGATGTGTGTTGTTTACATTCCGCACCTTTATTATTGTGTTTGAGCATTTGGTTCGAAAAAGAGGGCGAAATCAAAAAGATGGAGATAATCTATTCACCCCCCTCTAGATTATCGTAGCCGCTTGGACTTACAAGTGGTATCAAAGCCAAACTCTTTGGCAAGCTCGTTTCACATCGCGAGTGAAGAGAAACGATCGTCGGCTACGAACGAAGCTCATCTATCCGGCACCTCCACCACCAAGCCACCACTATTTGACTCCAAAAATTTTATATTTTGGAAAGAAAGAATGGAATGCTATTTACAAGGTTGCGGGTTTGATATTTGGAACACCGTCATAAATGGAGAATCCATTCCGATGAAAGACACACCACACACCTCCAAAGGCTTCAAAGAGGTCAATGATGAAGAGAAGAAAATCATCTTCTTAAACGGTAAAGCTCTCAATATTTTGTATTGTTCACTTACTAATTTGGTATATGAACATATTGTAGGAATTCGATCGGCACATGAAGTGTGGCAAAAATTAGAAGCCATCTATGGAGTATTTGCAAATGAAAGGAGTCAAACAAAAGCATCTACTTCTCAAAGGGATACTGTTGTCAAATCTAAGGAACAAGCCTCTTACAACTTTCAACTATGAAGAAGTTGAACATTGTCTTATGGGCATCGAAGAAGAAAACGAGGTATGTCTTAAACCTCTACTTCCTATGATATTGTTATTCAAAATGATTATAGTGATTTGCAAAATGATTGATGAACTTCAAAATGAATTCCAAAGCTTACTTGTTAAATACAAAAATTTGAAAAAGGAATTCAATGTTTTGAAAAATGATAAGGATAGTTTATTTACTTCCTATGAATCGCTATCATGTGCTCACACCACCACACTTGACAAGGTTAGAAACCTTGAAAAAGAAAATAGTAATCTTGTTGAGAATATTGATTGCATGAAAAAGGATTTATTAAAATCCAACTTGAGTACCAATAGAATGACCGATATTGTTGATTGTTGTGATAATTGAAACTAGAACTTGATCATAAGCCTAAGGGTGTCAATCACATGAAAAAAATCAAGTCTCTAAGCACGTTGGTCATTATGCTCCTAGAATTATTACATGCTTCTATTGCGGTAAAAAGGGTCATACGGTAAATACTTGTTGAGCTAGAAATAGCTCTATTTATTGTTGGAGACCTAAAAGTCTCAAAGCTAATCCTAAAGGACCCAAACACTTGAGGGTACCACAAAATAATATTTTATTAGGTACCCGGCAAAATAATAATCGGAGAAAATTTATGCCACCAAGAAAACATCAAATGAACATCTCATTTGATCAAAGAAGGAGAAATCATTTTCAACAAAATCAATTTCCAAGAAGAGGATATAATCAAAAATGGGAAGAACACAATCCTTGGAAAAGGCAAAGAAATCATCAACAAGATGATTTTCAAAGAAGGAGAGACCATCAACAATGGGAAGGTAACAAACCTTGGAAATGGAGTAATCAAAGAAGTCATCATCAACAAAGTGACTTCTCAAGGGGAAGATATCATCAACAATGGGAAAGACACAACCCATGGAAATGGCGTAATTGGTAAACCGTATCTCCCCATTTATATATGCATTTTATTTTAATTCTATGCATGTTTTTATTTGTGTCTTAATTGCAAAATGAGTTTTCAAGTATTTTTTTTTAGGTCTTTAATATATTTGTGAGTTTCAAAATTTTTAAAAGAAGACCTTGCATGATATTTCTAAAACTCTTGTGCATTTAATTAGACTTATGTGGTTTATTATCTCTTATGATTTTTAATAGCATAAGTATATTTTGATATCTCCTATCACTTGCCTACACTTGTGCTTTTGTGCAAATTTTGTCTAAGAATTGTGTAGGATATGCATCTCATATTCATTGGCTATTTCATCATCAAGTTTCTTAAACTATCGAGGTATGTTCACTCGTATTTCTCTTAACACTCGATATTATGCTTATGCACATATCTTTCAAGATATTTCATTTCAACCCCTTAAGTGCCCCTAAATGATTTTGCAAATTTTTCTTAAAAGGGCACTACTCGCTAAGTCTCGATTTTCTCAAATATATGTTTTCCCGAAACCCGTATTTGTTGGATTTGGTCCAAAATTATCTTTTTGCTAAGTTTTAAAACTTTTGGGGTGAAAAATCGAATTTCCGAAAAACCTGGAGAATGAAAAAAATTGCACTAGGGCCAAAAGAAGGGGCGACCGGTGACCCGTGCTATTTTTGCTAGTTAAAAACCCTCGCCCTTTTATTTAAAACAGAACACAAAATCTCAAACCTCGCATAAGCAAATAAATTCATCCCCTTTCTTCAAAATCTTCATTTTTTCATCATTTTTCACGATTCTTGTTGCTAATCCTCTTATTTTCACAAGAATCTTACATATATGGCTCCCCCAAAGAATTCCACGGCCGAAATCCCATCTCCAAGCGTAGAAGGGCGGAGAGGGTTCTTCAAGAAATCGGCAAGAAGAAGCCGAACAAAGAGATATTCGAGTTGCCCGTGAGAAACGTGGCTCAAGAAGGTGATGATGTTCAAAATCCCGTTCTCTCTCGGGCCCAAATTACCGAGCTCACAGAACAATTTCGCCCCAAAATTGTCGTTGGGCGAAAGGTAAAAAATCTTTTATTACTCAAGCACCTCATTCCCACAATGTTCTTAATTTCATCAATAAATATACGAGAATGGTACTATGAAGATTCAAAATGGGAGGAAAATCGATTGCTCGGACTAAAATGTGTCGTTTTATTTCATTTACAAAATGAATATCCCACTATTAGAGGAGGATTTTTGAGGAGCAAGGTTGGATGTTTTTATGGGAGCATGCTTATGTCTTATATGATGATGAAATTATCCAACTCTTTTATGCCAATATGTGGGTGCAATATGATGTTGAAAGGAAGCCGATTGCCGTTAATTCGTTTGTAAGGGTCGTCATTTTAGGTGTCTCCTAATGATATTTGTCGGCTTTTACGTGTTAGAGAAGGTGGTTGGGACTATTTTTCTTGTGGTACTTGGAATGATGAAATGTTGGGGTGTCCATGAAAGAAGTTAAGATATATTTGGGCGTATGGCCAAAGTATTCACCGTTGGCAATGACACTTGAGCATCGTATTTTATCTGTTATTGTCGCTCTTGTATTTGTGGAAAGGCGGGTAAAATGCCTAGCAACATGGATTATTTGTTGACGTATAAGATTGCTAGGAGGAACCGCTCAATTTTGGCGCCATACTTATTCAATGTCTTATTGAGTCCATCACTCAAGGTAATAAGAAGTTGGTTATGGGAAATTGGATTTGTAAACTTCTTATACAATCGGGACTACCTTCGTCGGAATGTAACTCGGAGGTATTTCAAAATGACTTTGACATTGATAACATCTCCCAAATGGTCACTATGTGCAAGAATATGGACATCCGACCAACTAAAATGGCTAGAGGAAGAGGTCAAGATTCCCCGATCCTAACGACTACTTTGATGACGCCGAGGCCGCAAGATTGGCGGAGGAAGGTGAACCGAGCAATTCAGAGGGTAATACCGGTGCTCAACCGCCTAGAAGGTATACTCAAGTCGAATTTGATGAGATGAGAGCTTTTCATGAGGCGGGGTATGAGGCTTTGGAGCAAAAGACCTCCAAAATGCAAAAGTCTATCGGCAAATTAAAGAAATTCAAAAAAGACTTTATTCCCGGATCTTGCTTCTCCTTGGACGAGGAATGATGTCCCCACCCTCTTTCTACTCTAGCATTTTTATTCATGTTGTTTTGTATTTTCATGAACTATCTTGTAAAACTCTTTTGCACTAATGAGATTTGCGTGTTTTCTTGAAAGGGTTAAATTTGCGAGTTGATAATGACTTGTGGATGATCATGATATTGATGGAGTATTTGATGGTAAAAATACTCTTATATGGCATTATTTGATAATTGGTATGAAGTACTTGATGGTAAAAGTGCTTCTTTTAATGCTTTGATCATTATGCTTAGATGGATATGTTGGGACATTTGATATATCACATGTATTGTTTAAGGCATGACTTCTATTACTTGATGGATGCTCTATTTTTTGGCATTTGTAATGCCTTGATCCTTTTTGGCTTATATTATCTCAATTGGGTTGAACCCTTGAGAATCTCTTTGTTGAGCCTTTTTTTTATGGACAAATGTTGCATACTTCTTGATGTATTTTGCATATGATCTTGTTGAGCTTTGAAATGAGGATGATTGATGATGATATGAAAATTCTTTGGCTTGAAACATTTACAAGGGCTATATACTATCTCTTTTAATTCCCACGCCCACAAAGTATTCGATGAAATGTTACAATGAAATTTTCAACTTCTACATGAGTCTCTTACTTCCAAATGTCTTAAAAAATTTTTGAGATCATGTTTTTAGCTAACAAATGAGCTTATGGATTTCTTATGATACATTTCTCCAATTTTTCCTTGGATTTTTTTAAAGCTTAAGTTGCTCAACGGTTGATAAACCGTCCTTTGGCGCACTTTGATATTATTGTATGGTGTTTTTACCATTCTAACATTCTTTTTGATGATTCCAAAGGGGAGAAACAGAAATTGGCTCATTAGCTCAAAGAAGCTCATAAAAACTTGTTATAAAAGCTATAAGCTATGGCTCATAAAAGCCATAGGCTCGAGTTATTTTTAGTCCAATTGTTGCTTGATGGACTTATATACTTGTCTAATGATGTTTTGTGACAGGGGAGCTTATAAGCTCTTGAACAAAATGTAAAAAAGCTAGGCTTTAGCTTATGGATAATTGCTGCTTTTAGCTTATGGATACTTGCTTTTACATTATTCTTGATGTGCTTGTTGATAGGGGAGCTTGTGCTTATTATTGAATATATTTACTCCCTATTGGTTGCTTATGTACTTTGGAAATTTTGGTTGCTTCCAAACGGTTAAATGTTTTTACCGGAAAATCATTTCTAAAATTGTTCTCCTATTTTTTGTAAAAATTGTTTTGGTTTGTAATCATCAAAAGGGGGAGATTGTTTGATATATGTTTTATCTTAATTTTGATGATTTTATTTTTACACCAAAACAATGTTTTTAATTGTTGTCCAAATACTCCTAAATTATTTAAAATGGTTTTAATATTTTTTGAGTATTTCTTCAAGTTTTACTTTAGATAAAATTGGACAACACTTCTAATGATTTTATGTTTATAAATTTTCACTTCAAAACAAGTTTCCTAAATGTTATCTAAATACTCCCGATTGGTTTAAAATGTTTTTAACATATTCTTGGAGTATTTCTTAAGTTTCATTTTCGATAAAAATTGGACAACATTTTTGCCTCGAGGTCGACCTGGGTCGCCCTATAGGGCAACCCGAACTCAAGAGTACGTCTCAAATGTGAAAATGAACTCGAGGTGAAATTGACAGTCGGCCGGTCGCCCAGGGATCGACGGTGCCATCGACGGCCGACACTGTCGGCCAAGAAAAAGCTTGGCTCTCTTACGTGAAACTTCAGACCTGCATTTTGCTTTAGGGGGACCGGTTGAGACAAGTCGGTCGACCGGTCAAGCCTATGTCGATCGGCCGCCTGTTGTGATATTCAATGTGTTATTCAAATCTCTTATTTGTGCGCGACCAGTCATTTCAGTGCTTTTTGACAAAAAAAATATGACCGTTTGAAACAGACACACTTCCTTAAAATGTGGGATTGATTTCTAACTATGACTATATTCTTGATTTTAATTGTATTTTTTAGAGATTTTCAATCCCCAAGAGGAGCCTATGCTTGATCAATCATCTCCTATAAATAGAGGAAGTTTTGGAGCAACCAACACAACAAGATACACTTCAAGCAAACATTTGTTCTTCATTGTTATTATTCTTGTTGTAAATTTTGCCTAGCTTATCACTTTCACATCCTTGAGGTCTAGGCTATTCTTGATTACACTTTGCACTCAAATTGTAATATTCATTATTGAGTTGTAATATTGATTTTTGGTAATCATTCAACACAAGATATCCTTGTGAGTGTTCTTGTGGTAAGAACACACTTGGATGATCTAGGTGATAGGTGCAAGAAGATTGTGGTGATCTTCTTATGAGGTGTTGAAGAATTTGGTATTCTTCAAGGGTGAAGATTGTGGTAATCTTCACAAGGTGCCGATTGAAGGAAGATTGTGGTGATCTTCAAAGGGAGATTGTGGTAATCTCCAAAGGTGTTATTGAAGAAGAGTGTGGTGCTCTTCAAGGTGTTGTTAGTTGAGTTTGTATAAATTTTGGTAATTAATAAAATTCTTTTTCTTTTTGAAATCCATCCCAGGATATTGGGGTGGTAGAGGATTAGGCCCTAGGTGGGTTGAACCTCTATAAATCGGCGTGTGTTGTTTACATTCCGCACCTTTATTATTGTGTTTGAGCATTTGGTTCGAAAAAGAGGGCGAAATCAAAGGATGGAGATAATCTATTCACCCCCTCAAGATTATCGTGGCATCGCTTGAACTTACTGGGACCTTGGTCATTTTTCTTAGAAATATTTTGAAAAAGGTTTGTAACCAAGCCCTAATTTAGAATGCTCACTTGTTTGTGCACCAAGGATTTTTGTAACTTTATCCGTACTCAAATTAAAACGTTGCACATCCTTTTTCAAAATTTCAATCTCTTTTGTGAGCATTTATTTTTCGGAATCAAGAGTATGCATTTTAGCAACTGTAATAGAATGAGCACGATCAAGAGATTCATAAGAATTAAATAATTGTTTTCCAATTTAAGCTCTTTATATTCCTTTTTCAAAAGTTTATACTTGCACATCATATCTCTAAACTCATTTTGCAAATCATCATAGTCACATTGTAATTCATCAATTAAAGAAGAAGATGAAGAGTTAGAGGGTATCTCGCTATTTTCATCTTCTATGGCCATGAAACCATGCTCGGCTTCTTCTTCTTCATCGAAGGTGGCAAGGAGCTCATCCCATGTTTTGTCTTTTGCATTTAACGCCTTCTTTTTTTGCGGAAAAGGCTTTTTCTTCTTTTTCTCCTCCTCCGCTAATTATATTTAATAGACTAAGTTAAAAAAATTGGTAAGGTTTATTCAACCCCACCTTCTAAACCTTACAACTCACCCCTTGGGATCTACACCCACGAATAAGTGTGGGGCCCATACAAAGTTGGTGGGAGGTTTTATGATTGTGGAGACAAGAGTAGGTATTTTACGTTTGACATGTCAATGATGTGGCAATGTGGGATTCGTATAAAGGGAGGTTTGAACCTAAAACCATTGTAGATGTCCTAAACTTAGGGATCTCCATCGAATCGAATTTCAAATTCTTCAACTTTCTTAAATCAAATAATCGAATGGACATTTTAAAACCTCAATTTGAAATTCGATCCCAATTTGATTAAATTCTAATCAAAATTAATTGAATTGGATTTGTCAATTTTTGAACTGAATTCGAGTCAATCTAAATTTCTAAATTTATCAATAAATTGTGCAATAATTTGATTCGGGCCTATAATTTCGGTTACAAAACCCACATTTTCAAGAAAAAAATATACTTTTTTAACAAAGAATCCTATAATGAAATAAAATTAAAAGTAAATCATATTGTTACTTTAAAAATATTACAAAAACTAAATACTACTAAGATTGAAATCTCTTAAAATCAAAAGTATTTTGTTTTATTTTTGAAAGAAAAATATAAATTTCTTTTAAGTTTAAATACATCACAAGAAAATATAAAAACTAAACAAAAAAACTTGAAACTTTGAAATGAGATTGAATTGAGAAACTAGCTATGATGAATGCTATAATTCTAATATTTTTATTATAATAATGAGTGTGAACTATGAAATTATATAAATGTTATTTATACATCGCCTAATTATATTGTTTTAATTTTCATATGCAATAATATATAATGTTTAAATATATGTAATATAAATTAAATTTTAAATATAATTAAGTTTGAATCGGTCCACATTTAATTCGAATTCAAATATGAATACGAATTGATATTTGAATCGATATTACTTAATTTCACCTCAAATTAGGATATTCAAATAGAATTCAAAAAAAATTCCAAATTCGTTATTCGATTTGATATTCAAATTTGAAATTGATTCAAAAATAAAAATCCTAATTCAAAATTGAGATTTGAGTTCAAATCAAATCAAATTTTGGATGGATTCAAAAATGAGCACCCATACAAACTAAACTTCCTCCAAGAGAATCGAAAATAAAAATTATATTAACAATTCATTCGTACATAGTAAATTATTCACAGCTATCGCAAATCAAAGAACAAAAATGTAGATCTAAGATGCTAAAACCAATTGGTATTACGGAGGTGCATACCCTTAATTAATCTTATAGCGTGCATGCGCAACCTCCCATGACATCAATTGTGATTTGGCCCCTTGGCCTATCGCATTGTACTTTGTTGAGGCACCTTGTAACCCAACAATCTCCCTTTCATTGATTGCTCCCGCTTAGAATCAAACTAGTGACCTTGGCTCGATTCCATTTAAAGGATGAGGCACTACTAGTTCGTCTAAAATCAATTGGCATTGGGGACGCATTTACAGCAACACGATAGCATACACCCGCAAGTATCCATGACATTTGAATGTGACCCGCCAAATATGTTAAAGGGTCACATTGACTAGTCGACACGTTTAAACCAAGAAAAATAATTTGGTCATAATCCTTTTTTTCTTAGTTTAAACGTTTCGGCTTAGTAATTGGACTCCTTTAACATCTCTAACCGGGTCACATTCAAATGACGTGAGTACTTGCGGTGTATGCTATCAGGTTAAGTGTAAATGTCTCTCCAATGCCAATTGATTTTAGATGAACTAGTAGTGCCTGAGATCTTTTAGATAGTATCCCACCATTAGCCCAAAGCCCATGGAGATAGCCCACCATTTTAATTTTCCTTTTAAAAGAAAGTATGATTAATTTATTCCATCTCTTTTTTATCACCTATTACTAGTAACTATTTTCAAATTCATATCTCAGTCATCTTTAAGTCTTTACTTTACAAAACAAGGTATGCTTCTCAACAAAGTTCTTTTTTATTTTTTTTCCCCATGACTTAATTTAGCTTTTTGATTTTTACTCTAAATAAGAAAATGTCACGAAATTTAATAGATTCTTTAGAAAAGAAATTATATTTATGAATGGTATGCTATATCTAACTTTATAGTTTTGTTAATGCAATTTAGTAATTATAAACTATGCATGACTTTTTTAATAATAAATTAATACTTTTCCAATTTAAAATTATAGATTTAAATAATTTCATTTTAAAAATTTTGACTTAATAACAATTCAAATTTCAATATAACTGAGACTTTCAAATTTCTTTACGAAAAATAGATTGATAAGAGAGGAATAAAATGATTTCAAATTATCATGATGAGATTTAACCTAATCCTAGATTTTCTTAATATATAGAGAACCGTAATATTGGCAGCATTGCTCATTGTTTTAACTACTTTATTATGTGATTTACTCGTTAATAATAGATTTTATGGCACTTGCCTCAAAATAGCACAGGTATAGTCAATTTAATTTCTTGATTATTATAATATAAAATATGTAATATATAGATAACCTAATAACAATCTAAAAATAATTTTTTTCATGTTACGCAAATATATAGTAGCTACGTAGATAGACTACTAGAACTTGCACTAATCAATAAATTATAATCTTTTACAAAATCCTAAAAATAATAAAGACTGTAATCATTTTTTATGAATTTGTAATTAGATTTTTCGTGTGTGCCCACGTCGCAAGTATATAACATTCACCATTTTGCAAGAATTGTCAATTGTGAATTAGTGAAATTAGTCATGGCGAACAACATTCTCCCAATATTTCTTCTTAGTTTCATTTTGTCGGTTGCTCTATGCTCTTGCAGCGGAGACCCAGCAGTGCGCGGCAAGAAGGTAATATTAGTATGTTTATAAAATTAAATATATATTTTGATTATTTTCTTCAAAATTTATCTACAATATTAATTCATCGTCAATTTTCAAGTAATACCTGAGTTTGAACATAACAATTAATGTTACGTATACGTAGTTGTATAATTTATTTCATTTTTATGCATACGTTTTCCAGTTCTTGGATGGTTGGTGTGTGGCGAATAGAGCTGCGGAGCCCTATGAATTGCAAGCGTTTTTAGATTATGGGTGCCATGAACTCGATTGTAGCCCCATTCTACCAGGTGGTGGGTGCTATGAACCCAATACTTTATGGGCACACTCGTCATGGATCCTTGATAAATTCTATCGGGATGGTGGTTTTTGCAAAGAAGACCTTGGTTATATTACAAAAGTCAATCCTTGTAAGTTATTTTCTCCTTATTAGAAATTCATGATGTGTGTGAGTTTGTGTATTTAATTATGTTTGCATCCAATTTTTATAATTATCAACTATAGTGAATAATTGGTGATTATAATTCTGATACTTTTTTATTTATATTGATGCAGCGTATGACGGTTGCCAATATCCATGAGAGCAATGCATGAGGAATACAAGGAGAAGACGACGGTTATATTTGGTTCAATAATATAAGTAGCGAGAGGATATTTATCAAGCATATATGTGATTGGAAATGTGGCAATTAATTTTTATAAATAAATGTGGCTTGTTGTGTATATGCAACACTTTTTAGTATTTATGATACCATTTAATTTTCTACTTACGATTACAAATTAAAACATATGATGTGGTGGAAATATTTAAATAATTAACGATCTAATGAAAGTTTTCAAGAAATTGATGATAACATTGATGGATAAAATAGGTTTATCCATAAGAGGAAAAAAAAAAAGCATTAATATTAACTTAAGATTCAAATGAGGCTTCCGAAATTAATCAATAGCACTCGACCACTCAAAAATTAATTTGTGAAGCAATATTAATGACTTTTGTGAATTCACAATTCAACATATAAAACAAACCGCCAAAAATAACCAGTAAATGACTTGAGTCGTTTATGAGAAACTTTTATCATGTAGCTTGGGTTCATTTTTTCATCATAGTAAAACCAAACTATGCCATGAATCTCAATCAATACGCTATTGTATAACCAATAGATTTTATGACTTAATTAACCCTTAGCAATGACTTTAGAATAAATCGTCGTCAACTTGTTTATATATTTTTTCAAAAGAATATATACTTTTAAATAACTTTTAGACGACTGTGGGCATGTCTTGCAATATTCTAAAAAATTTGATTTTTCTTTTACATTTTTGCCATTTTTAGGTACGAAAATAAGTAGTTTTGGTCGCTAACAAAAAACTAATTTTATTTAAAATTTCATCATATTTTCCGGTTTTTTATTTGTAGCACATGATATATCTATTAATCAAGAGCGGCTCCGAGCGGTGCGAGGTGGTGCCATCCGCACAGGGGGCCCCTCAAGCAATGGCCTCAAATTTTTTTATATATGCATGTATATATATATATATATATGTATTCTTTGGTGATAGATATATGGAGGTCTATATAACTGACAAAGATGTGAGATGGCAGATAATTGGCAAGTGTTTTGTTTTGTACTTTGAACGCATAAAATTGTTTTTTTGGTCAGATTAAGTTAAATTTTCGATTTCGCTTTTAGTCCTTTAATTTTTATGGGTTGCGTTTGGCAAACACTAACTTTTCTAAACCCGCACATTTAATCCGATTTCAAAATTTCGGGATATTATCCCTAAAATCTTTGAGTTGAGCTACTTTTCCATGAAATGACTATTTTGCCCATTGTTTTGGAGGGAAACATTGGTTGTGTGCATATAACATGACTTGTTTAATATCTCAATAAAATTAAATAACAAAAATAAATATAAAATTAAATTGAAGTAGAGAAAAAAATATGAACATATATTTATAATTTTATATAAAGTTGACAAAGTAACGAGCATATATTCATAATTTTCAACAATAAATAAATTTTAAAAAAAAAGAAAACAAAAAAACAGAAAAAACATGTATTTAAAATTTTCAGCTATATATAAAAATTAAAAAATAGAAAACAAAAATAAAAGAATTTTTTTGGTTTTCCATTTTTTGGTTTTCTATTTTTTTAAATTTAAATAATAAAAATTAAAGAAAAATATAAAATTAATAATAAATTAAATAATTAAAATAAATTAAAAAAACTTAAATTAAATTAAATAAAATTGTCGATCATATATTTTTATATTTTTCAACATTAAATAAAAATAGAAATCAAAAATAAAAGAATTTTTTTGGTTTTCCATTTTTGGTTTTCTATTTTTTTAATTTTTATTTCTGAGAAAGTTGTAAATATATATTTTTTCTGTTTTGTTGCTTTCTATTTTTTTAATTTTAATTTACAATAGAAAATTGTAAGTCTATATTTTTCTGTTTTTTTTTCTATTTTTCTTTAATTTTGATTAATGATTGAAAACTATAGATATATATGTTTTTTTTATTTTTATATATAGTTCAAAATTGTAAATACATATTTTTTATTTTTTTCATTTTATTTTTTAAAAATTTTATTTACAGTTGAAAATTATAAATATATGTTCATATTATTTTCTTTAAATTAAATTAAACAAAATTTGTCGAACATATATTTTATATTTTTCAACTTTAAATAAAAATTAAGAAAACTAGAAAAAAACAAAAAGTACATTACTTTCTTTTTCTTTTGTCTTTCCCAAGGTTTCCTTCCAAAAAAAAAAGGGGGCAAAATAGTCATTTCATGGAAAAGTAGCCCAACTCAAAGCATTTTAGGATAAGATATCCCGAAATTTCAAATCGGACTAAATGTGCGAGGTTTAGAAAAGTTAGTGTTTGCCAAACGCAACCCATAAAAATTAAAGGACTAAAAGCGAAATCGAGCCAACTTAACGGACCAAAAAAGCAATTTTGCCGTACTTTGAAGGTATGAGTTCAAGTAGTTACAAAATTAAATTTATTTTCCCCTTTTCTATCTCTAACTTTTTCTTTCTTTTTTTTTTTTTTTTTTTTTTGGCAAAACAAAACAATAACATTGCATTGTCTTTGATTTTAATTTGATTTAGGAAGGTAATCGGATGTACATGACCTAGGGACCCTAAGCGAGGTGAGGTACTTTCCACGAGATGACCGACCTAGGGTCCCAAAAACGAGTTGAGGTACTTTCCACGAGATGACGACCTAGGGTCCCCAAAAAGCGAGGTGATGTACTTTATTTGAGGGTACCGAAACAAAATTCACGTTCGGCCTGACGGGATGGCTCCAGCCTAAGACCCTCCGATGCCTAAGTCGAATCAGGTAGTTAAGGTATCTAGAAAGCTAAAGAGTGAGGTAATTTAGAATAATGACAAGGTACCTTTTACCTTGATTTTTCTGTCGATTTATAAGATCGCATTCACCGTGTAATGCGGATCATCGCACACATGGCACCCTATCGACGGTGTGCAGTTCACGGGCGACCGAAATGAACTTTCGGGTCAGGTCGGGTCCATATAAAAAGTCACGGATCCTGGGGGCATCTTGGTAATTTCCGGCAAAGGCGAGGTCAAGATGGTAATTTCGACCCAGGCGAGGCTAGCATAGTAATTTCCATATCATTTACTCTCCCGATTACTTTAGTAATTTATTGCTAAAGTGACTTGATCCGTCCTTGAATTGACGACGCGAATCTAACCCTTGAATTCGAAAAAGATCTTCCATCCGGCCGTTGATTTTGAATAGTTCAATCATGACCATTGATTTTCCCGCCATTTTCTATATATATAAGATTGCCTTTTTCAAAGTTTTACTTTTTATAATTTTACCTCGGACCACCTCGCAACTTCGAGTTCGCCTTGACGACCAGGATTTTTAACCTCGCAAGACTCATTCACTTCGCTTCACTTAGAGGTAGGTTTTCTTTCTCTTTCTTTAAATTTTCTTTATTATTTATGTCGACTTCTATGCCTCCTAGGTGATCTTCCGATTCGCGATCCAACTCGGTTCATCTTCGAACTCGGGGTTGTCCGACTCTAGCCGACTTCAAGCTCTTCTTCCACCTCATCTTCCAAATGAGGCGCCAATACCCTCGCCTTCTCAAAATAGGGTTTCGCGAGGCTATCCCTAACTAATTTTGAAAGGTAAATCGGATGTACCAAACCTAAGGACCCACGAAGCGAGGGGAGGTACTTTCCACGAGATGACCGACCTAGGGTCCCCAAAAAGCGAGGTGATGTACTTTGTTCGAGGGTACCTAAAACAGATCGCACATTAGGCTAGCCGGGATGGTCGCTTGCCTAAGGCCCTCCGATGCCTAGGTCGAGAATCAGGTAGTTGAGGTATTTAGAAAGCTAAAGAGCGAAGTAATTTAGAATAATGTCAAGTTACCTTTTACCTTGATTTTCGTGTTGTATTTATAGATCGCATTCACCGTAATGTGGATCATCGTACACGTGGCACCCTATCGACGGTGTGCGGTTAGTGACCCGACCCCGACTTTCGGGTGCCGGGTCGGGCCCATATAAAAAAAATTATGGATCCTGGGGCATCTTGGTAATTTCAAAGCAAAGGCGAGGTCAAGATGGTAATTTCAACCTAAAGCGAGGCTAGCATAGTAATTTCCATATCATTTACTCCCCGATTCTTTAGTAATTTATTGCTAAAGTGACTCGATCCAGTCCTTGAATTGCGACGCGGAATCTAACCCTTGAATTCGAAAAGATCTTCCATCCCCAGTTGATTTTGAATAGGCGTTCAATCATGACATTGATTTTCCCGCCCTTCTCTATATATATAAGATTGCCTTTTTCAAAGTTTCACTTTTCATACTTTTTACCTCGGACCACCTCGCAACTTGAGTTCGCCTTGACCTAGGATTTTTAACCTCGCAAGACTCATCCACTTCGCTTCACTTAGAGGTAGGTTTTCTTTCTCTTTCTTTAAATTTTCTTTATTATTTATGTCGACTTCTACGCCTCCTAGGTGATCTTCCGGTTCGCGATCCAACTGTGGTTCATCTTCGAACTCGGGGTTGCCTGACTTTAGCTCGACTTCGAGCTCTTCTTCCACCTCATCTTCTAGCGAGGCAACCAACACCCTGCCTTCTCAAAATAGGGTTTTCCGCGAGGCTACCCCTACTGACGACCTTGACCAAGAACATGTCGCCCCTTGGGCCTTGCTTAGATCATGATCTCTATTCACGGTGTAAGTAGCATTAGACAAAAAAATTTCATTCCCGACGCATATGAGATTATCATCCACGATACTAGTGATAGGATAGATATGCCTCCACCTTGTTGTTTAGCCTTTCACCTTGCTAGCCTCGAGGCGGGTCTTAGGTTCCCTTTGTCAGGTCCCATTGCCAATATTTTATGGCGGCTCGATATTTTCCCCGCTCAGCTCGTCCCCAATTCCTATCGTCACATTGTAGGATTTATCATTTTAATGAAACACTTGGTAAGCCACCTCGCTTTCTAACTTTTGAAAGCTTTATGCCATTAATTTTTCTACCACCACAACTAACTCCGGGTTCTTTTATATATCCCCTAAGACTAATAGAAAATTCTTACATAGGGTTCCTTCCTCAATATGGCCTTGGAAAGAGAAGTTCATCTTTATTTGAGCCCCGATAGAAAATCCCTGGAATCTGCTTTCCGATTGGAAGTTGAGTCGGCCTCGCCTTCGAAACCTACCTCCCGTTTCTTGGGAAGCCGACTTCATGTCGAGGTTAACCCAAAATTGGTATGAGGCCTGTGACCTTATTACCGGGATGTTCTATCCCTAGTCGATCTTAGACCTGCTCCACGCCCCGAAACTCTTACACTTGGTAATTTACCTCTTTTATCTTTTTGGCTCGCTTAACACTGTATGCTGATATTTTTTATAGATATGGCGATCCGAGTTGCCATGCTTGACAAGGCCCTTGCTAACCAAAAGGAAACTCCCATCGGCTCACAAACAAGCTCGCTAGGAAGTTCGCCACCTTGGAGCTACCATTTGGCGTAGTAGTAGCCTTGGCCTCCGATGTCACGGTGGCGGTCGACCCTTCCTCGAGGTGCCCTTAAAGAAAGCCAAAGAAAGCCTCGGGTGTAAGACGAAGGAGGGAAAAAGGCAGCGACATCAAGGTTCTTCCAAAAACAAAAAGCAAAAATTCGCAGCTAGAGCTCGCCCGATTCCCGGACGCTTCCCAGGATGTGATCTCACGACGAGAGCGAGCCCACCGACGCGAATCTTCCTACCGTGGATAGAATGATGATGTGGCTAAACCGAAGTGAGGCTCGCCTCCAAGCCCCGATCATGACTTGCAAAAAGGCTCTTGAGCTTATGCCGAGCTCGCGAGCTTTCCATGCCTCGCACTGTTCCTGGTGGAATATCGTTCACTGAGCTCGATCCTCGAGATGAACCTTGAGAGGATTTTTTTTGAGTTGTACAATTATACCACCTTTCATTCTAATCAATTCGCCTTGATGACGATCGACTTTACTTGCCTCGAGGAGCTTGAGGCCCATGGCATTATGTCGGTATGTGGATTCCCCCTTTTCACTAAACTTTGTTGCCTCGTTTTTTTGCCTTGCTTCTCTCTGTTACTTTCATACTTCACTTTTCCTTTTGTAGCTAATTGTTGTGCTTCATCAAATGGCTCTTCGCGGTGCCGATTGCAAGCACCAGAATGATGTGTATCTCAATCAATTGGGCGAGGTTCACGCAAAGCTCCAGGATGCAGAAGCGGACAAGGCCAAAGCTATCGAGGAAGCTCGACTCGAGCTTCTTAAGAAGGTGAATGATCTGAAGATCCAGCTCGCTTCATCCAAAAATGAGCTTAATACTCAGGAGAAGCTTCACGTGAAGGAGGTAGCAGAGTCATTCGAGAGGGGTCAGAAATGAGGTTTGGAAGAATACACATCCTCTGCAGCTTATAAGTCTTCTCTAGCCTCATCTCACATTGAGGGGGTGCAATCTTTTCAGAAGTCCTCCTCGTGCGAAAAGCTCGTGGCCCAACGAGCTGCTGTGTACCTTTTCGATGGCTTTGAATTGTGCCGTGAGCAAGGTATCAAGAAAGGGGCCTTCAAGAAAGATTTCAACCATGAGGAGTTGGACCCTTTCAAAAAAAAGCGAGCCAAAGTCGGGTCTGCTTTGCCAAGGTCTTTGCGAAGTGGGAGCTTCAAACGACGTGGACATTCTTGACGAGATCAAGGATACTGATAAGTTCTCCGAGGTCGTCAAAAGCTTCCTCGCACCTTAGGGACTTCGATGCTTTATGTTTTTGATTATGTAAATTTGTGAGGCACTAAACTTGTAATTTATTATCGCAACAAACCATTTACTTTGCAATTTGTCCTAATTTTACTTCGTTTTTACCTGTTGTTTTTACTTCACTTTCTATTTCATGTATGCAACCGGATTCGCGTGTCATTTCGATTCGTGTTACACTTTATTTTTATGTGAGGTATCTGTTTCGCCCTTTTTTTTAGCCTAGGTCCTTTGGGACCATTGTAGGCTTTTCCATTCTAAGCAATTTCATAGCCTAGGCTTCTTCGCGAGCCTAGGTCCCTTAGTTGGGATCATTGTAGGATTTGATGAAGCGATTTCTTAGCAGGCTTTTTTCACGAGCCCAGTCCTTGGGACCATTGTAGCTTCTGCGAGTCTAACCAATTTCTTAGCATAGGTCCCTGGGACCATTGTAGCCTTTGACAACTTAAGCAATTTCTTATCCTAGTTTCTTCGCGAGCCCAGGTCCCTTTAGACCATTGTAGCCTTTGCCAATCTAAGCAATTTCTTAGCCAGGCTTTTTCCGAGCCTAGTCCCTTGGTTAGGACCATTGTAGGCTTTGCCCCCTAAGCTATTTCTTAGCCTAGGCTCCTTTGTGAGCCTAGGTCACTTTGCGAGCCCAGGTTCCTTTGTTTGGACTATTATAGGTTTTGCAGGCATAAGCAATTTCTTAGCCTAGATTCCTTCGCGAGCCCAGGTCACTTTGTGAGCCCAGGTCCCTTGGGACCATTGTAGTTTTTGCCTCCCTTCGCGAGCCCAGGTTCCTTTGTTGGGACCATTGTAGGTTTTTGCGGCCAAAGCAATTTCTTAGCCTAAAGCTTCTTCGTGAGCCAGGTCCTGGTTGGGACCATTGTAGGCTTTGCCGACTAAGCTATATCTTAGGCTAGATTCCTTCGCAAGCCTCAGGTCACTTTCTCGAGCCCAGTCCCTTGGGACCATTGTAGGGTTTGCCTCCCTTCGCGATCCTAGGTCCCTTTGCTAGCCCAGTCCCTTTCATGAGCCCAGGTTCCTTTATTGGGACAATTGTAGGCTTTGCCGGCCTAAGCAATTGCTTAGCCTAGGCTTCTTCGTGAGCCTAGGTCCCTTGGTTGGGACCATTGTAGGCTTTGCCAGCCTAAGTTATTTCTTAGCCTAGGTTCCTTCATGAGCCTAAGTCCCTTGGGACCATTGTAGCTTTGTCTCCCCTTCACGAGCCTAGGTCCCTTTGCTAGCGTAAAAAGGAGCTTGTGGCCTAGACCTCTCTTAGGATCATCTTGGGACGCTAGGCTTTTACGGGGTTATCTTGGGAGACTAGGTCTCTTTGATGAGACCATTGTGGGGGTTGCCACCAAAAAACGGAGCTTGTGGCCTAGACCCCTCTTGGGATTGTCTCGGGCCTGCTAGCCTTTTAGGGGGTTTATCTTGGGAGCCTAGGTCCCTTTGATGAGACCATTGTGGGCCTTGCCAGCCTAAAAGGGAGCTTGTGGCCTAGACCCATCTTGGGATCGTCTCGGGCCTGCTAGCCTTTTAGGGGACTTATCTTGCGAGCCTAGGTCCCTTTGATGAAACCATTTTGGGCCTTGCCTGCCTAAAAGGGAGCTTGTGGCCTAGACCCATCTTGGGATCATCTCGGGCCTGCTAGCCTTTTAGGGGGCTTATCTTGCGAGCCTAGGTCCCTTTGATGAGACTATTGTGGGCGTTGCCAGCCTAAAAGGGAGCTTGTGGCCTAGACCCCTCTTGGGATCGTTTTGGGCCTCGCACTTTTAGGGGGCTTATCCGCGAGCCTAGGTCCCTTTGATGAGACCATTTTGGGCCTTGTCAGCCTAAAAAGGAGCTTGTGGCCTAGACCCATCTTGGGATCGTCTTGGGCCTGCTATACTTTTAGGGGGCTTATCTTGCGAGCCTTCAAATCTTGAGTGATTCGCTTTCGACCCTCCTTTAGTTGTGAATGTTCCAGGGTCTTAGGAGCACATTTCCTTGAATGTTTTCGAGTTTGCGCGTTTCCTTTTTAATACTTGATCACTTTGAATGGTCCTTCCCACCGCTTCCAACTTCCTAACATGCTTGAAAACTTCAACGTTTCTTAACACCGATCCCCTACTTGAAAGCTTCGCTCTTGAACCTCTTTTTTTTTTAAATAAATTTTTCATCCTTCCTTTACACTTGATCTCAATAAATCCTTTGTCTCGCTTTTTCTCATGAGCTCAAGCTCGAGTTCTCCTAACCTGACTTATTGACTAGTTCGCCTAAGACCTCAACTGGTCATTTTTGCGGCGTAGTTGCTTGGCTAGCCACCCCTTCCAAGTCATCTTGCACTTCATTTCGCTTCTCCACATTCCCTCCTTTCAATGGGGAACCTTGAGGGGGTGCCTTCATAATATTTTTGCCTTTTCTCTCCCTTTCCTCCAACATCTTCTCGTAGTCGCTAGCTTTTATGTGAATCATTTGCTTCTCATCCCGAACCAATGAGGGTTCCACGAACTGAAGTGGATGAATGGCGACCCTTCTTGGGGAGGTTCCTCCATAACCTCTTGAGGTGTCTTCTATGCTTGCTTAGGTGTCTCAATCATCGTCTCTAGTGTTACCTCCATCTTTAGCTAGACCTCTTTCCCACTGACGGCGACAATTGATTTAGGAAGGTAAATCAGATGTATCTAACTTAGGGACCCACGAAGCGAGGTGAGGTACTTTCTACGAGATGACCTGACCTAGGGTCCCCAAAAAGCGA
Source organism: Rehmannia glutinosa (assembly GCA_016081115.2). Lineage (NCBI taxonomy): Eukaryota > Viridiplantae > Streptophyta > Magnoliopsida > Lamiales > Orobanchaceae > Rehmannia > Rehmannia glutinosa. The sequence goes on from CM071926.1 coordinate 4,749,440, forward strand.
GGTGAGGTACTTTGTTCGAGGGTACACGTTAAGGTAAGCAGGGATCGCTCCCCTAAGTGCCCTCCGATGCCTAAGTCGAATCGTAGTTGGGGTATTTAGAAAGCTAAAGAGCGAGGTAATTTAGAATAATGACAAGTTACCTTTTACCTTGATTTTCGTGCCGTATTTATAGTACTGTTCACCATGTAATGCGGATCATAGTACATGTGGCACCCTATCGACGTGTGTGCGATTCATGGGCGACCCGACCAGACTTTTGGGTGGTGAGCCCATATAAAAAGTCGCGGATCCTGGGGGCATATTGGTAATTTAATTTGAGGCGAGGTCAAGATGGTAATTTCGATCTAGCGAGGCTAGCATAGTAATTTTCATATCACAATTGAGAGTGAATTTTAATTAATTGGCTTTGGAAGATTGATTGATGACTTGTAGATAAAAATGCAAGATTATCAATTTTTCATAGTTAATTCATTAATGGTTTTTTGTTGTCTTTTCTCTATGATAAATTATATTAAATGGTCTTTTTCTTAATTTTATTTTAATAAGACCAAAATGTTAAGTTTGAGTATGATAATTTTTATTACTATTATAAGCATTTTATATGTTAAATTAATGAAATTACATTTGTAACATTATTTTTATTATTTTTAAATTTTTTATGTAAACACATGGGCCCCTATTATTATTTATTGATTCATGCCCCTCAAAACCCAAGACCCGCTCTGCTATTAATCATATATAATATACAGGGCCCCTATTATTATTTTTTGCTCCATGCCCCTGGAAACCCAGGACCCCCTCTACTATTAAACATATATAATATACAATATGTAATATTCATATCAAGAAATTTTAGTTTCCCAAAATTAAAGTTTCCCCTATGATTACTAGCTCCTTGTAGATTATTGTTTAGCACTAGTAAAAGACGGTTTGGATGGACATATATTAATCACGAATTTATCCATCGATCATTTCACATTTAATTCATATCACTAGTAAATAGCTTAGGTCAACTATTTAAAAAGGCATCCCAACAAAATCACCTCAAATTTTTTCAGCAAACCAAGTTGGAGATAGAATTCTCTCTGTAAAAGATGTAATGTATAGCTCTTCTTGAATTCAATTTCCATATATATCTCAAAAATTAATTAGTAACCCACAATAAATTTTGTTTCCTACAAGAAAAATTAGTACCAACTTAATTTATATATAACTCAATCCAAGATGTAGTAGCTTCATAAGCCGAGAAAAAAACAGTCTATTGGTTCCTTAATTAGTATCATTGATTAGTAGTGTCCAAAATCAAGAAAGAATAATAATGGGTATAGCTAAATTAAACATGGTGTTGTGTTTCCTCTTCTTATTCTTGTATGGGAGTGTTTACGCGGGAAACACAAGTTCGAACAGACGTCCGCCTCGTCCGCCTCCATCACCTCCGCCTCCGGTTAAATAATCGATACTTTATCATTAATTTCTACTTATATGTATTCTTTTTTGGAAACCACACTTATATTAATTGAAAATTTTAAAATTACTTCAAAATATCCTTTTTAAGTTGCATAGTTGTATAATATCTTTTGTTATACTCATCAATACAATTTGAAATAATTTCTTTAACAAAAAACACACATCATTAAACACAAATGTATGTGTAAATGTTGGTTTTGAAATATGAAGGAATGACATATATTTGATTAAGTGATGTAATGATATCGCAGGCCCCTCGGGCCCCAACCAACGCATGGTGTGTGGCTAAAGCAGAAGTATCCGATAAAACACTAAAATCGTTTACGAAATCAGCATGCAAGAAAGCGTCATTTGGTCTTGATTGTAGCGCCATAGCACCTGGGCAACGTTGTTACTTTGATAATGACCACAGGAAGCAGGCATCATATGTCCTTAATCTCTACTTTGTTAAGCACCACACTTGTTGGTCCAGATATGGCACCTTAACTCACAGAGATCCCTGTAAGTTATTGTTCAAATATAGAGATAATTATAACCCCCCGAAATTTGGGTTAATTATAAAAAAAAAAAAAACAGAGGTTTTGAAACCGCAAACACCCTCGAGGTTAATTTGATTACGTCTTACATTTTCCCTTCATATGTAAAAACTTAAAATTCCGGTCCCCTTATATTTATAGAAATATTACAATTACTCCATAGTCTCCATTAAATATAGGGACAATTACAAATACACCCCTGAGGTTTGCTAATTACAAAAAAACTTGAGATGCTTCAAAATTACAAAAAAAAAATTATGTTTGATTCTATCATAAATTAAGGAGATAATTGTAATATTTTTGTAAATACCAGGAGTTTTTGAAATGTTTTTCACTTATGAACGGAAGAAATCAAACTTCAGGGAGTTATTGTAATTTTAAAACATCTCTGGTTTTTTTATAATTAGTCCAAACCTCTGTAATTATCCCTTAAATATAAGACAAATTCAAACCTGAGGAGTTTTTCATAATTTTGAAATATTTTTGGGTTTTTCTATAATTAACCCAAACATCGAATTTTTTTTTTTTTTTGCAATTATCCCTTAAAAATATTAAATATATAAATATAATGTTTTTTTGCTTGTTTTATATATGTATTTGTGTATGTGTATGCGTTTACTTACTATTGCAAAACCCTTTCGTTTACTCATTCGTCTTGTTTTTGTTTGCAGCTGTAGGCAATTGTCGATTCCAATTGATCGATTTGAATGATTGATAAGGGCGACCACCTGGTTTTACAATTAATAATGATGGTGGATTTTATCCAGCTAGCAATAAATGTTGAAGACAACACATATAAGAGTGCAATAAGCATTTGTTAATAAAACGAGTGCCAAATATGAAATGTAAATTCTTTGTTTTGCTTTTTCAAGGATTATATAACAAAGTATAGTTTTTTTTTTTTTTTTTAGGGAAAAATCAAGCAATATATTAGGAGATCATCTCTAAAACGGCAATGTCTTCCAATTGATCAGGGAGAACCCCGATTATTGGCTCATTACAATGAAAATTAAAAGCAAAACGCGCTAAGCTATGGGCCAAAGTATTGCCCGAATGTCTAACAAAACTAGGAGTGACCGATTCAAAAAAGAATAAAGCTGATGAATATCTTCTATAATGTTACCAAGGTAAGATATGTCTTCCGAGCGGCGACGTAATTTGTAGAGCAGTGTGATATTGTGTGACTCCACAATTAATCTCCTTACATTCATTTGGCGAGCGACCTCCATTCCTTCGCGACACTAAAAGGCTTCTGCAATTTCGATGAATTCAGCAGGTGGAATAAGTTTGGCAAACGATTGAAGAACTTTCCCCCATGTTTCTATAGACTGCTCCTAGTCCCGCACCATGACCATCCTGGGTCGATGCATACGTGTTTAATTTGAGACATCCCTCCGTCGGCGGATTCCAAGAAGTTGGTGCAGCACTGGTAGGCAAACCACCATTACTATTCGAATCTGCTGTATGCTCAGACAACCGAGTAACAACCATATGGTGGATCCAATTTGGTTCAGTCCCTTCCCTTGAAAATTAACTTATTATGTGCATCACATAGGGCCCATAGGAGCGTTATGAATAACGGGTGCCCCTCCGCACGCCTTGTGTTCGAACCTGTTGCATCCAATCGAAAATAGAACCCCATTCCCATGTGAATCCGTTCGTAACCTTAGAGGTGACGTCATCCAGAAAAATTTAGCCCATTCGCAATCCCGAGCGCATGTTCCACTATCTCCTCTCCTTCGCCACATCTCGGGCACATCGAGTCTAAAATTGTTCCTCTCTTTCTTAGTTCGGCTTTGGTAGGCACAATTCCATGTATGCACTTCAAGCGAAGACTTGAATTTTTGATGGGATATTGAAGCTACATAACCACTTCCAAAAATTATTGTTCGGCCCCAAAGAGGGAGACAAACTTTCTCGATTTTCCAATTCCATTCTCGCCAGCCCATAACCCGACTTGACCGTATATCTCCATCCTTAGTATAGTTCCACACCAATTTATCATCCTTAGTATATCTCCCATGCCTTGTCCATAATGTTTCTTTTCCCCCTCAAAAGGCTTCACAAATCTATTGTACTACATATGCGTACCTTAAGCTTTGTTGCATTATCAATCAAAAGTTTTCATAGTTTTTTTTTTTTATTCAGAACAATATGTCAAAGTTACATGATGGTTATAAATATTTTATTAGAATTTTATTTAACTAATATTTTATTAGAATTTTATTTAACTAATATTTTATTAGAATTTTATTTAACTTTAGCCCAATAGATAATTAACCAGGGTGCATACACAAATGTAAGGCCACTAAATTTGGGCCAATAGATAATTTAGACCAATAAAACAAAACACGAGGATTACTTTTTCGCTGGCCATTCAAAATATTACAACGTATAACTTAATTCTGTTCTAAGATAATGTGAGTTGCCTTTATCACTACATTTAGGGGTAATTGAAAAAACTACCCCGAGGTTTGGTAAATTACAAAAAAAAAAACAAAAATATTTGAAAATTACAAAAAGTTCCATGAGGTTTGGTTCTTTGTCAAATGCACGGGAGGAATTGTAATAGTTGTAAAACATAAGGAGGTGTTTGAAATGTTTTTGTTCATAAAAAGGATAAAAAGCATAATACAAAATCAAACCTCAACGAGTTTTTGTAATTTTCGAAAAATCTGTGGGTTTTTGTAATTTTCAAAAATCTGTGAGAGTTTTGTAATTAACCAAAACACCAGGGGTAGTTTTTGTAATGATTCCCTACGTTATATCATTCTTACGTGATTTATTTTGTTTAATATCTGTCAGTTTTTTGATTGTTGAACTATTCGTATCTAAATGGTGGGCCAGAATTAGCTCAACACTTGATTTCACCAAACCCTTTGACCATTGTTAAACCCAAACCAACAACCACTAACACATTGGGCCGAACTCCATTGACCCATTCAATTTGAACACGCAGTATTGCTATTATTATAAATTCTAAGGCTGGAAATCACGAAATACGACCTACAAATGTTTTACTAAGAATTTTGTCAATGGGAGCTTGGAATCTTTCAACACAATGTCGTAATTAATCATAAACACACATGTTTTTAAAGGCAAGAACTCACTATATGTTGCAAAGAAATAGAGTATATTTCGTGTCTAAATAATCAAAGAGAATATTAAAAAATGTCCATGCAAGCAGTGAACTTGACGAGTAAATTTATTTTTGGGCGGGGTCGGGGGCTTAAGGGCAAGAAGACAGATGGTGCCGCCGACAGGGAGAGGCCCTCCAAAGTATTTTTATATATGTATATATACAATCAATGGCGGAGATAGGGGTCAATCCAGGGTCCCGCCCTCTTTTTTTCTTTTTTGAAAAAAAAAAAATTACTAGGTAAAATTTTTCAATTTTTTTTAGTAAATATTTATTTGTATTTTTTTAATTTTTTTTCGGCTCACCCGATTTCTTGTATCGGCACACCCCCGTAATAATCCCTAGTTATGCCATTGTATATAATGACGTAGAATTATTACGGGTAGGTGACGATACACTAAATGGGGTGGCCAAAAAAAAAAAAACAAAAGAAAAACACATAAATATTAACTAAATTTTTTTTTTAAAAGAGGGTGCCTAGGCGCCTCGAAACCCTGGACCAGAAGCTTGGCAAAATTAAATCTAATATAAATAAAAACAAAACATACAAGCTTTTATAACTAAATTACATGGAAATTTGGGGGAAGATATGTTGGTTTATATTTATATATATACTATATTAATTTATTAAATAATATATTATAGGAATTCAATCGCAAGGTGAGAGAGGCGGTTGCCACCACCAGCCCACCCCCGTGGTCCGTCCCTCGCATGCAAGATCAAATACGGTACCAACAAGAATACTGTTGAAACACTTCTGAAACTGTATCATCGATGGAACATTTCTTTTAATTTTTTATACTTTTGACAAAAATCAAACATTTCTTAATTTAAATGGATTATTACAAAAAGTCTCCTAAGGTTTGGGGAAATTAAAAAAAAAAAAAAAAAACCAAGAGGTTTTCAAAATTATAAAAATCGCATTGATGTTTGATTATGTGTTAAATCTAAATTTAAGGGGGTACTATAATTTTTGATAAAACGTAAGGGAGCTTTTGAAATTTTTTCTCGCATATGAAAGGGAAAATGTAAGTTGAATCAAGCCTAAAGAGTTTTTGTAATTTCCAAAAATCACTGGTTGTTTTTTTCTTTTGGTAATTAGTCCTAACCTCGGGTTTTTTCTGTAATTATCCCTAAATTAAATGATGATGCATAAAGCATTCAAAAAATGATGATGCATAATTTCGACAGTTAATGAAAGAACTCTTGAGTAAAACTAATAAAATTATCAACAAACAATTCATTCATTAATATAATGACACAGCTGATCCAAAAGGATCAATATTTCTTACAAACAGCTGCTGATAAGATAAAACAAACCACATGTATTTGATAGACTACCACAGAGATTCCTTGTATGGTATATCCTAGTCATATCTCTTTCTAAGGAAGGCCCAAAACAATCTAAGATATAAGGTTACAAAAGATAAATCCAAAAAGAAACATGGACAAACATGACTTCTTGTGAAAAAACAATAACAGCAACAATAATATTTATTCAAACACCTGTGAAAGGATATTAGTTTTGGGGTTTCTCCCATTTGAGTGGCTTAACAACTTCCCAAGTGAAGTCAGGGTCATCTCTTCCGAAATGGCCGTAGGCTGCCGTTTTCAAGAACCTCCCGTTATCGCCCCTCTTCAAGTCCAAGTTAATCGAAATCATTCCCGGCCTGAAATCGAAACTCTCCTTCACAATCTTCAAAATCTCCTTGTCCGGGATTTTTCCAGTCCCGTAACTGTCGACGAAAACAGATAACGGCTCAGGCACACCAATCGCGTACGAGACCTGTACTATGCATCGGCGTGCAAGCCCATTGGCCACAATGCTCTTAGCCGCCTGCCTAACGATATAGGCACCGCTCGGTCGACCTTAGTCGGGTCCTTCCCGAGAAAGCACCGCCACCGTGGGCGCCCCAACCGCCATAGGTGTCGATAATGATTTTACGGCCGGTGAGACCAGCGTCGCCGTGGGGCCCACCGATAACGAACCGTCCCGAAGGGTTGAGGTGGAAGATCGTCTTCTCGTCGAGGTATTTCTCCGGGATGACGGGCTTGATGACGTGCTCTTTGAGATCCCGGGCGATCTCGTCGTTCGTCACGGTCTCGTCGTGCTGAGTCGAGATGAGAACGGTGTGGACACGGATCGGGACCATCGCGCCGCCTTCGTTGCGGTACTCGATCGTAACTTGGGTCTTCCCATCGGGTCTCAGCCACGGACACGTACCATCCTTACGGACTTCCGTGAGACGAGCGCCTAATTTAGTGGCGAGCACGTGGGTGAGCGGCATGTACTCGGGGTCTCGTCTGTGGCATAACCGAACATGTGTCCTTGGTCACCCGCGCCAATTTCCTCCCGGGCGCTTGGTTAAGTGGCCATGGACACCTTGAGCGATATCGGGACTCTGTTGCTCGATATTAACGAGAACCTTGCACTTGTCCGCATCAAGACCAACGTCATCGGAAGTGAACCCTATGTTACGGCAGGTGTCACGCACGATCTTCTCGTAGTCAATATTGGCCTTGGTTGTGATCTCGCCGAAGACCATGACCATGTTGGTCTTGGTACAAGTCTCGCAAGCAACTTTGCTATCGGGATCTTGTTCGAGGCAGGCGTCGAGTACTGCATCGGATATCTGGTCGCAGAGCTTGTCGGGGTGTCCCTCGTTCACGGATTCAGAGGTAAACAAGAAGGTGTCCATTTCCTCAACCTGCAAAAAGTAAACCCCAAATAAATTTTCTCTCAGACTCGTAGTAGAAACGAAACCATGTGTAAGAAGAGATCTAAGGTGTCAAGATTCTTACAAAACAGAATTGTTAATAATTTAAGGTATGTATTATGTATAGTATTAAAAGAAGTAAATAATAAATAAATAAAAATTAGATGCTGTCTTAAGGGCGAAGCCATAAAGCACCAAGAAACATATTCTACACATAATGTTCTGGAATAAAGGACACTGCTTTATCTGATCTACTTAGAGGCAAATTCCATGACTTATTACATAATGGAGCCTACATTAGCCCGTAGATGGACCATGTCCCTCTCTTTTTCAGTGATCAATGGAGAATCAGATCCCTAAGTATCCACTCATACACTAAAGAAAAACACTTAATTGCACTAGTGTAAAGTTTGAATGAGGTATCGTAAACACCATTTGAAAAAAGCACATCTAGCATAAATCTAAAATAAAGGGAATAAAAGAGGCAATCCATCTATTAGAACTGAAAATCGAGTCTATAAATCAAGAAATGATTCACACATTCACCATCTGAGCTTATATTTGTACCATCAATTGATCCCCAATTTTTTACATGGATCTAGGATAGAAAGACCAATAAACCACAGATAAAATTAAGGGATATTTACAAAAATTGCCTGAGGTTTTGGCTAATTACAAAATAAAACCAGAGGGGGTTTTTGAAAATTACAAAAAAACACCTCGAGATTTGATTCCATATTAATTTTCCCTCTTGAAAAAAAACATTTCAAAAAAACCTATGACATTCATAGAAATATTATAGTTTTCCCCTTAAATTTAAGACAAAATCAAAGACAAAATCAAACCGCATGCAGGTTTTCGTAATTTTCAAAAACCTTTGGGCTTTTTTGTAATTAGCCCAAACCTCAGGGGTTGTAACATATCCCTAAAACTACAGAGTAGATGGTTTCTTATCCCTTACCACTGAGAAACAACAAAATTAGTAGAAGAATTTAAGTTCAATAACCAACTCTTAGCAACATAATCTACTCATACTCTTAACAAAAACTGCAATCTACTCACTCTTAACAAAAACTGCAAAAGGTTGAAAATAACCACAAACTATATAGCTTCCCAATTCCAAAAACTGCCTCAAAACATAACCAAGAACCACCTAACCATTCAACAGAACAACAAAAACTCAAATTTTACACCAACGTGAGGAAAATAACAACAAATCACACGAAACCCATGAACTAAAACCTTGATCACCACTAAAATAACCGAGCAAAAATCCAAGATTTGCTAAATTGTTGCGTACCTTAACAGATGAACCAACAGACACAAGAAAGGTTTGACCTTTTTGGCTATGGGGTACTTCCTTAAGGTACGCCAAATGCTTACAAGTCTTGGGAAATGAATTTAGGGGCTTATTTATAGATAGGATGTGCAAAAAATTAATACTTGGGTCACATGGACAAGTGGGGGAGGAGTATAGAGTCTTTCTCAATGGTGGGGTCAAGTTTAAGTAGGGTGGTTGGGTATATTGGCGATGTATTAACCGTTGATGGATTTTAGGGAGTTGAGGTTTGACGGTGGGGATTGATTGTAGTCGGTGGGGAGAATGAGGGACAATTAAAAAAACTACCCCTTATGTTTGGGTCAATTGCAAAAAGACCTAGAAATATTTGAAAATTACAAAAATTCTTGAGATTTAATTATGTGTTAAAGGTAAGTGGGATAATTGTAATACTTTTATATATATAAAGAGGAGTTTGAAATATTTTTGCTTATTAAAGGATTAAAGTATAATATAGAATTAAGCCTTAGAGATTTTTTTTTCTGTAATTTACAAAACTTTTTGTAATTAACTCAAACATTAGAGATAGTGTTTCTAATTATCCCGAAAGTAATTGATAAGACAAGCAGGTCTTACCCGGAAGGTCCTTACCACAATGGGGTCTCAAAACCCTACCCACTAGCTTAAAACCGACCGCTTAATGATAAGGACTGACCGACAAGATGATCACGATCGATCTTCTTGAAAGAATATCAATGTTTAGATTATTACGTTTGACGCAACCAAAGTCCTCACATGCGCTTTAAATATCTATAAAAATACACTCGCTCACTGCCGAGAATCAATTGGTGACTAATGTCTTTTACTTTTACTCTCTACTTTTACCATCTTTCACCCTCATATCTTTTCGAGCTCGAGTGATTTTTGAGGGTCTTAACCGAAAACCCTCCAACTAGCCTAACGGGTGTCTATTTTCTCAAAGATCTCCAATTTCAACCCGAGATCCGAAATTCTCGTGAGTCAAGGTATTACCCGATCTACATCAGTAATATAATAATCATGTGAAATTGTCTCCATATATTTTGTTAGTTTTTTAATTCTAATTCCAAAGAATCGATATATTTTGAGCATAGACACATTACCAAAAATACAACCGTATTGATATAATTAGTTTTATCTATTAAATAAGAATCAGTTCTAATAAAAATATTCACTTACACAAAGGAAAAGTAAGAATATGAGTGCAAATAAATAAGTATATTTATTGCTGCTTATTTATTTAAGGCATTAAGTTGGTGGGAATGGGATATGCATTTTGGTTCACCAACCCCGGATCTGCAATCTGGGACATTAAGGGTGCATGCCTGGTTGGTTTGACCCAGTTTGGTCAAATATTTTACTTAAATATATGTGTTTTAGTGATTGCAAAATGCTATTATCTTATTCTCTTTTTATAATTATTTTCATTGGGTAATTCTAGAGTGGAAATTCGGGTCATCGAGTCGTGTTTTGTGTTTAGTTTTGAGTCAATTTCAGGTTATATCCAAAATGCATAAAAACGAATTAAATAAAATATAATATACAATGTCTTAGAACAATTTGGTAGCATCGTGTCATAATTGTGTTAGACTGTTAGTTGTGCTAGTGTTGATTGATTTCTCTCGATTACTTCTAATCGGACTCGTGTCGTGTTATCGTGATCAATGTCATATCAAGGATTGTCACCAGGTAATTCCAAGGTTTGCATTTTTCTTCTATCGCATAAGTATTTCAAATGAAAACTTGGCACACCTTTTTCCACCCATAAGAGTGTGATGGTAATTTTTCAACTGAAAAAGATTAAAAAAATAATTTGCGGGTGATTGGCAAAATTTGTTTAGAAGAACTTATAAGCGTGACGAAGCCAAAAATTTTGTATAGAGTGGCACAATTGACATTAACATAAAAATAAAATATAATACATGAACTCTAAAAACACTATAAATAAGTATCAATTTTGATAAAGTCAATGTATTAATTTAATTACATCTTAATATTAAAAAATAAATAACAAAATACAATCACATCAATGTATCATAACATATCTCTTCGTTTTTCATATTCGATTCGTTGCATGATAACTTCATTGCTAATATTTCAAAATACATTTTTCTCCGATGTATGTTACAAAACAATCATTCAATAATCCATCAACAATGTTGAATTCTTTAGGGCTCCATTTGGATTGATGGATTTAGAGCTAAATATTTCAAATACATTGAGGTTGTTTGGATGGAGTCATTATATAATGAATGTCAAATCTTTGGAAGCTATTTTTTGTTGGGGATATATCACGTGCGATATTATATTCGAGAATAAATCGAAAAACTTACTTGGATTTGAGAAAATTGAAATGCAAAAATATAGAAATATAGACCGAGGCTAGAGTTCGACTCTACATGTCTTTAAGACTTAATTGCCCGCTACGGTGCCCGCGGTTGAATAGCAAACGTCTCCCAAGATACAATGGTCTCCTCTTGTTGTAGTAGAACTCCAAACAACAAGAGACGGCGAACTTCGAATGTTTTGTACTCTCTCTTTACGGGAATATTTTGACAGAATATATGCTTGTGTTTGTATGCCAAATTGCTTATCAAAACAATCACAGATACTTGGGATATATATAAGTACCAAAAGTCACAAGTGAAACAACACAATGTTCGAACGAACGTGTCCATTAATCAACAGACACGCGTCCATTGGTTTCAAACGAAACAACACAACTATTCGGATAACCTTTTCAATCCAAATAGTTTCAATGAACAATCACACTTTTTGGCAACAATTTCTCATTCACCCAGGAAATATCTATAATATTTCCAACAATCCCCACATGAATGAGAAATTACGTGAATCAATGCAAATACATATGTAAATGCAGCACACTAAAGAGAGTACAAACGAAAAATTATTGCATCGGAGAGGTAGCTTCCCGGCTTTGAACCTTCCTAGTGGAGTACTATCGATGGATTTACTTCGCTAATCGGTGAACATGATATCTTGAATGTTCGGCCGTTGGTGTAAACCAAGACAACAACACCCACACAATAACCTCCGTAACATTTCAGTTCTCATGGTTGTGCTCATTTTGCCCCTGAACAACTTGGGTTTCATAAGTGCTTTAGAGAATTCAAGCCTCAAAATTCTCATGAAGCGGCCCCACTTCACACTTACATAGATGACCTCCTATTAAGAGTATTCTCGCCATACTCCACTTGTTTAACCAAGCTATGGAATCATTAAAAGTTGAACTTAACCTTACATCCTTCTCGCGAAGGAACTTTCAATCATAGGAATGGGTAGGCATTTTATCCTAAGTCTTAATCAATCTTCATAACTTAGTTGTCCCATGAACCAAGTTCTTGGGATCTCCAAATCATCATGGTTGGGTTACCATTACAAAGAGTCATGCGTAATATGCTTCAATCTCATTCCCTTCGATAATCGGTATTTGATCTCTACTTCAATCAAATTTGCGCGCAAGATTGAGATCAATATCTTTACATATTTGATAATATAATCCGTGAGCATGTGTAACCACTTCAAATCGACATAAGTGCCACGGTGGACTTTCAAACCCTTCAATGTCAATGTGGCTTTATAACACCTTAAGCTCATATGACTATTATCAATATGTCATCTCTTTTTAGGTAGAGATTCGTTTGACTTTGTCGTTTGTCAAACTTGTCATTATCTATACAATGATTTAATAGTTGTACATGTTCCTTTCAAGTTCAAGTACAACAATCTATTTTGGGTCTACCTTGATAAGGTTAGCCTTTAGGGCATTTTTCTACACCTTTCCTTTGTAGAATAACGCGCAAGTGTTGCAACACTAAAGAGTACACGAGACGATGCATCTCTTCAAGAGAAATCACGGTGACCCTTTTAGCTATCAATCAGCCATGTCAATGTCAATTGACTTATATCCTCTTTTCTAAGGATATATCTCAAAGAAATACAATGATACCTCTCAAAGAAACTTGTATTTCTTTGACTCCACACGATTGTTGGGGTCAATCTTTGTCAAGATCGGGGTAAATTTATATTTACTAAACACCCCACATTTGAGGCAAAACTCATCACCCTCACATTGTGCAACAAGGTCAACTTTGAGAATTATCTATGTAACAATTGTTATTTCTCACAAAGTTCAATCGTGATTGTATCGCTAATCGACAAACAAATTAATTGCCTACGCAAAATTCCAAAGAATTTCCCAGGGGGGCTAAAGGACTCAGTTTTATATATTCACCATATTTTAGGTAGAGTTAACTTGTCATGTGCTCCCTCACAATGGGATGCTAAATCATATGTCTCACACAAGGACATTAAGATTTGCTCATGCATTCTTCACATGTTCATGACACTCAAAATATCATAGAACTAAAGTTACCATGACACTCAAGGTATCATAGCACCCAAGCTGTCATGACACCAAACTGTCGCAACACTCAAGTTGGCACTTTGTGCCCTGCCTATAGCTAATTGGCTATCGCAGTATCCGAACATGGAATCCCACATTAATATTGTGAATCCAATTTAACATTTGGTAATAATTTCATATTCACCAATTGATAGCATTCATGTTAACATGTCAAGTCTATAAAAGTAATAAAATACTTTTTACGGATCTTGTTTGCACAAAATTCAAATCACATATTTCTTCGTGAATTAAATCTAAAAGAGGTAATCGTTCCCCACATTAGAATCATTTCCTTTTCTTTTTGAATCGATTCAACCAGATTAGGCCTTACTTAGCCCAAACTCAGCACCATGAGATAAAATAATTCTTTTTTTTTTTTTTCATCTCTTAATCATCCCTAACAGAAACAAGTTCTCCAGAATATTATCAATTTTCTGAAACACTATGTATATGAGTCTGTCATAAAATCGTCTTGACAAAATTGAGCATGAATATAATATAACAAATATTCAAATTTGACATAATAATATGTTCGCCATGCACTTGTTTGGATTAATCAACAACCAGAAACAAACACAATTCAAAGATACAACAGGATTTGATTGAAGCATGGACCTGAATCGTAAACTAATCAGCCTGAACAAATAAATTCAAGGATTAGATTTTCAGTTTCAGATGTATCCTCACTAGGCATATGAGTCTTGTCATATTATGCATATAAAATAAGCACTATTCTAATGGAATGAGAAAACATTACCAGATACATGCGGGTTCCGCAGAAACAAATATATCAATCTAACATTTCAGAACCAGGACCAACAAACTTAACAAAAGTTTGAACATTCGACATGATTACGACATGATTACAACATGATTACAACATACAATTTTGTAATATAATCATGAAAACACTTTAACTTGTATCAGAAAACATGAATATGATCATACAGTGCATTCATCAAATAGATTCAGATTTGCGCATGTACTAATTGAAAACCCGAACATGAATACGTGGATCACAAATCTAAATAACAACCAACAGTAAGTTCCATGTACGGAATATAATATGCACATATAAGCGGAAAGAAAATCGTCTTAAATTGTTGGGGATATATCACGTGCGATATTATATTCGAGAATAAATCAGAAAACTTACTTGGATTTCAGAAAATTGAAATGCAAAAATACAGAAATATAGACCGAGGCTAGAGTTCGACTCTATGTCTTTAAGACGAATTGCCCCGCTACGGTGCCCGCGGTTGAATAGCAAACGTCTCCCAAGATACAACGGTCTCCTCTTGTTGTAGTAGCACTCCAAACAACAAGAGACGGCGAACTTCGAATGTTTTGTACTCTCTCTTTTACGGGAATATTTTGACAGAATATATGCTTGTGTTTGTATGCCAAATTGCTTATCAAAAAAATCTGCAGATACTTGGGATATATATAGAGTACCAAAAGTCACAAGTGAAACAACACAACTGTTCGAACGAACATGTCCATTAATCTGAACAGACACGTCCATTGGTTTCAAACGAAACAACACAACTATTCGGATAACCTTTTCAATCCAAATAGTTTCAATGAACAGTCACACCTTTTGGCAACAATTTCTCATTCACCCGGAATCATCTATAATATTTCCAACATTTTTTGAGTCAGTTTGGAGGATTTCAAATTCATCTAAGATGGAGTAATTTGAAATCCTTCCTCCAAATCTTCTCATCCAAACACAACCTAATGGAAATTTGATAATGAACCCTAGATCATTCTAAAAGAGACAAATAGAGATATAAGAGAATAATGTCAAAATTAGGGTTCAAGTTTATGGTGGATCAAAAGAAAATGAATAAAATTTTGAGAAATGAGGAGAAATTACAAACCTAAAGATTTTTCAAGATTCACAAATAGGAAGGGAAATTATCAAAAAAATCCTATTTTATGTATTTTTTAAAAGTTATAAATTGAAATTATTAAAATACCCCTTTTTCAAAATTTCAGGGGTATAAGTATGTGCATCTTATTTTAATAAAAAAAACTCAGCTAGTAAAGTATTACTATAAACGGATGATTGAATTTTTAAAATGTTAGTACAACAATTCATGAATCATGATTAAGATTATCAATAATAAATGAGTTTATCAAAATAAAATCTTGTTTTGAAAACAAAAAATAATTGAATCTCCATACTTTTTTCAAAAACTTTTTCCCAACATAAATATTTGTTATAAAAATATTTTTGAAAAAAAAATTAGATTGTCTTCTTTTTTGAAAATTGCTTATAAGCTCATAAACAACATTTCTATTAGAATGTTGTAGTCGCTTCCAGGAAAAGAAAAAAAAATTCTCAAACACTTTTACAGAGTTTATAAACTTTTAAACAATTTATATAATTTTTTAAAGAGCTTGTAAACTTAGCAAATAATCGCTTAAGAAAACAATACGCGTAAGCTGATACTGATACATAAATATAAAGTGTACATTTCCATTACTCCAACTTGGTTTATATTACCAATGCGATATGTATATTAATTATAATATCCTCCAGTCATTTCACATATATTATAAGGCTGAATAATAATTACTCCTCCATATCTGTTCCAACTATTTTTTGATCCCTTACTAATTTTAATTCTTGTGTTTTTTTATTCTCTCAGGACACTAGATTGAATCAACATTCAGAGAGATTTAGTCACACACAAAAAAAGAAAAAGTATCGATCAGAGGGATTAATTAACACTTTTTTTTTTTTTTATTTTTTGGGAAAAATACAAAAATTCATTAATATTGTTCGAAACAGCGGGTCAGCATTGATTGATGGCGAACAACCAATCAAGATAATCAAATCTAAAAATTAAATTTGTTAGATGATTTACCAAACTTACAAAGGTAAAGCTAACATATATTAGTGTCCACATCAAAACTTACGTAATTTTTTTTTAAAAAAATAGGTGATCAAGATAACAATTCTTGCAAGCTATGCTCAGCATATTGAATGTTGAATCTCTTGATATTATGACCAAATCATTTCTACAGCTCTCATGTTAATAAATTATTATGCTAATTTTGTGATAGAATAATTTTATTGGACATGCGATCAATCAAATTATTTTCTTTTTCTTCATCACTTCACTCCACTATTTGCATAGATTTTAGTGTCTGTATATTTTTATAGGTGGTCGTTTCCAATTTTCACGCCATGAAATAAGCTTTAATGATTGATGCTTAGTTTTTTTATGACAAATCATTCCAAATTAAGGTTTTGAATAAGTCAAGTCTCCTTCTCCTGATCAAGCGGAAAGTCTTTTTAATTTTCGTCTCACAAAGCTGGAAGTCTTCTACTGGAAACTTGTCTGTACACACACAAACGTTAGAGGGATCTCTGGGATTGGCCAGGGAGGCCCCTCCGACGCTCAAGTCAGCACGGTGAACGAGAGATAATATAAGACATTAGCTGAATATTAAATAATGATTAAGTGAAATTATGAGAGATTATGAGTAATTAACTTACAAATGAAGAGGATTTGGGTAATGGGCCTTGTGGGCCGTGTAGGAGAAAATGGCAAGTGGGCACTCTCGGACTTCTTTGGGCTGGTGCATCTGTAGCCCATTGATTATTGGACAATTAATAATATTATTCCAATATATAAACTGAATTATATATTAAATATTAAATGACATTTTTGCCCCCAACAGTAATTAATGAGACTCTGTATTAAAGGATGAACCCCATCCCTGAGGGTCGGTCCCCTACTGCCCGGCCCCTAGAGCTAGCTTTGTGGAGGAGATGAATCGCGGGATATGCCTCAACAAGTCAGGGTCCTGAGTTACTTTAGACTTAGTCACCACACAAGAAATCCTCCACCAACCTGTTACCAGGGGATTCGAACCAACACGCTACGGGTGCAAGTGAAGCGGACATCACATTATCCAGGTCCTTTATCAGTTAAGCTATGCCGCGAGAGCATTAATAGGGCTCTATTAGTTGGTAGTAATCTTGCTTCAACTTTAATATCATACTTTAGAAATTAGGAGAGGAAGAATTAATGTGCGATTTTGAGTCGTTAATTTGAGCTGGGGACATAACATAAATGTGGTTAATATCAGGAGTCGAGCTAGCTAGACTTATAATTTATTAGGGGGCTAGCTCAATAAAAACTAATTATTTGAATACTAGTAAAATTTAATATTTAACAAAAATATACATGGAATAATTGATTTTTAGAAGAATTTGGGGCTTGCTATACAAGGGAACGCCCTTGGTTAATATGATTCTGGGATTGTCGGTACAATATGTGATGGTACGCAGATGATTGTCAAGTACCTCGTTTTATAAGTAAAACAAAATAAATTATTTAAAGAACTGAAAATTACTGTAACTGCAGATACACTGATTGTAGATATTGCCATTAATATGTACTATGTAGGAACACTTACAAAATTCCCTTTGAGGATAATTTGGGCTAATTAAAAAAAAAAAAAAATCAGAGGTTTTTGAAAATTGCAAAACACCCCTTAAGTTTTGATTCCTTCTTACAATTTCCCTCTTCATAAGGAATTTAAAAAATATTTCAGATTGAAACCCCATAATACTTGTAAAAATATTACCTTTACTCCCTTACATTTAAGAAAAACAAACTTGATGGAGCTTTTTGTAATTTTAAAAATGTCTCTAGATTTTTTTTTGTAATTGGCGCAAACCCTAGGATTTATTTTTTTGGAATTATCCCATATATGCATATTACAGCAGACTATGATTTCAGTCCTTAAATCCGTTTTAAAAGTTATCTACTAGAGTTTAAGGAGGGTGTCACCAATATAGATTTTCAGGGATTTTATAGACTTTTAGAGAATTCTATGGATTCCATACTGATTCAAAGAGATTCTAATGGAATTTTATACTATGGAATTGTGTGGATTTAATTTAGTAGAATTTGTTGGATGTTATAAAAAGTATAATTAATTTTTTTTATAAACTAGTAGAATAACATCATAATCATTAAAATATGGAATGTAAATATTGAAAGCAAGTCATTAGCCAAAAAAAAAAAAGAAGTTTCACAAACGTTGCAAAAATATAATTTAAAATTGTCAAATTTGGAATAGTTCCATAAACAATTATTTTTAAAATATTTATTCAACAAACAACAACAACAACATTGATGAATGAACGAAATTTAATTAAAAGTTTTTTCATTTAACAAAAAATAGAGGGGACTGAGAAACTGAGAACTGAGAAACTGAATGGAAAATAGAGGAGACTCTGACGTTATTTTATTTGGATATTTTCATAGAAATTTAATTAAAAGTTTTTTCATTTAACAAAAAATCTCCCTTCGTTTTTAATAATTAAAATTTTAATTGTATTTGGTGAGAATTGTTTGGAGCCTAATACTCGATAATCAATCATGGGAAATATTTTTGACACAAATAGTGACGGGATTAATTACCAATAACTAGAAAACTAAAAGCTCCTCATAAATAATTGACACATTTAACTAGAAGTTTTTCTTACACTCATAAAAACCTCATAAATTAAGCTTATATGACCATTTCTTCATACCCTCATTATATTTTCGTCATTATAAGCCAAATTTCTTGTAGTGTAACACAAGAATAATGTGTCTACCAAGATGAATGAACGAAAATTTATCAACAATGATTCGCGAGTAAAATATTATTATAACAATAGTTTTTCTTATTAATTTATCGATAAAATAAAAATTATTATCAATTGAAATAAGACGACAAATCAACTCTAGTTATTATACGGTGATTATTCACAAAATTGAGGTAAAACATATTGAATTGTTTAGATTATAAGACGATGCATGAGGAGATGTACATGAGAGAAATATATATTATTTAATTTTCCTTTTATACGCTATTTGCCAAAATTTTTTATTATTATTATTATTTGAATTTGAATTCGTGAAATGGAAATTGAATTTGAATTCCGTGGGGGAAGGTGAGAATCTATCCTTCATAAATCTAACTTACAATTCCACGAGAATCCACCAAAATCCATTTATGAAAGAATTCCATGGAATTCCTTGAATGTTTGAGGATACTAGATTTTTGTGGAATCCATTAAAATCAAGTTGAGGACCCCAAGATTTAACGGATTCCATAAAAATCCAAATTGAGGATACCTATAATATTACGGAATTCAATTCCATTAAATTCATTACATTATATGGTTGGGGACACCTCCGTAAGTGATTGGACTTTAATATTTTTTTGGTGTACACTATTGTGAACATTTAATGTGTGGAGACATAAACAGTAAAGTTAATTTTCATAATAGGCTAAAATAAAAATACTAAAATATAACACGCTTATATAATAATTATGGTCATTATGTTACATGTAATCTAAAGTTTTTTTTTTTTTTTTTGACGTCACACCATCATCGAAAGAAACATATAAAGAATTTCAAAGGTTCCTCTAAAAGAAGAAACATATGTGTCGTTTAAAAATTAATCCGAAAGTTTTTGAAAGCGTCAATTGATATGGATTCGGGTATGTTTTCACATATTTATCTATTGATTCTTGATAATTTAATACTAATTCTCTGGATTTAAAGTGATAATTTTCTCTAAATAATTTCTAACATTTACAAGACCGACATTGTCAAATCTAACCAAAAATCCAAAGGTTCGAATCATTATCTATTAATTGTAATAAATGAAGAGACCACGTGATGATATTTTTTATTTTCTGATCATGAATTGTGCTTAAAATAGGTACTCAAATATTTTCATGATATGGCCCTGCCGACACTTGATATGTTATATTATTTGCCGTGCCCCCACTCAGGCTTTATGTATGTTTCATATGCAATTTACAAAAATACGATCCAATTCACCGATGGATGTCCCTTGATTTGGGTACATATCACCTCTCATATTGATACAATTATGATATGCCCAGGGCCCGCTCCTACAGCGAGTCGAGTCGACTCGGACCAAAAAAATTATAAAATTTAGTGACTCAAATTTTTGTTTACTTTATATATATAGTACCAAGGTTGCGAGAAATCACTAGACGCTGGGTCGGCAAGACCGGGCGCCTAGCTCCTAGGGCGCAGGGGCGCCTAGAAAAGCCCAAGTTTTTCTTATTTTTTTCATTTTTTTGTATTTTGGCGATTTTTCCCGATTTTTGGCGATTTATTCCGACTAGACCGCCTAGACCGATTTTTTCCCGATTTTTTGCCGCCTAGGCGATTTTTTGCCCTGAAACGATTTTTGGCCGATTTTGGGAAAATCGGGTCGGCCTAGGGGCGCCTAGCGCCTAGTCGCGCCCAGGCGGTCGCCTAGGCCGATTTTTTACAACATTGTTAATAGTACATATTGTTGGAAAAATTGTGAAGAAAATTGCACATTTGGGGTGCGATTTTCTTGGGACCTCGATTGTCTAATGACAAAAGTAAAAGTGGATTCTTGTTCTACTCCGTGAGAACATTAAAATCGAATATTTGTTTGTCCATAATGGTATTTGGATGAAGGAGAAATTAAAGCTTAAAGATGATGTATTGGAATTAATTTAAAAAAGAAACCATGTGGGTTTGTCTTCTTTTAAAGTTGGTTTGTCTACATGGGAAAACAAAGGCAATTTTGACTAGTATATATAATGCCACCTTTTAGTAAGGTGTAAGATTGTATTGCATAGAGGCTCTCTACACGCGCGCCGCAGGGGTGCAAATCACGGTCGGTTCGAGCTCGAACCACCGACTTGTGTGTGCGCGACTGCGTACGAATGTCGGACCGAAATCGAGCCACATAGTCTAGCCTATGTTTTCTGATTTTAATTTTCGAAATTAAACTTTTTAACAGTTTTTTATTTTCGAAAATTTAAATTAATCTATGCTTGATTATATTAATTCCAATTTGTAATGTCATTCAATTTTGAATTGATATACATTTGTAAAAGCAAGTGTTATTCTTTGTAATGCATGACAATAAAATTTAATTTCAGGTCTTGTATATGCTATATAAATAGCAGACATTCCAAAGAATCCAAGAAGAACACGAAAAACACTCCTCATCTTGCCTTTGAAAAATTCTTCGCATATTGCTCTAAATATTTCTTTTGGCCTCTTGCATAATTTGGTGATAAAGTTCGGACATCCCTTCAATTCGCGGGTGATAGGTAATCCGGTTTTTCCGTCTTATCCTGGGAAACAGACGTCCAGAATAGGGGACGAATCTGTTTTAAGGATAGTGTGTCAAACACACGATTCGGGACATATTTTCTGTAATTTTTCGATTCAAGTTTTCGGTTAAATCGATTTTATAAACTGTACTGCGAATTATTTTTGCAACAAACTTAAAACAGATTATATTCTACGGTACAGTTTATAGTCCGATAAAATTCTGGAAACTGAATACAGCAAATTCTTTAAACTGTTAAATTCAATTCAATTATCCAGTTGATTTTGTATCAAATTTTGGATTTACTAATTTCAGTTCATTACATAAGTTTGCTTTTCGAAATTGGATGTTGGCACTCTGTCATTGGTTTTTCAAAACGTTCAGTACATCTCATAAGTTTTATTAATTCAACTTATGCCTGCATAGTTTCGAGATTAATCAGATTATATATTAATCTATTTGCTGTTTTTTTTTTTCAAAATTGGGCCACATCTTGTTTTTGCATTTTTAATTACTGGACCATGCAAATTTACAAAGAAACTATTTGAGTCTCATTTTGAGTTTATTACAGATTACTTGGTTTTGCAAATCAAAATCAGAGTAAAATTGATTATGCTTGGGAGTCAAAATCATTCTGTTCAGTGATTTGTAATAGCAAATTGAACTTTGTATATTCTCTAACTATTTGGATTCCTGGAGTACTAATATTTTGTTTCCTGGAGTTAGTTCGAATTTTGTTTTGGACTAAGATAATAATACCCGTGCTATTTTGGAGTGGAAGGAAATTACATTGGACCTTATAATAAAAAGTTGAACAATTTAATTTGTTCTTATTGGATTTGTTCCAATTAATCGAAGTACTAAACTTTGATTTGTTTTTCAGAAATGGCTTCTGATGATTTGAACTTGGGAGTTCCGATTGGCGCAAATGAGACAAATGTTACGCCTAATCCGATTGTGCCTAATCCAGTTGTGCCCAATCCCGTGGTTAACCCGGTTGTGCCTCGGATGGTGGCTAACCCCACTGTTAATGTGCCGGTGAATCATGCTGAGAAACCGGAGAAATTCAACGGCTTGGATTTCAAACGATGGCAGCAAAAAATGTTGTTTTACTTGACGACGTTGAACCTAGCAAGGTTCTTAACTGAAGATCCTCCGAAGTTGAGTGAGGAGAAAACAGATGTTCAAGCCGCTCACGCGGTTGATGCTTGGAATCATGCAGATTTCCTTTGTAGGAATTATGTAATGAATGGTTTAGCAGATCCGTTGTATAATGTTTATAGCTCTAAACGAACTGCTAAAGAATTGTGGGAGTCATTAGACCACAAGTATAAGTCTGAGGATGCAGGGGCTAAAAAATTTATAGTTGGCCGTTTCCTAGACTTTAAAATGATTGATTCCAAATCTGTAATAAGTCAAGTGCAAGAACTTCAAATGATTATACATGATATTCTTGCTGAAGGGATGGTTTTGAATGAAACTTTCCAAGTGGCTGCAATAATTGAAAAATTGCCACCTGCTTGGAAAGATTTCAAGAACTATCTGAAGCACAAACGAAAGGAGATGAACGTTGGAGATCTGATTCTTAGAAGCTTGGATTGAAGAAGATAACAAAGGATCCGAAAGGAAAATGTTCAATCTCGTGGCTGCTAAAGCAATGTTGTGGAGCATGGCGAAAGCTCCAAAGGGAAAAAGAAAGCGGGAAAAGCGGTAAAGGGTTCAATAATTTGGGACCAAAATGAGGCATTTCGAAGAAGAAATTCGAAGGAAAATGCTTCAATTGTGGCGGCAAGGGTCACAAGGCTTCTGATTGCAAGAAACCGAAAAAGAATCGGGAGGCTAACATGGTTGATCACATTTCTCAAGAAGTGTCGGATATTAACCTGGTGCGCGGTGGTCTCCGAGGTGAATTTCATTGGTTCAAACCCGAAACAATGGTGGATTGATTCTCGTGCTACTAGGCACGTGTGTTCTGTCAGAGAAATGTTTAGTTCCTTTGAGCCACCAAGACGGCGAGAAATCGTACATGGGAAATTCAAGCTACTTTCGAGGTCAAGGAAAAGGCAAAGTGGTTCAAGATGACGTTCGGGAAGGAATCGACTCTAAATAATGTATTGTTTGTACCGGACATTCGTAAGAATTTGGTGTCCGGTTCGCTTTTAGATAAGCATGGTTTTCGCATTGTTTTGAGTCGGGGTTGTTACTTTGTTAAAAAATGGGATGTTTGTAGGCAAGGGTTATGCTTCTCGATGGGTCATTTTAAGCTCAATGTAATGGTTGTTAAATCAAAAGCTAATAAAATGAAGAATGCTTACATTTACTTGCTTGAGTCTTCCAATTTGTGGCATGGTAGACTAGGACATGTTAATTATGATACTTTACGTAGATTAATTAACTTAAAATGTATTCCAACATCCAATATTGATTCCAAACACAAGTGTGAAACTTGTGTAGAGGCAAAGTTAACAAGGACATCATTTAAAAATATTGAAAGAAATAATGAACCACTTGATTTAATTCACACCGATGTATGTGATTTAAAATCAACACAAACACGTGGTGGCAATAAGTACTTCATTACTTTTATAGATGATAACACAAAGTTTTGTTATGTGTATCTTCTTAAAAGTAAAGATGAAGCTATAGAGAAATTTACTCTCTATAAAAATGAAGTTGAAAATCAACTCAACAAGAAAATTAAGGTGCTAAGAAGTGATCGTGGAGGTGAATATGAATCACCTTTTGCTGAATTCTGTGCCCAACACGGCATTAGACATGAAACAACAAAGACCTTATTCACCTCAAGAATGGCATTCTGAACGAAAAAACCGTACACTTAAAGAAATGATGAATGCCATGTTATTAAGTTATGGCTTGCCTCGTAACATGTGGGGGAAGTGTCTTGACTGCTAATTACCTTTTTAAATAGGGTACCCGTAAGAAATTAGACAAAAGTCCTTACGAGCTATGGCATGGAAGAATGCCATCCTACAAATACTTACGAGTGTGGGGGTGTCTTGCTAAGGTTGCTATACCTACACCAAAGAAGGTGAAAGTAGGTCCCAAACTGTTGATTGCATATTTATTGGATATGCACATATGATCTTGCTTATCGGTTTCTTGTGCATGAATCTAAAGTTGAAGATATACACAAGAACACGATAATTGAATCAAGAAATGTCTCGTTCTTTGAAAATGTATTTCCGTGTAGATCGAGAGAAGAAGCAAGCTCTTCTAAACGGATACATGATTCAATAGAACAAGAGCAAGAAGAAGAGATAGAAATTAGACGCAAAGAAAAGCGAGCTAGGATAGAAAAATCTTTTGGCCCGCATTTTCTAACCTACATCTTTGGAAAGTGAACCTCAAAGTTACTGCAGAAGCTATAACTTCTTCTCGAAGGACCATTATGGAAAGAGGCCATAAAAAATGAAATTGATTCCATCTTGCAAAACCATACTGGGAACTAGTGGATCTTCCCGAGGTCAAGTAAACCACTAGGTTATAAATGGATTTTCAAGAAAAAAATGAAAGGCGGATGGAACAATTGATAAGTACAAGGATAGACTTGTAATTAAAGGTTTCTGAGACAAAAAGAGGGCCTTGACTACTTTGATACGTATTCTCCGATTCGAGAATAACCTCCATTAGATTGGTACTTGCAATTCTTTGCATTGCGAAATCTTGAAGTACATCAAATGGATGTAAAAACGCTTTTCTAAACGGAGATATAGAAGAGAGATTTACATGGAACAACTTTGAAGGATTCTCTCGCACTGGGCAAGAGAACAAGGTTTGTAAATTGGTCAAGTCATTATATGGCTTGAAACAGGCACCAAAACAATGGCATGAAAAATTTGATAATGCCATGAAGGAGTGTGGATTTAAAATAAATGAATGTGATAAATGTGTTTATGTTAAAGACACTGAAAATGGCTATGCCATTTTGTGTCTTTTATGTAGACGACATGCTTATCATTGGAAGTAATGATAAAATAATTAAATCCACTAAAGATATGTTGAACTCGAGGTTTGACATGAAAGATATGGGTTTAGCTGACGTGATCCTCGGAATAAAGATTTCTAGAACTTCAAATGGACTGACACTTGATCAGTCACATTATGTGGATAAGATTCTAGAAAAATTTAGTAAGGATGACACGTCGTTAGCTAGAACTCCTATAGACACGAGTCAACATCTATCAAAGAATAGAGGTGAGGCTGTGTCTCAATTGGAATACTCACGAGTCATAGGAAGTCTGATGTACTTAATGAGTTGTACAAGACCAGACATTGCTTATGCAGTGAGTAAATTGAGCAGATACACGAGTAATCCAGCACATGAACACTGGAAAGGTATAGTGAGAATACTTAGGTATTTAAGATACACTCGTGATTTTGGACTGCACTATACAAGATATCCTGTTGTTATTGAAGGATATAGCGATGCTAATTGGATATCTGATATTAAAGACTCTAAGTCTACAAGTAGATTTGTATTCACTTTAGGAGGTGCAGCCATATCGTGGAAATCTTCTAAGCGGATTGACGGTTATAACTAGATCCACAATGGAGTCTGAATTTATAGCTTTAGACAAGTGTGGAGAAGGTTTGAATGGCTCCGGAACTTCTTAGAAGATATTCCAAAATGGCCAAAGCCTGTGCCAGCAATTTGTATACATTGTGATAGTCAATCAGCGATTGGCGGGGCACAGAGCAATATGTATAATGGTAAGTCTAGACACATTCGTCGTAGACACAATACCATTAGACAACTACTCTCAATTGGTGTTATTTCTATTGACTATGTGAAGTCAAAGGACAATATAGCGGATCCGTTAACCAAAGGGTTAAATCGAGAGTTAGTTGCAAAATCATCAGGAGGAATGGGACTTAAGCCTCTCGGAAAAATGAGTTGATACAATGGAAACTCAACCTAGTTGATTGGAGATCCCAAGATCTAGGTTCAAAGGACAACCTAATTGTAAAAAGACTCTAGGATCACTGTGGGGATTTCCCTTGTCCATTCCTTAACAAATGAAGCCCGTGAAAAGAACGATAAGCCTTTGGCTTTTAATGATTCTTGTGCGTCGGTAAGCCGAGTGGGTAGTGCGGGCTACTCTTAAAGAAGAATCACCTATGTGAGAGAGAAGTGGGGCGTCAAGAGAATTGTGTGAGGCTCAATTCTTAGAACCTCTTGCGAGAACTGGGCGTATGTTCGGGGCCATGAATGAACATAACAATGAGATCGAAGTATGTTAGGAAGAATCTGTGTGAGGTATATTATATTTTACACAAAAGCGAGAACAATTCAAAGACATCACGTCTCTTGATCGGCCAAGTAAAGTAAATATATTTTCATAAGGGAAGGTTCAAAGGGTAACACCTACCTATCCTGCAGGGGTTCAACTGTTGAACTTTATCACCAAATCTTTGTATCCTCGTAATTTCCTTCATGTGGGGGATTGTTGGAAAATTGTGAAGGAAATTGCACATTTGGGGTGCGATTTTCTTGGGACCTCGATTGTCTAATGACAAAAGTAAAAGTCGATTCTTGTTCTACTCCGTGAGAACATTAAAATCGAATATTTGTTTGTCCAAAATGGTATTTGGATGAAGGAGAAATTAAAGCTTAAAGATGATGTATTGGAATTAATTTAAAAGAAGAAACCATGTGGGTTTGTCTTCTTTTAAAGTTGGGTTTGTCCCACATGGGAAAACAAAGGCAATTTTGACTAGTATATATAATGCCACCTTTTAGTAAGGTGTAAGATTGTATTGCATAGAGGCTCTCTCTACACGCGCGCCCGCAGTGGGGGGTGCAAATCACGGTCCGGTTCGAGCTCGGAACCACTGACTTGTGTGCGAGCGCGACTGCGTACACGAATGTCGGACCGAAATCGAGCCACATAGTCTAGCCTATATGTTTTCATGATTTTAATTTTCGAAATTAAACTTTTTAACATTTTTTTTTATTTTGAAAATTTAAATTAATCATAATGATTATATTAATTTCAATTTGTAACAACAGATTCAATTTTGAATTGATATCATTGTAACAAAGAAGTGTTATTATTTGTGTAACAAACAATAAAATTTAATTTCAGGTCTTGTATATGCTATATAAATAGCAGACATTCCAAAGCAATCCAAGAACACGAAAAACACTTCTCATCTTTGCCTTTGAAAAATTCTTCTCGCATATTGCTCTAAATATTTCTTTTGGCCTCCCGCATAATTTGGTGATAAAGTTCAGGCATCCCTTCAATTCGCCGGGTGATAGGTAATCCGGTTTTTCCCGTCTTATCCTCGGGAAACAGGACGTCGAGAATAGGGGGACGAACTGTTTTAACGATAGTGTCAAACACACGATTCGGGACATATTTTCCGTAATTTTTCGATTCAAGTTTTCGGTTAAATCGATTTTATAAATCAGATCGCTTGAATTATTTTTGCAACACATATATAATAAGAATATTAGTGAACAAAAAATGGTTTTAGCATAATAGTTAATGCTTGCCAACTTAGAATTTGCATCTCCAAGTGTTGGGTTCCCAATCCCCCTTGGTTGCAGATTTTTTTTTCTTTTTTTGTATTTTGTGATTTAGATTTAAAACCAAAAGGTAAAGTGCCCACCAAGAATGAAGGACTCATTTTTTTCTTAGGCTTTGTAGCCTTAAGCCCGCTATTGCTAGGTTATAACAAATTATCAATTTTAATTTTCCTTAAGGGCCCAACACTAAATTTTCTCAATTTAAATTTTTAAAGGCAAAAGATTAAAAAAAAAAAAAAGGAAGCCTAAAAGAATATGAAAGGTGGGAAAAAAACATAGAAAAAGCAGGTTGTTCGTTCGTGGAACAAAAAAAACAGGGTAAAGAAAAAACAGGGAAAAAGGAAGAGAAAGTAGTAGGAGAAAAAAGAAAAAAGAAAGAGAGGGGAAAAAAAGAAGAGAAAGAAGGAAAAGGGTTAAAAAGATTGGTTATATCTAAACAACTACTTAGACTTTTGAACATAAATGTCATATTAATTTAATTATATTTTTTTTTTTGAGAATAGAGTTTAATTATATTCAAACTGTTTTATATATTGCATATTATTCTTTTTTTCATTGTTTTGTGTTGTCTTTAGTTTTAAAAAGGGGGTGGTCCAATTTTAATGTTCGAATCGGATAAAAAGTTGATATGATCGGCTCTGGCTACGCCCTCATTACACTGGAGCATTTCATTTCAGAATACATCACCATAATTAGTTTCTAACATCCTAAAATAAAATACAATATTTTATTTATAAGTAAGAAAAATTATTCATTATGCATGTATGTATTGGTGGGTGTAGTTATGGTGATTACCAAGAATATGTCACTTAAGATTCAACATTTAAAAAAAAAAAAGCAAAATTAATTTGACGTCTAAAGATCAAATTTTTGGGAAGTCAATTTGATAGCCACGATTATAAAATATAGCACGAATGATTGATATATACTTAAAGGTTCAGAGTATGATCAAATTATCTTGAATTTTAAGTTAAAGTTTCTTTACTTCACTTTATTAGGTTGGATTTATACCGTGGAGTAGATAACCACGATATAACTTATATCATGCATTTATATTGCGGAGCAGATTGACACGACATAAATTGGAGCATGTTGTGTAGTAGGTTGTTATGATATAGTATGTTACAATATGATATTTTTTTATATGCCACAATATGAATTATAGCGTGAAAACCAACGCTACAATATGAGTTTATAACTAGCAACCCAAGTTACGATAGAAATTCATATTGTGGCCAGTTATTGTCACGTTATAAATTCATATCATGACGTCTTTTCATGTTACGATTCATAAATTTATATTGTGGCTAAATGAGCCACGATAGAAATTTCTATTGTGGGTCATAGTGGCTTAGGTTGCCACGTTATAAATTCATATTGTGACTTATTTTCCATGTTATGGTTCATAAAATTCTATCATGATAATTGTTGTCAGAGTAAATTGCAATTTTAGTCCCATATCTATAGGCCAGTGGCATTTTAGTCCCTTAACTTTCTAGAGTTGCAATTTGGTCCTGGACCATTTTGCCCTGATGGCTAAATAGCATTTTGGTCCCTTATCTTTCGAATGTAGCAATTATAGTCGTATAACTTTGAGAATTAGCAATTTCAATCCTTTCATACCATAGCTATTTTCAATAAATTCTAATTTCATAGATTATGAAAATTTACATTTTTTCTCGATACCTATTTCGTTTGTGGCATTGTTACACCTACTTAGATCCAGTCTCTATTCAGAGGTTTTAAGTGGATCATATCAGGTTTCCAGACTATAAACTTAATAGGACATCTTCAGTAAATACTTCATAATTCTAAATGAATTCGATTTCAAACTAAGGTTTTGATAAAAAGAATATAGTCCATCACGACCATATCAGGCCTAACATGCTTCTGAGTAAAATTAATAAATCCCTTAAAATTCATACCTTCTTTGATCGAAACAACAGGGTTAAATGGTTCGCAACACCACCATCGGAAGACACGCCCCAGATCTTTTGACAAACGACTCCTCACTGTTCAACCTCACCTCGGGGAAGATGATCCGCAAGTTATCCGACTCCTTCAAGAATCGTTCAAAGACAGACGGCCTTGGTTCGTTTCCTACTCCAGGCGTATAAGTAATTCTTAAACGGGATGAATTAATGGAACATTATGAAGACATGTTGAAGCTGAAAGCCCCTTTTTATTAAGAACTTATTGAAATATTTATTACATTAGTAATCTCCTTTTGGGAGGAGAATACCGGTTTAGCCTCTCATGGATGAGGCGTACACTTGTGAACACATAAAACTTAAAACTAAAACACTCAAACTATTACAAATTTATCACTCAGATTTTATTGTAAGAAAACTAAGGGAAATGTTCGATGTCCTCAGCTTCCTTCAAATCCTCGTAATTTATAGAGGTAAGTCCAGGACTTCAAAGGCGGACTTTAAATCGTCGATATTTATGACGTCACCGCTTATGTCATATCCTACATTATTGCCTCGCCACTGGTTTTTCTTTTTATTCCGCGTGACTCAGCCCATGTGAGGTTTGTCGGGGAATCTTTTAAAAATTTGGTTTGCGTGGTCCCCGAGGATAATGCGTCTTGTGAGCTGGGCCCTTGTCCTTTCCAGCTGCATGATCTTGCCGGTCGGGTTTGGGTCGAAATCCTTTCCCAAACTTGGGTTCCTTCTGTTCGGGGCATGCTTGACAGATCCGGTCTATCCAACGGCCAACATGCGCCATGTTATAGAATTTTCGGTAAGTTTCTTTGCTTGCCGGAATACGGTTCTCCCAGAGAATTCTTCTCTCCGTCTCGAAAAGCTCCTCTGCGAATCCCGTTGTTGATCCAGTCATTGAATTCAGCAGGAAAGATCCATTTTGAATTCTGGAAAAATTTAAATGGATATTTGACTTTGTCCATTTCAGTTAGACAAACTCAAAGACCCCATGCTCGTAGTGTAGAAGCTTCGTCTTCGGAAATTGCTCCTACTAATACTGGTCCTTCTTCTGGTGAAGCTGCCTTGATATATTTTAAGGCATTTCCATCAGGTCTTCTTAGCTTGATGAAGTGAAAAGCTTCATTAAAACCTTTCTTCATTTGGTTCGGGAGCCGCACTTATAAAATACGAGTTCCAAAATATCTCCCTGGCCAAATGTGGATTATTGGCTCATGTCTCGTAAACTGCTTCCCCAATCCATTTCGGTAGTTTTGAAATTTCTGGGAATCGGGTGATACAGTATAAATTGAAGCTAAAGCTCCAAAAGTATACCATTCTTGAACTTCATTTGGATGACTTCCTGGTTTTCATCCAAACTCGGGATACTTGCACGAGATATCAACTATTGTTTTTCTCGGTTGATACCTCTTTTTGTAACCAATTTCTCCCATTGTCTTTAATATACCGCATTGGAGAAATCTTAATCTCGTCGATTTGGACCTTAGATTTGCCTATCGTGGCCTAAGATCCAACTCTCCTCTTTACCCCGGCAGGTCTTTGGGTTGACTTGAAGACTCGTGTTGTGACAGGAGCTTCAACATTAAATTCTGATTTGTACACCTCGGGGATGCATCACATGCAACACTTGTGATTATGGCACTTGAATCCATAAACTCCGGGTTAGAGCCCGTTCTCTATTCGCCCTTTTTGCATCGTAGGAGATGCGGCCGGAAAGAGAGGCCTGCGCTAAGAACAATTGTCCTTGAGCGAACGGCATGCTCGTATTTGACTAAAAACGGATTTTGGTCGGTCACCTGTTGAAGTCGTCCGGCAAACACGCATTGAGATATAAAGTCCCAAAATCTCATTCTAGACGCTCCAGGTTTTCCCTAAGATGTCTTACTCGTTTAAGGACCTCGCCAAAGAACGCGTCCTTCCATCTCGTGTCAAAAAATCGCAAGAATATTTTCATGAGATTTTATAATGACAATATCATAATCATAATATTGACATTCACTTGCCATCTAAGTAATCGAGCCTTTTCTAGTTTTGATTTAATTTAATTTTTCAGAAAAGCCTTGACACTTGAATTATCAATTTTTAAAGTAAACTTTTTGGCGGTAAAAATAAAGGCCATTTTTTAAAAGCCTTTCTAATCGCAAAGAATTATTTCTCGTTGATATGCCATCCGTTTGCTGGTGGGTGTGAATAAACCGCCGCAATATTTGCATGACACTTCCTCGTTTGGTGTGACCTTAGAAGGCTGCGCCCACCAATCATGGCATACGTGTAAAGAACCAATTCATCCTCGTCTTGGGAATCGCAAGCTTTGGAAGCTTTTACAAACTTCTTTAAGTTGCTTAATTTTCTTTGTGACAAACATCCAAAATATCTCCGAATGTTTGAGATGCTCCTTCATGTTTTTGATGCGATAAGAATGTCATCAATATATACGAACATGAAATCGAAATAATCTTTGAAGAGATTATCCATCTTTCTTTGATATATTTGGGGTGCGTTAGCCAATCCTATAGGCATCACGTTCCAAATATAGTGTCTGTGGTGTAGAGAAAGGTGTAAACTTCTTACTTTCTTCCTCCATCTTAACGGTAGAATCCGGACTTGCAATTGAACTTTGAGAATATCTTGGCACCTTTGATGCGATTAACCGAGATGTTCTCTACTTGGGATATATTATCCGTCGAATTCCAAAATGTTATTAATCCCCTTGTAATTAATAACAAGTCTTGGCTTTCCTCTTTTGATTTCTCCATGGTTTCGACTAAGAATCCTGGATGATGTATGGAGAAACTCCTGGTGAAATTAACTTAAGGCCAAGATGTTCCTTAAGCATCTTTTGCATATCCTCACGATCTTCCCGATTCATAAGGATTGGTTTGAATCTTACGAACTCGTATTGCTTTCCTGGTTTAACCTTCAAGGATGCTTTGAGCTCGTTCTTGTCCCACCATGCCAATGGATTTTCATTATAATTCCTTTGGATTTTTTTTCTTGATATCCTCGAGTGATATTTGTTCTTCTATTGTAACATCACTCTGCGACTTCTCCATTAGGCTCATCATCAATTCCCGCAATAGTCTCGGAGGTACTCGTTCTTCTCCTTGTATTCTCGAATGAATACAAGTTATTATCCCATATTTTCTTATCATTGTAATTCGATCCGAATTGTCTATAGGATAATAATGCTTCACCAAATTTCCTTCAATCCGCCATTTTTGGATTTCGGAGTTTGGCTTCATCACCACGCTTGCTGTGAAAACTAAATATCTGCACCTGTATCATGGAAATAGATTGGTGGCGTCTTCACTTTGTACCATGGGTACCGCCCACGCTCCGATCATGATTTTCGCTTGTTTAATTCCTGTTAAGGATAAGAATCCTTTTAGAGAAATCTCTTCCCGCAATAGCTGGTAAATCTTCTCCGATTTCTTTAGGAAAAATATCCGGCTTTGCAATACATATTCCGGCATCTGAATCAATATAGGCGGCGAAATACTCGGCCTTGTATTCAGCGTATAACATTCCGATAGAAATGTATATGGAGAATGGACTAGTGGTCATCGATTCTCGTATCTTTTATCGCCCACTGTGAACTCCATTCATTCTTGTAATCTTTCCCAAGGTTTATGATCCTCGAGAAATTCAATTCCAAAGTACTAATTGTTTCGGGATTTTTCCGCAACTCCTGTGATAGTAAGCTCAATTTCTCCTATCTTCAGGCTTCCTTGATACCTCCCAACTATTGGTTGTTGGAGATAATATAGAACATCACAAGGAAAAATATTATCCTTTTGAGTGATGTCGAATATTACTTCAACTTCTCGCCATCATCGGACATTTCAGCTCTCTCTTTGTTTTGAAAACATCGGGGATGCGCTGAACTGAATATTTTGGTCTCTTTTTCCTCCCAACTACGCTACTCACCATTCGTCTGTCTGGAAGGACATCCTTCCTCGGGCTCAACTCGAGACTTCGACTTTTGTTGAAGACTGGTTGGTCTTGAATTATCATATCTATCTCCTTTATAGTTGGAGACTCAATGATTTTGGTAGAACCACCCTGGCAAAGTCCTCAAAGATTCTTGGGACTTCAATAAATTCCTTTCTCAAGAATACTTGAGAATGATGTGTATTCGAGAGAGCATAGAAATCTTGTATGTAATCGAGTAAGGCCTATTTCCTTCTTTCATCAAATCGACTCTCTTGAAATCTTGATGAAGGGTTAAGACTCTATTAAAATCTCGATCTCCAAAATTGTATGCAATTCTTGGATAGACATTAAATGCTAATTTTCCCGCATACAAATTTCAGAACCGCTCCAAGACATGAATCCTTGAGATGTGAGATTCGCTTGTCAAAAATAGTAAGATTGGGTGGCGAATCTATTCCTTCTTTGAATGTTGCATTAATAATTACTCTTATGGCTCGATGTGAATCCATGAAAGTGTATTTGCAACTTCTCTTTTAACCCTACTTTTGATCTCCTGGATTTCTTTAATAGGGACCAATCGCATCTCGATTAGGTTAGGTAAACTCCATCGGAATAGAAAATTCTCGGTTATTACCCTCGTGGATAATTTAGTGTTTTCTATTACGAAACCCAATTTTATCCAATGCTTTTTCCATAGCTCCAATTGTAAATCCATCAAAGACTTGTAGCTTTGGATCTTTATTCATGATTCTCATAAGAGTTTTATGAGAAACCGTCGTGTGAGAGAGAAATCGACATATCCTCCCCGATGTCCCGGAGAATTTCTTCTTCACTCGATTCGAAATCGATTCACTTCCATCATCGAATAAATCTCTTCTTCATAGATGCTTTCATCCGAGGAATATCCTCAATTGATACACCGTATTAAATCGATAACGGAGCCTTCTTCGATTTAGGGGTAGCTTTGAACTATCTAATTCCTCGTTTTTGATTCCGGGCAATGCTTTGAGATATGCCCTCTTGCTCGCATGTCCAGCTTAATTACGATCTTTGAAACTTTCATTAGCTCTCGTGTGAGCACGCCTAAAAGTTCTCCTTCCCGGATTTCTGCTGGTACTTGCTTGATTAGAACCCGATGATGAGGCTCTATTCCCGCTTGGCCGGTCTTTGCCCCGATTTATAACTTCGGGCTTTTTATTTTTACCAAAACCTTCTAGGTCTCCACGAGGACCGCTTCTTTTGATGTTGCTTCCCGGTGGTATGGATGACTTTGCTCCTTCTTCTTCTTCTCGCGCGCTTGGTTGACCCCACAATTGTTGGGATGTCATTATCCACGCAACATAGAGGAAGCGCTTTGTTAATTCCTCTTAATCTCTTGTAATTCTGTGACAGAGCTGCTTGGTAACACCATTCGGATAACTTGGCCTTTAGAAAAGACATTTTTCTCGGCCACGTTTCTACTTCCGCTCCATCCTTGTATTCCTTGATAAGCATTTATCTCCAGGGGACTCGGAATTTTGGCAAAGAATAGCATGCGGCCTTCCTTTTCCTCAATCTTCGATTTCCACCAAGATTCGGTGAACAACTTGATATATTCGTCAATATGACAAATATCATATAACTCAAGGCTATAGAGGGCTTGTTTATATCTCTT
Source organism: Rehmannia glutinosa (assembly GCA_016081115.2). Classification (NCBI taxonomy): domain Eukaryota; kingdom Viridiplantae; phylum Streptophyta; class Magnoliopsida; order Lamiales; family Orobanchaceae; genus Rehmannia; species Rehmannia glutinosa. The sequence continues at coordinate 4,785,279 of CM071926.1, forward strand.
TCTTTTTCATCCTCTAATCCTCGAAATAACTGTCGTGCCGATGAACTGGATTTTGAATAGTTTTGCCATACCATCGACAATCCCTTTAAGTGATTCTCTCCGATGTGACCGAACCTTTTGTACTAGCATCGGTCATATCCCGGCAATCTTCACCGATCCTTCAAGACTCATTTCAAGGAGTAAAATGAATGAATCTTTAGTAAGATCGGTTCTCTTTGAAATTCTCATAGCCAAGCCCATTCATCAATGAGAACTTCTCTATTTTTAAAACGGTATGTCCAGATTTAACATCAACCCATATGGATGTATTGGGTCGAGGTGCAATCTTCCATAAGACGCGTCGATAAACATTCGGCCTTCCAAAGAGGTTGTCGAGTTCCCGCAAGAGGTTTTGACCTCCTGTCACCGAAAGTGGATCACTCCCGTCGTGAAATCCCCAGCGTGTGGCATCCTCTCGTCCCCGAGCTCCATGGTTCGAACCCGTACTTTCTTCGACGTTAGGATTAAGCTGGTGGTGGTGGTGGAATCGGTCTTCCTATTTGGATCATAGGTGACCAATGTTCCATCTCCTGTGTTCATCTTTAAATCTACAATTCCTAATCCCGCAAATGATTACGCAAGGTCATGTAGATCTTTAAGATTCATCTTTTCCATATCCATCTTTTTAATTTTTGATGGATTTTCCTTTGACAGAGCAATGAGCTTCTCCTCATCCTGTCATTTTTCGTATTACTTGGTTGGTTTCCTTTTTGATATAAATAGGTAATCGTCCCAAATCGACACGCTTCTTTTCCTCCGGAAGAACTCGGTCTCTGTCCTCCAGGTTCTTGACTCATTTCGAATATCATGAAGGATGTCAAGAGTTTCCTTCGATATTTTACCATCGTCTCCATCCAGTTCGATCGATGAACTTGTCCGGGTAGATGAATATGACGGTTGCCATAATTCTCGCACCGTCTTACGGACTCTCTAAGATCTTCGGAGAAATTAAATTTGTCCGGAAGTATCTCGTTCAATCAGTACTCCATCGGGAATCATTGTTCGATGAGAATTTTCATGAATCAATTTTTTTCGAAGGTTCATCAAGTGAACATATAGAGTCCTGGTTAAGCATCCGGAATCGCTTATAATATTCTCGCTCTCATTTTGCATTGTCTTAAGGTTTCCCGTCGGCTCTGCCGTTTTTTTTTCTTCATGTTGGTATTCCCAATATGAAACCTGGTCAAGGTGTTCTTGTGCATACATCGTCAATATTTGACGATATGTCCTGTAAGGGGTACATCTCGGACAATTGTCCGGATCCATATTCTCGGAAATAATTCTCCTCACCAATTGTTAATTACATAAATATAATAAATATAACCAAAAAGTTTTTAATAAACCTGGGCTCTGATACCATTTTAGCCTAAACCTTTAGTAAAATTAGCCATATGTATGAAATAAGGGTATATTTGGTATTTATGAAAAAAAGGAAATTATTCCCTTAATTCCTCTGGACCAATTTTGCAATAACTCAAAACTTATAAGACTGAATCGCTTAGGTTTAAACATATAGGACCAATTTACAAAAATCCTTTAAACTTACAGGACTAATTTGCGAATCTTAAAAGTTACAGAACCATTTTGTGACCGGCTTAAAGTTACGGGATTTATTTTGCAATTTTCCCATTGTTGCCACGATATAAATTTCTATCTCGATATGAATTTATAACATGTCAACAGTCCCACGATAGCTGGGCTCGTATGGGATTTAGCTGGTTAAAATCAAAATTTTGAAATCAAAGAGTAGTTTGGTAGTCCAAAAGTGTTTTCTTATAGGAGTGGATAGAAAAGAATTTTTTTTTTTAAATCCAAAATAGTCACTTTTGAACTAAAGGAAATATCCATGTAGGAACCTCTTGTTATGTGCTGTCATCCAATTCTGTCATTAAAGGAGTTGCGAATCAATGTTTGACACCTATGAGTTAGGACTATGTAACATAGTGCTATTGCACCTATTAATTTAACTCATGTACAAATTTCTACTAATACACATTAAATTAACATCTATACTAATGTATGAATGAAGTTCATCCACACAAGACCAGGGCGTAGCCACTTGAGCTACCCTAGCTCAATTTTTTTTTTTTTTTTTAATCAAAATATAAGTTTTTTTATTTTTATTTTTATTTTAATATTCCTTATACACAAAAACAAGATAAAAAAGTTTAGCTTGCGTTGGGACTGGAAGGCCCCTACCTACGCCCCACACATGATTACCCCGTATCTGACAAATGAAACACAATAAACATAATTTTTGACATAGACTTTTTTTTTAGAAGGAATTTTTGACATAGACTTTATTTATAAATAAATTGACGCAAGTGGGCATCTCTACGTCCCACAAGTTAACAGGTATTAGTGTCACATTGCACTCAGAAATTGCAGTGGCATTTTTATTATTATATATATTACATTACAAAATTTTGGTTGAATCTTTATTAATTATGTGTAATGATATCAATAAAGGATTTGTCATGTATTCATTCTTGAATATTCTTTTTTTGTTGTGATGCACGTAAAGGACGATTAGAAAGATACCACAATAGCTCAAGTGCATGCTGATCAACTAAAATTTAGTTAGCAACTAGTTAGTGGTTTCTCTTACCTATTGCAAATAGTATTATGTTTTAGAATTATTTTTGGCCCTCATACCAAACTGAAAACAAAATTATATACAAAAGTAGTAGAAAGAAAATAGGTAAATACGAAAGAAAAAAAAAAGAAAGAAGCATGAGTCAGGTCATTGAAGCAAATTACTTTGCTGATCAAATAAGCAATTTAATAATTTGGTGTAATAACTAATACGATACGCCATTTAATACAATATGTGATTATAATACCAAGATTTGGTCTTTGAATTGTTCAACAATATAATAGACAATGAATTTGCTGAATATAGTTGGCATCTTCCAGTATCTGGCAAAGAAGTTATATGGACACAAAAAAATGTTAATAATTTTTTTGTTATACTAAATAAATTATAATCATTTATTTCATTTGCGTTACAGTGGTGTGAAAAGAATGAAAGTTGAAAGAATTTAATCACTCCACCAACACATTTGTATGAAAAGAATAAAAAGTTGACATACTTATTGAGCCACACATCTTCTACAAGAATATTGTTGATCAATCAATTCAAAACTAGCATAAATATATCCTTAGTACTGCGTAATCTTAGTAGCCATCTTTTTTTGTTGCGCTAAATCAATAAATTCGTTTATTTACACATTGTAGCATGTGTGCACTGGACGGAGCCACAAAATGAAGATTAAGGGGGGCGAATGTATTTTTTCATTGACACTAATTGATAAAGAGACATTTTTCATTTTTTGTGGGGGGCAAAATTATAAAATTTTGAAATTTTATAATGCAAAATTTATAATAACGATGAAGAAAAATTGAAGTTGATGGTGTTAGAGTAGGGTGTCCGGCGCTCCAATTAGATTGGAGTTTATTCTACTTGTAAAGATAATTTTATTGAGAATCATATTAATAAAGGCATTTCTTTATTGTTTTGCATTTAATAATATTAATTGTGAGTTTGATAAAGCCCTTAGATCATATTAAGCTACGGGACATGGTCGCACATTTGATGACGATCATGGAACATGTATCCAAGGATTTGATCTTAAATTAGTTCCAAGTCCTGGGGCTTTTCAAGATATGACATTGAATAGCCCAACAAGACTCGTGCATATGATGCATGCTCGTATGTCGAGGGCGTTGCATTCCATTAACATTAACGTTGTGATGCAAATGCATATACGCGGGTGCTTATTAGAGAACAAGTACATCGAACATGACCCAATAAAAATTCTTAATTGGAATATCTATTGTCGAATTAATAATTTTCGCATTGCGATAGTACATGATTAGTCCTTAGACTTGAGGCATGATAGTAGGTACATCCTGTAATATTTTGATTTATCTTTCAATAGCTTGACCATTATAAAGGGGATATTTTGGATGTTGCAATTGGTGTATATGGAGGTTCGATGGCCAACATAGAATTTGACACTTGTTTATTGACAAGCGATTTATCTCATGTATTTTCATAGTTTGTGATTTAAAGACCTTGTCAAGGCATGGTGAATACCGATTCATAAAGAAATCACTAGAACTTGAAATGAAATCACAATTATTAAATCAAATAGGTTTCGACTTATAATTCATGCCCAAGATTTAATCGGGAGATTAGTTGTTGAAAGAATCAGTACATGTATGCAACCACAATTGAAATATGTTTACTTGCTATTTCACCTATTGCTAAGCGATCATGCTATTTGCTAGATGTTCCCATGATCCGTAGGGTTTTGGAATTAAAGAGTCAATTTCAAAGCGTATTAATTAATTGGATTAATTAATTAAATATTTATTATTCGTGAGTTACGAAATTATAAGTCTATTGCTAACATTAATTGTGAACCTAAAGGGTCACACACAAAATGGTTGGTGTCATTTCTTCAATCGAAAATACTCCAAAAGGTTGGATACAATTAATTGATAGAGATCAATTAATTGTGGCTTGATTTTTAATTCAATGATTGAATTAAATATTTATTTAAATAATTATATTATTTAATTAGACCTAATTAGATTAGGAAGTTTTTGGAGTGAAAAATAATTTAACCGATAAGATCAATTAATTTTATGAAATACTATATTTAATAGTTAAATATAGCAAATTATACCAAATATATAATTGGATTATTTATTTGGGCTAGATGGAATTGATTTGATCAAATTGATTAAATATGGAATGGATTAATTAATTGAAATTAAACTCGATGGACCTTTCTAATTAATGTCGAATCTAATATTTAATTAAGCTCACAAGGATATGCCTATCTGACTAATTTGAATGAAAGAAAAAGATGATGGAATTCTCGTGTGAATATCCGGATAAGGGTTCTCCGGTGGCAAGATATCATAGGATCAATTGAGATTATCCTATAATATTCTCCTACCGATTTTAGGTTTTGAACCTGGACACTTTTATGAACATTGGATGAATCATTTATCAATCATAGAAGAATAAAGATACAAAAACATATAAAATTTAACTCACGTCTTCTACTCCAAAGTGTAGACGTGTTCTCTCTGTTATCACTCTCCAAGTTTTTCTTCTTCTTAGGAAAAAATCAAGAACCCTTCTTGGTTTAACTAAATAACAACAATTCTTATTTTCACCAGTTGAATTAAGGATTGTTGTTCACTCCATATTTTATATTGAACAAAGAAATGAATTATTAATTACTAGCGAAATTAATAATCCGGATGCTTCCATCCATCGTGTGTACTATCTTTAGAGGAGGGATGCTTGGACCTTTGCGAGATTGTGATTCGAGGATTACCCCTGTTGTGAGAAGTTTGGATTCCTTCTACATCTTCTTCAAAATGAAGCTATTTAGGTACAAAATTTGAAACTATGATTTTTACCGCTTGTATAATTCACGCGATCGTTAAATCTCTACGAGAATCCGATGCTTTTATTTTATGTATAATTGTATGCATGTTTTTAATTTTTCTTTACGTTGCATTAAGCCCCCGGTATAGCAAACCCAACAAAGGGGGCAACCGCGGCTAGATAGCTCCTTGGCACAGTCCCTCCGTGTGTGAAAAGAATGAAAATCTCAAATTATCAAGCCATGTACAACTTTAAAAAAGATTTAACACTGACATAAATGACTAATGTATTATGTAATTTTTTAAGAAATTAATCAAATGCACTATGTTCAAATGTTTTACTATGACTACCATATATCTGTAATTTATCATATAAGATAATTACATCACATAAAGATGACTAACTAACGAGTCATCCATCTTTACCTTTTCATAGAGAAAACTAATATCAACAATTAATTATTAAAATATAATATAAATTAACATGACCGGGGTAGCTTTTGAAAGACCAAAAATATGTCTTTTTCAGTACGTCCATTTTAGCAATAACAAAAGTTGTGCATATAAGAGAAGGAAACTAAAGAAATTTTATATGTGAAATGACATCAAGAAAGTCTTTGTGCTTGATTCTTTAAATAATTTAATTTGATCAATATGTAATGGGCAGTTGATGAGAAGATACCATAATAGCTGAAATACTTAAAAAAAAAAAAAAACTAAGTTGGCAATTACTTTACCTACTACAAGAATAATATTTTAAAGAAAATTGTATACCGTTTGGGCACCTAACAAAAAGAAAAGAGAGAGGCATGATTTGGTCTTCACTCGAACTACATCGCTTATACGGTAAATATATGCATTTACCAATCAATTTTGTTTATTTACTATATATGTACGTATATTGATGCTGCTAAATTCTGTAGCTCAATCTTAAGCTCTTAAAAATTTCAGATACAAACAGTTAGAAAGGCACTGGTATTGTCTTAGTGAAGCACAACTGCACAAGTGAGCAAATGCTGATAATAGTCCACGACATTTGAGCACATATATATAATAAGTAACAATAGATTGAGATTCACTACAAATGAATGTAGATGAATTATTTATATCGTGGGATAGTGAGCCTCATGGACTTTATTTGATGAGACAGGTTGTGGGCCAATAAGTTAATAATAATTGAATAAAGCCGATAATAACAATAAATTTTGGGCTTATACTAAAGTAGGATTTAATTGATTAAATAAAGGACAAAATAAGTTACCCCACATCACATATGTATATGCAAGATTTGATCAATGTTAATTAAGAAGCTCAATGCTATATACTAATAGTATTGATACTGGGGAATGCATCAATATGTTTCACTACCGCTATTACATGTGAAGATGGTAAGTAGATTTAATATATGCGTCTAAAATTTGCCATGGTTGTTGATAAATATAATATATAGGATCAGGTTAATTTATTAAATATCATTCAATCCACCAATTTTCAATAACTGATAAAAAAAAAATAACAGGGTCTACCGGTCTAGCTAGTCTATCTATGACTGTTCAAATATATTGTAATTATACTATATGGCTCTAAGCCTTATTTTATATTATGTTAATTCATTAGTACAAAATTGACCATTTGCATCGGTTATAGATGACTTTGAGCATCGGTTCTAACAGCGATGCATATTGTCACATGTATAGGCATCGGTTCGAACCGATGCCTAAAAGTAACAATAGGCATCGGTTGCTAAGCAAAACCGATGCATACTGTTCGCTTTAGGCATCGGTTCCAAAGCAAACAAACGATGCATAAAGTCAGTTTGGGCATCCATTGATAACTACAACTGATGCATATCGCTACTATTTTTTAAAATACATGTTTTTTTCAATTTCCAATCTCCTGCACATAAACTATTTGCTCAATCAAAATCTAGACCACAAATAAAAATACAACCCAAAAATTCATGGTATTTTTAGTCCATAAAGTTTTTGTAATAGACACAATGGAAAACAAAACTAAGTATATAATTACAATCCAAGCTCGAATTGCATGATATAGAAAAGCCCAACTTAAAAACTTAGAGCAACCACATTAACATTCATTCCTTTGTCAACAATTTGAGCTAACCATCATAATGACTCATTGTTGCCTCCCATCCTCAAATCCACTTGATCACAACCTTTAATCCCTTGCAAATTCTAAGATTTCTTTCTTTTAGCTTGCTGATTCACATTCCCTGGTTTCTTCCTTTCCTTTCCCCACTTGCATCATTAGTTTTGGAACGTAAGTGATTATCACAAATTATAAGGTTGAACCACTTGTTTATACCATAGTGATAAATTGTTAAAAACATGGTAAAGTAAGAATACAGAACAAAGTATTTCAAACAGTTCATTGACTCAAAAATGGATTCTGTAAGTTCAGTTATACATTGTCTAGTTAATCTCAGTCATATTTTAAAGTTCCGTCAATTTAATGGTACTGATGATTAAATGAATTCTGTAAGCATTTTATCTTGAATCCTTTCCAAAAATAGCTGTGTCTCTAGAAGTGAGATGAAGCTGCACTTCTGCTTCTCTAGCAAAACAATATCCCGAAACTGCATTTTGACCAAACATGCATGTACAAACGAATCATAATCATATGAAATTTCTCTGGCAACATAATTGTTCAGGTCTCTATTTATCATCATTTATTTCAAGTTTCAACAGATAACATGCATTGTTCAAACTTGCAACTTGAACTGGGCAATACAACACGTGTCTTGTGTTTTTATCCTTTTCAACAAGAGATATATCACTAGAAGTGAGAATAAGCTACTCTTATACAACAGAAGAAAAGACAAACAGAATTTGGACCATAAGAATATATCTGCTGATACTAGCTAATTACGAAAAGAGCAACTACAATGCTGATATATTCATGTATATCCTGCTTGGGAAAATACCAGACAAGACGACATTAGGCTGAAGAGTGAGTATTGCAAACAGAGAAATAGTCAAAGAAAAATCGACAAAATACTCAGATAGCACACAGGTCTCAGTTTCATGTATATTTGACAGGAGGTCAGAGGCTATGTGAACGATAATAACATTAATAATCACATATTTGTCCTTGCAACCAGAAATTACCTTGTCAATCCAGCAAGTTTCGTACGGAAATCATTAAAATCTTTTGATGGGCCATCACATCAGATTCTCTGCACATTGATGAAGCCTCTCCAGACCCGCTTCCGCCTCATCTAAAGGTTAACATATATCCAAAGGGTTCAAATAGAACAGATAATCACATAAGTTGATTATCACATAAGTTGTCAAAAAGAGGAACGCAAGTGAGTCAATTTTGAGTCCACTTACTCTACAAGATTAAAAATGTAAGAACCATTTAGACATGTCAAACAGTTCGTATACAAACCTACCTCTCGAAAACCAAAGTTAAATGCACAATTTAACCAAATAATGGAACATAGGCTAGCAAACTTAATTCTCTCTTTCATGGGTTAATTAAAACTTAAAAAGATTCATCATTCATAACCAGGTATCAAGTGGAGGATTTTTAGAAAGATTTGTAAGAATAAGAGAAGAAGAAATTAAAAGATCCCAAACATGGCATGTGAAGGAAAAATAATAAAAAACTTACAGTATAATGAGTATAATGATGTATTTATCAAATATAGCTGGCATTAATTAGCATACCTAATATCAACAAGAATTACACGCCATTTTCAATAAAATATTGCGCACATAGTTCACGTATCTCGTCTATTTGCTCCTGAGTGTACGGTTTATCTCCAAATGAGTCCTACAATCTTAAGAACTTTTAATTATACTAATTAAAAACACTTGGTAAGTAACTATATATTATTTTTTATGTACCTTATCTAAAGAAGAAGCATCCGACTTTTTCGTGCATATCTCCCACATAAATATCATAACATAATATCCACACTTATTGCCTCCCGGCTGTTGAGGACACTACAAAATGATATAGTGGATAGTTATCTAAACAATACATTAATTAAACAATACTAACTTTTAAATTTTTTAGTTTGTATATATACCTTAAGCCTAGTCCAAATTGTGTTTCGTCCTTTTTAACCTACTTGATCCCAATATGACCGAAATGCTCTATATAAAGTAATAATGTACATTAAGAACTAATAAAATAACAAATATCAACGTGCAACAAACATAATGTGCCATAGTAGTTATTCATATGTAATTATACTTACACATTCAATGGTGCCTTGATTCCGAGGTGTGCATACAATCGTGTATACCCTTCCTTAAAACCATGACGCATCAAATGACTCTTCACTTGCTCAGAACTACGAAACTTTCTCAGATTCTTACAATCACAACATGGACACACAATCATTTCCTCGCCATTTTTAATTTGATTTTCCTCACCAAATTTTATAAAATTTTCAACCCCTTGCAAATATTCAAGTGTATTGCGTCGACCATACATCCAACTACGATCCATATCTACCACTGCATAATATTAAATTCAATAACTATTTAAAACTAAAATATTCCTTGAGCAATATAAATTTGTAACATATCATTCATTATAATGTCCATGCATGGATTCCTAAAATATATTAACTAACATCTCCCATCATCTCCTAAAAACAAACATATACATCGAAATTCATCCATCAACAATAACTATCAACATGCAATCCCCTCCTCCATCCATTTCATATATATACCAATACACACATGCAATATATATAATATATATTTATACATACGTTAAGCTTTAGAGGTTACCGTCAAACTAATAATCTTTTTGAGCTTGATTTTTCCCCTTGGAATTCAGAAGCACAGAAGCATTACAACCCTTCACAAAATGAACACAAAATCAAGCCAATGTTAGGAATTAATTAAAAAGTGTACATAATAAGATTTTATAAAACAGGGCCATTTTACACTTAGTGCATTTGAAAAGCTAATAATAGATGAGAAAACAGAGATAGTAAGGAAATTAGAGAGATAGTTGCCATATTATTATATACACCTTTGTCCCTTTAAGTCTCTTAGTTCAAAGAGTCTCTACAGTATTTATAGTCTGTAATGTTGGCATATTTGGTGAGCTATAACCACTTAGAGTTAGTTAAGAGTTGCTGTAAGAATTCCTACATATTAAAACAAAGGCACCAACATTTTTTAAGTACTCTGTCTTTGCTTAGCAAGTCATTTTGCTTGAACATGAAAAATATTCCAAAAACACATAAATTCCCAAAATCAATAAACAAGCAAATTCCTTATTGAGGTGTACAAGACCTATCCACATTCAGATATTTTATTCAAACCATTATGATTATGCAGGCATGCCGATAGCACAATATAAAATAAGAGAGAACTGAAAGGGCATTATTACACCACAACATTTTCAAACATGCCCAACTCCATAAAGTAGTTCAAAAGGGGCCTACAGCTAATGCACTTAGACGAAAAGGAGTAGAGGTTGATGATGTCTGTTTTGCTTGTGGGCTGGAAATGGAGACAATGGAACATATTTTTTTCCACTGCCAGAGAGCATTAACTGTTTGGAAATTAGCCCCTATTTCTTGGCATTTTTGGCCACAATCAGGAGGTTCTTTTAGAGGATGGTGGAGAGATTTATGTGTGCTACCACAAAGCTCGATTAATAGCGATCGTATCAGTCTCACGGTTTATATTTTGTGGTGGCTTTGGAAGACGAGAAATTTGTGGAGATTTCAAAATACGATTATGCCGGAATGTGAAGTGGTTAAGTGTGCAATGGCTGAGTGGATGGAATTCTCTTCTCTTCGAACGGATACTAAGGTCAATGGAAACTCGCAGCAAGGGTCTTCATTGGCTTTGAATAACAGCAATATCCCCTCCAGTGACGTAGGACTCGTGTCTCTTTTTGTCAGTGCGCATTGGAGGAATGATAAGAGTGTGAATTGGGGTATTGTGGCAATGAATCAGCAGAATAAAATTATCAAAACTAGGAATGCATCTAGGGATGATTGCTTGAGTCCAGTGGATGCGCTCGTGTTGACAATAAGAGAAGGACAACTTATGGCTTTTAAGGAAAACTGGAAATCCATTTTGATCAAGCTTGGAGTTGAAGACATAGCTAATAAGCTGAATATGGGTATCAAACCCCACTGTGAGGATGAATCAGTTGCTGATGATGTTCTAATACTCCAAAAGATGTTCAAAAGTTGTACTTTTTTGGCTGTGGATCCTAGTCTCATGTCTGTTTGTAATGTGCTAATGTCTGATATGTGTGTGATCTAGTTGAGATGTGTGAAATTGATTGCCCTCCTTGTGTGTCTGTTGTACACAAGGGGCTCTAGCAGCTGGTATGCTGATCTTTTTTACCTGTTGTATTGTTGGTTTAAGTTAATAAAATCCTAACTACCGTTGAGAAAAAAAAAGGGGCCTGCTTCAAGCTTTCTTTAAAACAAAATAATTCAAACAAACTTTTGGAATTTGAATTCACAGTGAATGAACAAGCCTTATAAACTACTGACGACTAAATTGGCTCAACAAATCATTAATAATACAGAAAACAAATAATAATTGAAAATCCCAGGCCGTTATGGAGGCTTTACCAGACATGATGTTGAACTTAGGGCTTTTTGCTTTATTGTGGCAAAAACCAAATTAAATCGTGCTAATATGGCATATTTTGGTGCTATTGTTCATTTACTTGATGGCGCACATGGGTTGTGCGCCAACCGTTTAAGTCCCGAAAAAAAATTGGTAAAATGACAAACCGTTATGAAAGATGATTGAGTAATAATTGTAAGTTTTAGGATTAATAATTGTATTCATTTTGATTTATAAAATGATTGAGTAATCAATAGTTTAAATTGTGGACCTATTTTCATAAAATGGATGCAAATTATTCCAAACATTAATAAAATAATTTTGACTAATTTTAACTATTTTTATAATTAATCCAAATATGTCCATTAATTATAAATTTACATTCAAAATTAATATGGCTTAACAAAATTAATTACTAAATACATAATTTTGACTAATGTTAATCCTAATATCTATGACCACCGAGTGCCACATCTCGGAGGATGTCTCTCTCGTTGGCTCGCTTTAAGACCGTATTCAGCATTATCAATATCATGTTGGTCGGAAGTAGACGGGTTCAGATCCATGTCCATATAACTCCCCTGAAATCCACTGGGAAATGGTACAGGCGAATGCGAATCGTCGAAAACTGGACGCGCATATATGGATGGACGGTCATTCCCACATCCGTGTTGAGCATATCAATAAATGATGTGAATTGGGGTGGTATAAACGATCATAATTCACGAGGTTGTGGCATATATGGTGTGTGATGCGAAGTGGAGGATGCCGCATATCCGAGATGGACCTCCCGCATATCTAGATGGACTGACGCATATGCGGATGGACTCGCCATATGTGTGTGAGGTCGTCGTGGTGCAAAGAGTGGTCGTCCGTGTCTTTGCGTGTCCGATCATGCGCTGTGACGGATCAACGGCTCGAAACGGCTCGGTGGAGGCATCCACAGGAGACGCCGCACACTAGTCATCTCCTCAATAAAATCACGTCTAAGGTGATCAGTGATGCGGGTCGGAAGACTAACACCCGAACACTAATCCTCATCCGATCGAGTAGAGTGTATCGTAACACACAAATATCGAAATAGATACATAATGTTATAATTTAAATGTGCATAATAGTAAATTTATAGGTAAATTACCATGGCATCTCGAGCTATGTTGAGTGTGAGTTTTGCATGTATTTTAGGGCATATTTATGGCTATAATTGTTTATAAACATGCAATAACGTGTATGAAATTATATATTCGCTCTTTGTGGAAAAGATATTACGCTTGCTTATTTTGTAGGAATTTGACGATATTTGGAGTGATTTTGTGACAAATACGAGCATTGCTACCTATAATCATCAAGAATCGGCGATTAAACCTAATTGGAAGCCAACTATATGGAGTCTAGAGTCATAGTGATGAGTCGTGTGACAAAAGAAGCATGGATTATCAAACAACAAGGAGATTTATCTCAAGGAACATCCAAACGCAATGGAATTTCCAAAGACGAGGGTTTAGTATTTTGGTCATAACTCTCTCTATAAAATTGATATTGAGCTGATTCAAGTGGCTATGGAAAGCTAAAAGAGAGGGCTACAACTCTTATGAAGACCCCGCAAACAAATTTGGACGTTTGGGTGGCGCACGGGTAACACGTGCGTGGGCGCGCACGACCGTCCGCGCGCCGTCTGAGACTCGGATGTTTTCTACGGGATGGCGCACGGGTAGCCCGTGCGTGGGCGCACGACCCGTGCGTTCTTGCAGTAAAAACTCCAAAAATGACAGCAAATTGACCTAGGCTTCTAAAAGGGTATAAATACCACTTTTGGGGCGCACACCGAGGAGGAGAGGTCCGAGAAGACCCGAGAACACAAGAAATAGCTCAACTTCATCAAGGAAGAATCAAGAGATGAATCGGGTCGAATTGGAGCTTGAGGATTGAAGATAAATCGAGAGATTATCCATTTCCCTAAGGTTTCTCATTCTTTGTGCTTTAATCTTTCATTTTAGCTTGTCATGAATATGAACAATTTGTCTATGAGTTGTTTATTTGTAATGAGTAGCTAAATATCTTTTGATTTCGAGTTTTGGAAGTAGATTAATTGAACTCTTGTTGAATGTTTTAATCTTAGTTGAAGTTATTGTCTTGAAGCCTATTTGAGTACTTTGTTCTTATTCTGTTTTATCACTTGGCCAATGATTTAACTTGTTTAATATATTGATTCATAATTCGAGAGATGAGTTTCAATATTAGATCTTGAGTATTTGACATGAATATTTGCATAATCGAGAGGTTTGTGAATATTTGTGAGGATATTTGATCTTTTGTGCATTTGGGAGTTGTGTATCTTATGTTGAGCGAGAGATCTTTAGCATAGATATTTCAATCTACACTTTATATACATCTCGAGAGGGAGGATAAAATACCATTGTGATCGTCTTATAGGTGTATCGATAATAACTTTGGCTTTGATTAAATCGGACAACAAGAGGAATATTAATTGAAACCATAACCCGGGAATCCATTTCATTCCCTTGATAATTCCATTATTCTTAGTATCTTGTGTTTTTGTGGTTAATCTTGTCTTTACTTCCACAACAATCATCAAATTTCGATCGTCTAAATAAAAATAAGACTATCTTAGTTCAATACTTAGCGCATAAATTTATTAGTCTCCGTGGATACGACCTTGCTTACCCTATTCTATAAACTACACCGTACACTTGCGGTGAAGCTAAAAATAAGGCGAACAAGTTTTTGGCGCCGTTGCCGGGGACTAATACAATTTTTGGTGCTAATATTGCGATAGAATTATTTTTAATTTAGACATTTTTTATTTTATTTTATTTTTCTTTTGTAAATTCTATCTCTACAATGTTTGATTTGTTTCTTTGAATTGGTATAGGTGCACCCTCGAATGGATTTCAATAATTGGAATTCGATAGTTATTGGAATAATCCTACTCCTATGTGCTATTACCCCAGTTGGGGGAATTACGAAGATTTTTCATATACTAGCACGGAGAATATGATTCCACCCCCATCAAGGTCCAACGTAATGAATGGGTTTACAAATGCAGAGGCAAAACCATCTTTAGAAGAAGCCCTCACCTTGTTAAGGATGCAAACAAGTTTGTTCAGGAGCGAGTCGAGGGACCGCTTTACTCGCGATGAAGCAAATAAGCCATCTTTAGAAGAAGCCCTCACCTCATTCATAAATCAATCCAATGCATTCATGAGTGAAACTAGGAGCTGCTTCGCAAGGCAAGACGCAAGGGTGGATAAAATAGAGCTACAAATGACACAGATGGCCAGTTCGATAAAAAATCTCGAAACCCAAGTGGGCCAATTAGTTACAATTGTTGGTGGGCAATATCAAAAGGGTCAATTTTCAAGCACCACTGAAGCCAACTCAAAGGAACAATGTAGTGCCATTCATCAAAAGAGTGGTACTGACTACGAGGAGCCGAAGATCCTGCAAAAGCAAGAAAGTTCGGAACCAAACACGGACTGTATGTCTATGCACTTTCAGCCCGTGTGTGGTGTCGAAAAGGAGCAGAAACAGGACAATGAACACATGAACAGTGCGTGGATGCCCGGTCAGTGCGTGCGTGATATCATAAGAAAGCTATCCCACAACGAAACGAACACTGGTGGTACATACGCACACGAACAACATGAGCATAATTCAAATCCAAGTGTTCCAACATCAGGACTCCAATACTTGCTTGGAAATCCCAATTATGCATTACTAGATGCAAACAATGGAAAAACGGTTCTTGACCACGATCCAAAGCAGCTAATATATGCATTCAAAGGTGGTACGAATCGAAATTAATAAGCGTCAAGCTAAAGACGTTAAATATAGCGCTTGTTGGGAGGCAACCCAACGGTTTGTGGTGTGATTTTTGTTTTTGTTTGTTTTCTTTTTGTAAAAAAAAAAAACTGAGTTACGGCATCACGCACGGGTGACCCGTGCGCTAGGCGCACGCCCGTGCGTGCCTGGAGGGAGGAATAATGTGGCTTCGGCATGAAGCACGGGCGGCCGTCGTCCTTGGCCTAAGACAATATTAAGGTACAAAACTTGAAGTGATGGTTGAAAGAAGTAGTCCTAGCGATAAGAGGAGATGCGAAGGAGGGCCATTATCCACCACACCCCACAGTGAATCAGGTAAATCCACACGAGTTTAATATTGAAATTCTATCTTCTCTTACGTGCGATATAATTTCTATTAAGTTTGGGGAGAAATAGTTATTTTGATATGAAATGTGTGGATAAATAAAAAAAAATTGCGTTAATTTTGTGTGTTTTCATATAGTTGCATGTAGAGCATTTTAGGTTGCATTTGCATTAGAAACACGTTTTTTTGGTTTAGACGTTTATTGCTTTCATAGATTGTAGGGAGTGAGTTGATCTCTTGATTGTAACTTGTGCTTGATTTTGAAAATTTTGTATTGTTTGGATTGGGCGTTGAGCATGAGTTTATTGAACCATGAATAGATGATATTGAGCATGTGGATATTAAGAACATGGTTTGATGCTTTGAATTACGTATTTGCAAGCACAGTGAGCTTTTGAGCCTTTTTGTTTTCATCATATGCATGTCTTGTTGATTGATTTGAGTGTATCATTCATGTTGTTAGAATTCTAGAACTTGCTCTTGTATCTCTGTCAAGGTCACATGTTTATGCGGTGTGAAAATGATCAAAGGCCATTTCTTTTAGCCCTTCAAGCCTTTTGCTTACCTAAGATGATATTGAAATCCCTAGTTAGCCAACTTGAGCCTATTGCCTAATTTCTTGATAGCAACAATTCAAGCCTTAACTTGATATATTTGTTACCCTACACTTGAGTGTAGAACATTGAGTAGAGTGAGTGAATGAGGTTGAATGAGTTGGAATTGAAAAGTTGGATAATTGTGCAAAATTGGTTGATGGGAACAAAAAACAAAAAGAAGAAGAAAAGGAGGAGAAAAGAAAGGTTGAAAATTCATAAAAGAGTCGAGAAAAAAAAAAATTGACTTTATGATGTGAGTTTTCATTGAATGAACGTGGAGGCTAAGAATTGTATGTGAGGTGATAATGTTTACAAAAGAAAGGGGATGGAGATAAGAAGAGTTGATGAAAATGAGAGATGATTTGGGTAGCATATTAAGCTTTAACGTAGATGATTTATATGCTCACCGGTCTATACGTTCGAGTTTGAGTCACTCTATCTATATTTTCCTACCCTAACCAAAGAGCCTTCATTACAACCAAAGAGAGAAGTCATTTTTGATTCACAAATTGCATACATTCTAGTGGCGGAGATATGAGACGATTTGCAAGCCTATGGTAATTCTTCAATATTGAATTGAATTGAGCGTAAACACATCCTATATTCATTTGAGATGAGAGTATACACTTGATCTTTGTGAGGCGTAATTGTTAACATTTACCATGGTTTCTTTGATAGGTGCTCTATGTTAGATGTTTGAGGCTTGGTTGATTCATTGCTTGACACCTACGATAAACAATGCGAATTTTATGGAGTTATTGTGCGTTCTACTTTTCATTACTCCCAATCATGTTTTCTCTAGTTTTAAAAGCGTTGGACCGGGACCGACTACAAAGTTTAAGTTTGGGGGTTTGTTGAGTGTGAGTTTTGCATGTATTTTAGGGCATATTTATGGCTATAATTGTTTATAAACATGCAATAACGTGTATGAAATGGTATATATTCGCTCTTTGTGGAAAAGATATTACGCTTGCTTATTTTGTAGGAATTTGACGATATTTGGAGTGATTTTGTGACAAATACGAGCATTGCTACCTATAATCATCAAGAATCGGCGATTACACCCAATTGGAAGCCAACTATATGGAGTCTAGAGTCATAGTGATGAGTCGTGTGGCAAAAGAAGCATGGATTATCAAACAACAAGGAGATTTATCTCAAGGAACATCCAAACGCGTATGGAATTTCCCAAAGCCTTTGGCGGGGGTTTAGTATTTTGGTCATAACTCTCTCTACAAAATTGATATTGAGCTGATTCAAGTAGCTATGGAAAGCTAAAAGAGAGGGCTACAACTCTTATGAAGACCCCGCAAACAAATTCGGACGTTTGGGTAGCGCACGGGTAACACGTGCGTGGACGCATGACCCGTGCGCCCTCTGAGATCGGATGTTTTCTATGGGATGGCGCACGACCCATGCGTTCTTAAAAACTCCAAAAATGACAGCAAATTGACCTAGGCTTCTAAAAGGGTATAAATACCACTCTTTGGGGCGCACACCGGGGAGGAAAGGTCTGGAAAAGACCCAAGATCACAAGAAATAGCTCATCTTCATCAAGGAAGAATCAAGAGAAGAATCGGGTCGAATCGGAGCTTGAGGATTGAAGATAAATCGAGAGATTATCCATTTCCTAAGTTTTCTCATTCTTTGTGCTTTAATCTTTCATTTTAGCTTGTCATGAATATGAACAATTTGTCTATGAGTTGTTTATTTGTAATGAGTAGCTAAACATCTTGTGATTTCGGGTTTTGGAAGTAGATTAATTGAACTCTTGTTGAATGTTTTAATCTTAGTTGAAGTTATTGTCTTGAAGCCTATTTGAGTACTTTGTTCTTATTCTTGTTTTATCACTTGGCCAATGATTTAACTTGTTTGATATATTGATTCATAATTCGAGAGATGAGTTTCAATAGTAGATCTTGAGTACTTGATATGAATATTTGCATAATCGAGAGGTTTGTGAATATTTGTGAGGATATTTGATCTTTTGTGCATTTGGGAGTTGTGTATCTTATGTTGAGTAGAGATGCTAGCATAGATATTTCAATCTACACTTTATATACATCTCGAGAGGGAGGATAAAATGCCATTGTGATCGTCTTATAGGTGTATCGATAATAACTTTGGCTTTGATTAAATCGGACAACAAGAGGAATATTAATTGAAACTATAACCCGGGAATCCATTTCATTCCCTTGATAATTCCATTATTCTAAGTATCTTGTGTTTTTGTGGTTAATCTTGTCTTTACTTCCACAACAATCATCAAATTTCGATCGTCTAAATAAAAATAAGACTATCTTAGTTCAATACTTAGCGCATAAATTTATTAGTCTCCGTGGATACGACCTTGCTTACCCTATTCTATAAACTGCACCGTACACTTGCGGTGAAGCTAAAAATAAGGCGAACAAGCTGCAGTGTCGCCTGGCTGATACCCGATAGTCATATGCTCGTTCTGTGGAGTTATTAATCGTCGTGTAATACGATTGTACCATGCCTGATATCCACGAACTGTGCTCCTACCCTGACCTATCACATCACCTCCAACAATTGATTGGTGAGCCATCCCCCAATACTGGACCCATGTAGCATGGGTCTGTGGCCAATCCCATCCGGAACGCCCTTTGCGAGTAAAATCATGGAGTGACATGTGTGTTTCTGCTGGCACATCAGGAATATGTTGTCTAAGACCAAACTGCCTCAGCACTCGCTCAGGATGGTGAATCTCCACGATAGCGTGATTTATCAATGGGCACTGAGACCTTCACAACTCTGAAATACATCGTGGTCCCAATGTTGTTATATCCGCTGACTCCATGTCATATGGCTCCCAAATCCACTGTGATAAATTGAATTGTAGATTAATAAATTTGAATATGTAGTTAAAATTACTTAGTATGCATATAAATCCTTACGTGTTTATCTGTAAGTCTGTCGAGCATATCTCTGATGATACGTACAGAGTGACTAGCAGTGTGTGTAGTCTAAAGATCGCATCCACCTAAATGTGAAAATAGTACATATTAATTACATATTTTGTTGTAAGGAGTTTAATGTTGAATATATGCAATGTTAGTAGTGTAGTACCTAACACCGTACGGCGGAATAGGTAGCTCATCTACATCAATATTTTCATTACTAGGTCCACCTTGTGTCAATGCAGATAGTTGGGAACCATACCTCTCTAAGAAACTCAAAGATACCGATAATAATCATGTCGCATCAAGTATTTATTTCAACATTCTGAATTACATGATCTAACTCAACAAACAAATCAAAAACTCAATCCCAACCGATGGATCTATAAAAGACCACAAATCTTCATCATTTGTAATAGATACTATTCCACACATATTGTTATAACAATATTTAGTCGAAACCTTCAACTTCCATTGACTTACATCAACCCCCGTTATCGAAATTAATATTTCCATCAATTTCACAAAATTCGTTGCGAGAAATTCTCCTAGCACCAATTGCGTTACGGTCATATCTCACATCACTCCCGATCGCACAATTTGCCCTCCAAAATATACGATTATGGTGATCATGTTTGACATCGCCTATATATTATAATGATAATACAGTTAAATAATTGAAATAAAATTTGACATTGTTTATATACGGGTATTATTTATACAATTTAACAATTATTACGGGATAAATAATACGAATATTAAAATTTATTTCAGCAATACGAAGTAATTTACATAAAAAATATGCACTCATAAATATAATGACGAAATTAAAGTATAATATTTTCGGACAAAAAATAAAATATAATATATTATGAAATAAATATTAATTAAAGACATACTTGAAAAATGCCAGAAACCCAAATTTGCCGAAAGATGCCAAAAGCCCAAACCGCCGGAAGCCCAAATTGGTCGGAAACGACTATCGCCGAAACTACTATCGCCCGCCGAAAACCGCCGTGTGTGTGTGTTTGCCGACCGTATGTGTGTGCTTCTCTGCGTGCATGTGTGTGTTCTTGTGTTTCTGCGTGCGTGTGTGTGTTTTTTTGTTATAAGGGTTGGCGCACCTTGCAGTGCGCCAGGGCTTTGATCGCTGCTGGCGCCGACTGTGAAGACAAGATCATCGAGAATCCGTGATGTTGGATTATAATTTTGGCGCACTGTCACGGTGCGCAGGGGGCTTTAAATTTTTTTAATATGAAAATCTTTGGCGCACATACGAGGTGCGCCACCGTACAAAATTTAAAAAAAAATATTTAATAGTTTGGCGCAAGGACGAGGTGCACCAACAGTGACTCTGGCGCACCTGCGACAAGCGCCACCGCGTAAAAAGGCAACACTATCAAAATTTACCACATTTTAACGATTTGATTTCATATTTACAACATTTAAACAATTTGCCCTTGAACTTAGTCCTCCGGTGTCCTTCTCGAGGCCAGTGGGCCCCACAGCCCGTGGCAATGCTGCCAAGATATTCACCCTTGCCCGATCACGTCGGGCTTCAATATCTGCGGTGTCACCGTATTTGGGCCCCTCGAGCAGAACGCCGCCACCACCGGCGCGACTTCACGTTCACCACCATCCCACCAAAGCTCAGCACCGCCGTCGGATTCTCAGCAGTCTTCAGAATTCTGCAAAAGATCAACTAAAAATCAACACAAGTCCTTCAAACATCAAAACAAAGCAGATGCATGCACAAATCTCCAAAAAAAAGACCCCAAAAAAAAACAGAGACCTTAACAAATTGTCCCTTTCTGTTAGACTTAGTAACGAATATCCATCCTTCTGGAACTTTGAATTCGGTCATAGGGACACCATCACCACTATTAGAAAAAAGCACACAAAAAGAAAAGAAACATAATTAGATAAATAAAGCCACACCAATGCATACTACAATCAACTACTTCTATGGAAAGAGAACTGCAGACACTAAACTAAACATGAGTTGAAAAGTAGTAGTTTAACTCATTAGAGAATAGATTCATGTTTCCTTGTGGAAAGAGGTAGCGAATTAACAGAGACGATTCATAATATGCGTAAACCCAAACACATCTATATATCTATAAATCTGTTGATGAAAGCCCTAAAAAAACCTAACAAATAATAAAATAGGAAATACCGAAAACACACGAATACCGAAAAAAACACTGTGAGCAGCGATTCAATCACCGCCGGAGCTTCCAAAATGATGCCATTGAGATCTACGATTCTTCCTTTGAGCATTATCGGAAAAATGCCGATTGAAATTGCGGTGACGCTACCAAATCCGAGAAGCGGGAAACTAGCGGTGGTCGGCTCGTCGACGGAGATGGGTGTATTTAGGAGCTTGGGGAAGATGATGATGTTTGGATTTTGAATGAGCGACCGAGACGGATTTGATTTGAGTTGACTAGGGTTTCTTTTTTTGAGGAAAAGTTCAGTTGAGAGAAGAAGATGGAAAAATTGAAAACAATTTAAAATTTAAAATTAAAAGACTTTAAGTATCGGTTGGTTTTAAGGAAATGATACCTAAAGTATTTTTAGGCATCTGTTTTTACAAAGGAACCGATACCCAAAATTATTAAATTAATTAAAAAATCAAAAAAATTATATGCATCACCTCTTTAATGACAACCAATACATAAAGTATTTGTTTTATTTACAAAATTGCCAGGACGACTTTAGGCATCATTTGTTATTGGAAACCGATGCATATTGGGCGTTTTATATAGTGTTTTTGTACTAGTTTAAAATCGGTAATTATCTCATTATCGTTGTTTATCACATAATAGATGATAAGATGATTTTATAATTATACACATTTATTTTATCCAATATCATGGAATAGGAGATTTGATCATATGTAAATTAAGACACACCGATGAGTAAAGTTTTTGCATTTTATTCTAGCAATATAAATTTTTTTATGTGAAAATAGTTTAAAATCGTATGTGTCTAGATTATTCGGTACTTTCATATATTAATTCAAGCAAAAGTGGGTTTGTACACGATAAAAAAGGAAAATAAGGGGTAATTACCTCTCGCTAATTAGTTAAATACGATGACGGAAAAATCGTTATTTATTATGTACGAGTATATTATGAATATATTTTAAAACATGCGTTGAAAAATCGGCAAAAATTATGGAAATATTTAATATATGGACTCATAGACGCACGAGTATAATACGAATATAAAATATTTGTTTGGAAGTAATAAAACGACTTATCTTAATATTATTTAATAATAATTAATATATTTATATATTATTAATATTCTTATTTATTACTTTGATAATAATATTATTATATTACAAATAAATTTGAATGATTTTTAGATTTATTTAAATATTATAAAATATTAAATAAAGTATTATTCGCTAAGTATCATATGGATAACTATAATACAAGTATTAAATATTTTATTTCAAGAGTACGGAGTATTTAATAGCGCTTCAAAAATATACGGAAAATGTAGTATTTTTCAATTATTCGCACGTACGGATACTATATAGGGTATGATACGTATTTTAACTAATTACTACCCTAGTTACGGTACATTATACGAAGAAAAAAAGAAAAGTTATTCCCTTGGTAGTTACAATTAATTGAAAAAATTAAAAACACTAAAATTTAATTTAAACCATATATACAATGAGACAAGGGGTGCTATTGCCCCCCCCAAAAAAAAAAAAAAAAAAAATTCCAAAAAATTTTCCCTTTAGAGTTTTCAAAAAAAAATTATAGTTAAAATATATGAATTTGCCCTCTCCCCCAAAATTTTGATAAAAACTTCAAATAATTTTTCGCCCCCAATGTTAAAATCATGCGTCCGTGCACACACACACACACACACACACACATATATATATATATATATGTATTGGTTCAAATTAGACCAATATCCTAGGGTGAGACCGTAGGGATTCATCAGTGCGTATTCTTATTTTTGAAGGGCTTGGATTAATCTAATATTTAAGGTAATTTTAAAGCTAAAAACGTTTAAAAGGATATTATGGTTATTATACATATGGACCGATTTTTTAAATAAGGTAAGTATTGTAAATCCCATTAAATTCGGTAGAAATGATAAATGGAGTATCTTTTGGCATATCCAAAATTCACGGAATTATGTATGTTGATTCTTTGGTTGATTAAATGAGATGAATTCTTGATATGCTTAGTTTGAGGAGATAACTTTTGGGCTTATAATTTGATTTTAATTTCCACATTTCATTACATTGGTTTTGCTCGCATTATTAGTGTAATCATGCAGGAGATTCTTAAACTAATAATGCACCATTTCGTAAGAATATATGTATTAAAAGTTCATTAAATATGCATAGTTCGTAAACATAAATATGTAGTAAATTCAAACTAAGCATGCATTATTATTATGCTAAATATTCAACAGTCATAAACTAATTGTGCATTATCATTAATGTAACCATACCATGCAGAAGACTTAGACTAAATATGCTCTATTTATTAAGAATATATGCGTTAAACGTAAACTAAATATGCATTGTTGTAAATCTAAATATGCAGTAAAATTAAACTAAGTAGACATCATTTGTATGCTAAATATGCAATAAAATTACACTAAAATATGCATTATTCCTTAACTGTTTTATGATGCTTTGGTAATAAAATCACGATAAGCATGCATCATTCTTAGTGTAATTATGCATCAGGATTAATCTAATTATTCATCATTCATTAACACTATATGCATTACAATTACACTATTTTTTCCTCGTTAGGTTGAATATGTTGTAAAATTACATTAAGTATGCATCATTGTTATTCTAATTTTGCATCGATTTACACTACATATGCATTATTTTCCATAACTTTTTTTATGATGTCTTGTTACTAAAATCACGATAAGCATGCATCATTCTTAATGTATATATTCATTAGGATTCATCTAAATATTCATCATTCGTTAACAATATATGCATTACAATTATACTTTTTTTTTTCTTTGTTTGTTAGTCTACATATGCTATAAATCACACTAAGTATGTATCACTAGTATTCTAAATGTGCAACAGGTGTACACTAACTATGTATTCACTTTATATTCGTAGCAATCAACGCAAATAGACGCAAACCAATGATTGTGCGATTATTATGGATTGAAAAAATTTAAGCATATAGTAATTTATTAATTATGTATCGTAGTTCTATACAAGTCATTGTAATCAAAACTGGATCTATAGTAGTTTTTGGATTAATTGTGGAATATTTCTTCGTTTTGTATGGTGTTCATAGTTGCGGTTTCTCTGTTCTCTGCAATTTCTTGATTTTGCTTTGGGGAGAGAGAGAGAGAGAGAGAGAGAGAGAGAGAGAGAGAGAGAGAGAGAAAGAGAGAGAGAGAGAGAGAGAGAGAGAGGAACTATTGTTATGGCTATTTCCGTAGGATTGCTATTTGTTTGAAACATGATTGATATCGGTGATATTACTTTCATTTTTATCTAGCTATTTTAATGGTAAGTTTGTTATACCATATTGTTATTTTACCTTGTTACCTTTTTTGTGTTTAAATTAATTATTTAATATTTTTATATTAATTATAATCTTAACCGTTGATTGGTTGATGATAGTGGTTAGGATTAATATTTACGGCCTCACCCCAAGAGATGGTCTCACAAGAACCAATCCATATATATATATATATATATATATATATATATATATATATATATAAAAGGTATTGCGTATTGGAGTCCACGTTGATTGCATGTCATGATTTAATAATTGTGTTGAAGTCGTTCCAATTATGTGGCTCCTAACTGGCATAACTCACCCCACTAACCAATAATTTTTTTTTTTTTTTGATGGGACTAACCAATAGTTTTTGTGATCACACAAACATGAGATTTTGGCTTCTCCTTGAGATACCACTTCCGAGGTGCATGGAGGGTGCCTTTCAAGTTTCAACCACCTTTGTTTTCCCTTTTAGATCAATAATGGTTCCTTTTAGACCTTTCAATTCTATCCAGTCATATTAAGTTTGATATGGCGTTTATTTAGGAAATTTAGAACTTTTTAGTCAATAAAAGTTTATTATGGCATAACTTTTTTTTTTTTTTTTTACATATAGTAATAGAATTTCGATGGGAGTTTTTGAAAAAAAAAGTAATACAATCACGGTGAGTGAATTGCAATCATCAAGCGAATGGTATATACAACAAGCAAATTGACAAATTACATAGTAAAATACTGACGAGAGTGTTTGCAAGTTCTGCTTTTAGAATAAGTGATTTATTATAGCATAAGTATAAATAGTTGAAAATCGAAGTTAGTAGTGTTTGAAAACAGAATCAAAGTTGAGATTTAGAAGTTGAGAATGTTTAGTGAAAAAGTTATAAAGTACTTATTTATTTGTAAAATTCAAATTAGAAGTAGAAGCATCGCTCTTCGTATTTTTAAATGCTTGATTTAATGAAGTAGAATTAGAAGCAGGTTAAGTTGATACTTGTAAATCAAATACTAAAATTTCAAGTTAAAAATGAGAAGCATTTTTTAGTGATTATAAACACTCCCATTATTCAATTTATGATGTGAATAGTTGAGTATGACAAATTTAATTTGAAAGAAAAAAATCCAAAATTCAATTTATCAAATTATTCGAAATGAATTAGAGGGCTTCAGGGCATGTTGCAATACTAGCTACTTTCTTTCAGCTTTATTCGCTCTCATAACTCCTTAGATAGGGATTGCCACTCGATTTTGCCGAATTGCTTTTCCGTAACTTCGTTTTTAGAAAAAAATAATTTATTATAGCAAAAATAAAAGTTTTTTTTTTTTGAAAGAAAAAGCGCATAGCTTTATTACGATGACGAAATATCCGCTAATACAATTTCTTCAACCCAAAAAGGAATATCCTCTAACGTCCAACAAAATGACGTTGAAGAGAAAGCCGCAAAAGAAGCTAATCTATGAGCAAACACTATTAGCCGTAAGGCGTCGAATGTGTGTGATTGTGTTAACTCCAAGATCAGCCATAAAATGATGAATCTCCCGTATTAAATTGCCGTTGTAAGTGAGGTCCTCGTTGTTGCCCGTGATCGCTTGCACGACCAACAATGAGTCCGGGCGACGATCAATGGGCCAATAAAGCCCTGTTTTGCCTGTTGTAATCCATCCTTGAGAGCCGTGATTCTCCTTCAAATACTCCATTCATTCCCACTACTTCCCTTCCAAAAGCCAGGATTACTCGACCTCTCGCATCCCCGATAACACCTCCCGTGGCGAACTTACTTTCCTTCAAATTATAGCATGCGTCTACATCCATCCCGAATTGCCCGCAAGGAGGTTTCTTCCAACAGCCCACCGAACGAACCATCCTCTGTTCCACTCTGTTAGGTCCCAGCATATTAGCTTCCAACAGCAAAAATAAAAGTTAAGTTGTGATTGGTTATACTTTTATTCTGTCAACTTTCATTTTCTAAAGGATGAACCCCATCCCTGAGGGCTCCCACTGGCCTTGCCCTAGAGCTTCGTGGAGGATGTGAAGTGTGGGTTATGCCTCAACTAGTCGGGTCCTTGGGCTCACATCAAGACCGAGTCACCACACAGAAGTTCTCCTCCACCTTTTAAATCGTTACTGAGGAATTCGAACAACCACACTGTGGGTGCCAGCAAGCTGACATCACGTCACCCAAGTCCTTTACCAGTTGAGCTATGCTCCGGGGGCTTCTAAGAGAATATATAGTTGTGATTCTTTCATTTTTTTAAAGTGAAAGTTGGATCTGCAGAGAAAAAAAAAGTAATGATGATATTGATGTGATGGAGAATCTTTCGAGAGATGTTGATTGTTTGTGAAAATTTTTGTAGAAAAAATAGTATAAATATAATTCAACAAAATTGAACAAAAATGAAAAATTGATCAAAAATAGGTAATGTAGATCTCATTTTATACCTTTGTTATCAAGATTAAGAGAAAAATAATAAAATTAGTGATAAATTAAAGAAATTATCGAATTCTTTATATGAATAGGAGAACCCTTTGACCACTCTATTCGTACATGGAGTCATGGAAATGGAATTTAATTTTTTATTTCACAAATGGGAATCTTTGGATTCTATATACGATACCAAAGGAGAGAGAAATAAATAAATAGTACAAGTAGGTATTGAGAGTGTGAGATTGAAAGAGAAAAATGAGTTAGTTTTAGAGACAAATGAAATTTTTCTTTGAAAAATTTCATTTATTCAACAAACAAATACACTTCCAACAAAAATTTTACTCAAAAATGAAAAATTTGGGAAATATTTTTACAAATAATCACAACCTAAGTAGTTGAAAAATAAAAGTTTGTAGTGTTTGAAAATAGAATCAAAAGTTAGAATCGAAGTTGAAGTGTTTGGTGGAAAAGTCGTAAAATTATTTATTTGTTTGTAAAAGCCAAACCGAAGCATAAGTATAATCTATAGCTAGATGTGTTTCAACGGTTCGAGAATCGCCGATTACGGTCCGGAACCGCTAGTTCGGTTTGCCCAAAGGGTGGAATCGTAACCTAACCGTCTTATAGACTTGTTCATTAAGGTTTAGGTTCGAACCTGGGCGATTCCCGGTTTTTCGGTTTTTTTTTGAACTTTTAATATTGAATAAATTAACACAATTGATGAAGGAAATGAAATTGGGTAACAAAAAATTGATTTTATTGATTTAAAAGTAAAATTACAACTTACAAATGAAAAATTCTAAGATATTACAATTCCAAAGTACAATTTAAAAATAAAATTACCAAAAGAACTACAATTTCGTATAAAATTTAAATTACAAAGTACAAACCACAAAGAAAGAAAAAAATGGGTTTGAGTTTTATTTTAATATTCTAAGTTAAAAATTTTAAATTTAACTTTGAATATTAAAATAAAATTGCGCTACGTATCCTCATAGAGGAATCAAAACCCTACGTAGTTCTCTTACCTTCTATTTACCTTAGGGAATGTGGCAATGTGATTCTTCAATCATTTTACGACTCATTACTTGATCTGGTATCAAGATTGTCGCTTTCTTGAGAATCATCAAAATTGATGATGTGCTCACGCCGCGTACGCTTTTGTCCAATCATGGAGCAATGCTTGATCCTCTAGATTTTCTCTTTGTTAATCTAGATCATCTAGGATCCGAGAATATAACCTCCCTCACTCGAATGCTTGCTCTACGAAAACGGTTGAGGCAAGAATGACTAATATTTCCCTCGCAATTAATGTTACTATAGAAAAAGAGGAAGACCTCTTTGACTACCACTTTAACAGATCGAACTTTGACTTCCCTACTACAAATTTAGTATAATCAAAAGCAGATGTTAAATATGTATCAAGTTCAAGATAAGGGATTATGCCTCGTCTCGAACGTTTTGGTATCCTTGCGTCATAAAACTGCTCCAATGGTGCAAATGCCGACGCCTCATTAAAAATACCAATATCACTAGTATTTTGCAAAGATCGGTGTAGAAGCTTAATGAGAACTAGATGAGCTTCTAAAACTATCGTCGTATTTTATTGAATATTCTCTAAAAATATCATATAAATATTTTTTAGCATTACCTACTACTATGCTTGGAATGGGAGTGTTATGTTCTTTAATAGGAAACAAAGCATCATAATAAATTCCTAACAATTCTTCTAAACCATCTAATCTTACTCTAGAATCTAATATTTTTTCAACTAAAAATACATTACGAATATAATTAAAATATTTTAACCATTTTAATCCCATTTGAGCAATATTTTGTCCTAAAGTAGCACAAGGCATGAGAGATCTAAAAAGTAGTGTAATTTTAACACAAAGATCTACAACTAAAATTGATGTAAGATAATAAATACCGGATAATTCTTCGGTGGCATCTTTAAAAACCTTTAAATGTTGACATAAATTAGAGCATGCATCCCATTGATTTGGAAATAAAACTATGCCACTTTGTTGTTCGGCAAAAAATGAATATAAAACTTCTCTATATTGATAACTATCATTTATCATTTTATATGTAGAATTCCAACGAGTTGGCACATCGCAAGAATTTTCTTGGGTACAAACCATGATTTTTACAATATCTAGCCTATTTTTTCAACAAAGATGAATATCTAGATAAATATAAAAGCGCATTTCTAATAGGTAAAATTTCACCTTCTAAAGTAGCTAAACCATCTTGAACACATAAATTAATAATTTGACATATACAACAAACATGAAAAATAGTATTAGCACTAGCATTATCAAATGAAATTGAAAAGTTTTTGTAACTAAGCCATATTCTTGTAAAATAGTATGAATTTTATGAGAAATATTAATAGCGGTATGTTCAAAATTAAAATCTCTATATGCAATTAAACGTTTTTGCAAAGTTCATGTATAATCAACCAATGACATGTAATTTCCATATAAAAACTTTGTTGCCAATGATCACTCCATATATCCGAAGAAATTGAAACTTTGGTTTGTAAAGAAGCAAATGAATTAATTAATCGTAATTTAAATTCACCAACCGATTTTTAATATCGCGAGTAATCGTAGAATGTGAAATCTTTGTAGCGGGGTTATAAGCTAGTCTAGTAAAATTTTCATAAAGTTTATCATCGGCAAAATTAAAAGGAAGTGACTTACCAATAACAAATTTAGTTAACTCTTTTCTAGCAGTTGTATCACTATATTTAAATAAAGTAGAAGAAGACTCCATACCTGATGAAGAACCCGTGAATCCCAGCGGTAGTTGTGTTTGAGCATGATCTAGCCCAACTTTATCCGGATGTTTTTGGTTGAGGTGATTCATGAACGTCCCATAACCGCTCCCTCCTCTAAACTTGTAGGAATTAGTGCAATAGTTGCAAGTAACTTTGAAACCTCCGGTTGTAGGATCCGGAATTTTTTTAAAGTGCACTGGAAAAATATCGGATCTAAGTGGTGTAGCTTGACGACTTTGAGTTTGAGTTGGATTTTGCAGTTCCAGTTGAACCTCACCTTCTTGTTGAGCTTCACCAAAACTAGCAAAACATGTCTCGATTTCATCTTTGCTCAAATCGAAAGCTTCTTCAAACCGTGGTGGTGGTGGTTGTTGCTTGGATCCAGACGCCAAACCTTTCCCCTTGAATTGACGAGAAGATCCTTCACGGTTCGATATTTTTTAAAATAGCTAATGAAATTAAAATGAAATTATGATAATGAAAATACTAAAAATTAAATTGAAACTTGAAATTTAAACTTGAAAATTGAAATTGAAGCTTGAAATTGAGAGATTAGAATGTAGAGAGTTGAGAGATCAGAGAGTAGGTGTGAGGAAAAATGTGTGAAATATATGAGGTATTTATAGGAAAAAATTGTGGGAAAAAACGTAAAACCGCCGGTTTAATCGAAACCGGCAGTTTGGCCAATGGTAAAAAAATCTTGACCGTTGATTTTTTAAAAAATTGAATTTTCAAAAAAAAAAATAATCGTAAAAACCGGCTGCCAATGGTCACATTTGTGACCGTTGGTAATTTAAATTTCAAATTCAAATTTTTAAATAAAAAACAAATTGAAAACCGCCCGCGATCCCAAATATCACGAACCGTAACCTAACCTTAGAAATTAGGTTTACAATTCAGTTCGAATCGAAACCGTGGTCAATGGTTTTTCGAACCGTTGACCTGGTTCACCGGTTCGGTTCGAACCGTTGAACACGTCTATCT
The DNA here is from genome assembly GCA_016081115.2 of Rehmannia glutinosa. Taxonomy (NCBI): domain Eukaryota; kingdom Viridiplantae; phylum Streptophyta; class Magnoliopsida; order Lamiales; family Orobanchaceae; genus Rehmannia; species Rehmannia glutinosa. Next base: position 4,816,719 of record CM071926.1, read on the forward strand.
ATAGCACTCATCTCCCTACTTTTAGATTCTGATTAAATGAAACAGAAGTAAAAGTAGAAGGTGCCAGTTGTAAACATTAAAATGTGCTTTTAGGGTTATTGATTTTTTAGTACCCGAGCATATAGCGCACTTTGGTACCGACATTTTCGAGTTACCAATTTAGTATACATATTTCACGTTTTTTATAAATTGGTGTCCATATACTTTTAAGGACTAAAATGCCTCCATGAAACATAAGTATACTCAAAATGAATTTTTGAGTATACTTATTTAAATTATAAAATTAATTAAAATTTTAATTAATTTAATTAACAAAAAATAAAAGAAGTTTCTAAAAATATTAATGAATTTTTAGGAAAAATAAAATTAATTACATTAAATTAGTAAATTAATAAACATAAATTAAAATTTAATTAATCGAAAAAAATAGTTTAGTTAACTAATTTTAAAATAAAATAAAAATTAAATAATTTTAAATTAAGATAGTAATAAGAAAATTATAGCAAACTTTTTATTAATATATTAATTTTTAATTAGTTTTTTAATCAAAATTTAAAAAAAAAATAATTTATTTTATTTTAATTTTTACAATTAATAATTTAATAATTTAATTTAAATAATAATAAGTTATTTCTTCATTAAATTTATTTTTTAAGTTTAATAATTCTAATTAAACTTTAACTTTTTAACAAAAAATAGAAAAAATATTGTGGGCATTTTCGTGATCCTTAAAAGTGAATAGGTACCAATTTATAAAAAAATGTGAAGTATTGGTACTAAATTGGTAACTTAGAAATGTCTGGTACTAAACCAGCAAAGTGTGTCTATAGATCATGTACTAAAAAATCAATAACCTTTTTTTTAAACCAAAAAGGAACAATACTTCTTTTTTTGATTGCAGACACTCTCAATGAGGCTCGTGCTCTGAAATGTTAAGGTTTGAATGCTTATATTAGTTTAAGAATGTGGAAAGTTCTTTGGAGGCTTAAAATCAAAAACAAACTCAAACACTTCTTATGGAAGTGTATTCATAACACGTTACCAAGTGCAGTGCAGCTCAAAAACAGAGGAGTGGAGGTTGATGAGATGTGTGGGGTGTGGTGAGGAGTCTGAAACGGTTGAACATTGACTTTTCCACTGCAATCGGGCTAAAAGGATTTCGAAGCTAGCTCCTATTGACTGGAGTGGTATTTATCATGGGAAGATGAAGGTGGGAGAATGATGGAATGCAGTCAGTAATTTTGAAGGCCAAAACCGAATCCAACTCTCCACATATATTCTATGGTGGTTATGAAAAACTCGGAATGCTTGGAAGTTTCAAAGGAAGTGGATCTCAGATTTGGAAGTTATTTCATTTGCACTACAAGAATGGAATGAATTTGATAGTTTCATTTCGTTAGATTGCAGGGGTTGTTGTTTTAGGGTTAAGCCCAGTGAAGCCTATGTTCTCTCCTACTTTGCGTTGTTTTGGCTTGAACCTGCTGGATTGGGATTGATTTGCTGGGAAGATCTTCTTCAGCTTTTTTCTCCTTTGCTGTGAATTTTTCATTGGTTCGAATGTTTGATTTTTTTGATGATTTGCCGCTCCATGTTTTGGGGTTGTTTTCCTCATTGACCTGTGGGTCTTGGGTGGCTTTGGACAATTGTGTCCCAATGTGTATGGTTTCTTCATGAGTTTTTCTCTGATATATAAAACTTTAGCTTTTGACAAAAAAAAATATTAGTTTAAAATAAATAATTTATAATATAGTGCATGTCTTGGAATAAGGGTACTGTTAACCTATTATAATGGTATTAGTTCTATTTCGTTAATTATATTTTTATTTAGAATTGGAAAATTTCTTTTAATAACGTTGACTTGAATTGATTGTTTCTCGAAAAAGAAAAGAAGAAAGAAAAATCAAACTGGTTGTTTCTCTTTAAAAAAAAAAGGAAGAAAGAAAGGATCAAATACTAAATGTATGGAGCTAGAAATAATATAGTTTTGTATATACATGGAGTATATCATTTTTCCTTAATTAAGCACATGGAGTACATCTTAAACATTGAAAAAGTATGGTTGGAGGCAAAAATGTTCCTTAATTAAGCACATGGAATAACTCGGCTTATAGGTAGGGATGGCAAAATCCCCACGGGGAACCATCCCCGTTGGTACCCGAATAATATGGGATGGGGAATCCCCGATTAATTAGGGGATGGGAGCGGGGATGGGGATTCCCGCCGAAACCGAGGGGATGGACGGGGATGGTATTTATATCCCCGTCCCCGCCCCCGCCCGATTAGATGAAACGGGGATTCCCCGTCCCCGTCCCCGTTCACCGAAATATATATATATATATATTATATTTATATATATTATTAATAGTCTACTAAAAATAGTTGTTAGTGAGAAGGATTTATGTTTATATATTTTTTTATTTTATTAAATTGTAAAATTAAACCCTAAAAATCATGTGTTTTATATTGTAATGATTTTTAATTTTTAAAATTACAAGACTTTGTATTTTAAAAATTGTTGTATTTAATCAATTTGTTAAAGTATTTTATATTATGGAGTTATTATAAGATTAGCTAGTGATTCATGATATTTCATCTATTTTAATTATTAATTTTTTTATATAAAAATATTTTTTTTATTAATAAATACAAAACGGGACCCCGATTCCCGCATGGGACCCCGTTCCGAATGGGGATTCCCATCCCCGTACGGATGCCCAAAACGGGAATGGTATGGGGATGGTATTTGAAATGGGATTCGGGGACGGGGGATGGTATGTCTCATACCGGCCCCATCCCCGCCATTGTCATCCCTACTTATAAGGTCCGAATCCAACCCACGAGGCCCACCACCCGTTAGTTAAATACGGGACGGTAAAAGTTTGTTATTTAGTACGCGCAGCGACGAGTATATTATGAATATTTTCCAAAAGTTACGCGAAAAAAATCAAAGAAAAATACGAAAATATTTAATATATGGATCCGTAGACGTCACGGGTTTTATATGAATATAATAGAATTATTCGGGAGTAATAATACGACTTATTTTTACATTATATTTACATATATTGTAATTCATACTTATGTTTAGATTATATTAAAATTAATTTTAGGCACTTTATTAATTTACTTTAAATCATAACACAAATTAAAAATAATTACTTAATTATAGTTAGTGAGTTTTTAAGTGAATTGTATTTATACTTAGAATATAACTCAATATATAGTTTTATTATTATATTAAATTATAACTTAACATAAATCCAAGATAATTATTTAATAATAATTACTATATTTATATATTATTAATATTCTTATTTATTATTTTATAATATGGTAATTATACTTATAAATGATTTTTTGATTTATTTAAATATTATAAAAATATTCAAATGAAGTGTTATTTGCTAAGTATTATACGGATAACTATAATACGAGTATTGAACGCGTTTTATTTGAAAAGTGCGAGTATTTAACGCCGCTCTTAATGTGTACGGAAATGGATGTATTTTTGATTATTCTTACTTCATCGGTACTATACGGGTATGATACACATATTAACTAACAGAGCCCACCACCAATGTATATAAATGTTCATCTTCTTCATTTGTAAGTCATAATCTCACAATCTCTCATAATTTCACTTAATTAATATTCAACATTCATATATTGTTTTTTATTCTCTCTCGTTCACTTTGTCTAACTTAAGCATCGGAGGGGCCTCCATGGGACAATCCAGGGCGCCTAACGATTGTTTGTGTGCGCAAGTTCCCAATAGAAGATTTTCAGTTTTGGAAGAAGAAGATTTTGACTAATTCGTCGGGGTTCGAATCCTCTCGCCCACAACCTAGCCAAAAAGAGACTAATATAGAAACATTTACTTTGAGTGATCTCGCCCCAAAAGGCAAAGATCAATATCCTTTCAAATTGTAAATTTTTTTCCGAGAAACTTTTCAAGTTGTAATTTGAGTCTCTTAGGGCATCTCCAATGAAATATTCTTAAAAACCTCTAAAAACCTATTTTTTGGTGGACCATACGTTCCACATCATAAAAACCTCAAAAATAGAAAACCCAATTTTTTCTCTACAATCCAAAAATCTATCGACGGCTTATGTGTGGACCCTACACTCCCACCATAAATACATTAAGAAAACATCCCAGCCAACCATTAGCATTTTCTTTAATTGTTAAAATGCGGTACAATAAAATATTTAATGATAATATTGAGGTCATTATTGAATTTCTATTTTTGATGCCCTTAAAGTCCTATGTTTCTATTTTTGTATCTCGGGATATATATATATATATATATATATATATATATATATATACACACACACATCCGTATTGTGGTTCTAACACGTGACTTTTATCAGATTAATAAATATTTAATGATAATATTGAGGTCATTATTGAATTTCTAACATTTATTTCTAGATTAAATGTAGGCAATGATGGTTACTTAATTTTTATTTAGAAAATTGTTGTTACTTCTACAATGTTTTCATATGATGCTTTTTCTCGGATAAATATATCAAATACTCAACAAGTCAACATTAGGAAACTTGCATATATGTGTAGAACTATTTAATCTAATTAAGAGTAGTAAGTGATAAATATATATTTGTTCATTCATTTATCTAAAACAATACATGATCTATGTTGTTTTAAGAGAAACTTTGGAATGAATTGCTAGTGGTCGGTAAGATGCGCAAAAAGTTTAAAGGTTAACACAAATCCTTGAGTTTATTCCAAATGTTGAAAATATTCATAATAAAGTTGGTTCATAGTGCTTCATCTTATTTAGAAATGCTTAACATATTATTTTAGTACAACATTGTTGACTTCCCTCTCATTATTCCTTCACACTCATGGATACTTGCAACCTCCATAAGCTGCATCACCAAAAATCATAAAATAAGTTATATACAGCTCATAAGTAATGATAGGTATAAGATCATGCAAGAACATATATAGATCTAATGTGTGTGTATATGTATACACAGTTATATGAATATATATAATTATTTATATATGTTGACAAAGGAATAGAGATATTACAAGGATCGGTTGTCGTTGTGACGCCAACATCAAGGTTGCATGCTTGACGATTTTTGTAGACCAAATTCAGAGCATAACTCGCATGATTTACTATGGTATTGGGATCAAAACATGTACCATCTGGTTGAATGGCACTATAATCCACAACTCCACAAGCATAGTCAATAAATCCTTGTAGTTTGTCTTTGTTAGGGATAGTGCCCTTAAAGCAATTGTGAATTGTTTTTGATTATTAATAAAAGCGACATTTATTTCGGACTCTATTGCATATTGTATGTATTTTCTTGAACATCATGAAAATCCCTAGTTTATTTATTGTAACCATAATCTTAGTATATAAGAGTTATATACAAGAGGATTAAGATTATGGATAATAAACTAAAAAATAAGTCCGTGATGAAATTAATTAAAGTATGGGATCTTTAATTAAAACATCATTAATGCGCCCTTAACATTTTGAATGTGATTTGTCTTATCAGGACCGTCGATGTGGAGACATCTTAGTGGGGGCATTTATATATGATTTGATCATATAGGACTTGGACCGATTTAATTTGAATTTTCCATACAAATTCCGTTGTAGAAATGGAAAATCAAATTAAATCACTAGATGATCATATATGGATAAATCTTAATCCCGAGTGATTATAGACTCTGTTTATTTCGGTGTGATTCTTAATTTGCTCGTTTAAGTTTGTCCTACGACATTCCCAACACTTGCATTTTAGATTCACATTTGAATTAAATAGATGGGAATATAAATTCACGATATGTAATCCATTCCTTCTTGCGGGAAGTAGAAAGACGATTCCCTCATTTGTTAATTCCCGAACCGAATGGTTTGAGATCTCTAATTTATAATCTGATTATAAATTAACCATTCACTAGTGAATTATTGGTAAATGAGGATAAGAGGTAATTGAAGAGGTTTAACGGATACTACCTAGCTTCAATTACGAATTGTCTATGGATGATTAATCTATATGTAATGATTATATCAAAGGATCGCTCAATTCGTAGAGTAAGATATTCTATGATTATAAGAGTGCAATTCGAATTTATAGTGGAGTAATATCGAATTAATAAGTCGAATAAATTAATTAAAGAGTTAATTATTTATTCAATTTATTGAGCTTATAATTATAGGTCCATGGTCCCCTGTTCGCCTTCCTAGAGTAAACGGGTTAGAAATAATATTTCAGTTCCTAAGGATTTATGGAAAATAGTTTTCCAAAATATTTGGGCTAATATATTAATATTAGTTAATTAGGGAATATACGATATTATACGATTTTTGATTTGTTTTGGGAATTAAATAAATATAAGATATTTATAATATTAATATAATTATTAATTTGATAATTATATGGATAATTATCAATTAGAGTTTGAGTCTATCTAGAATTATTAATTCTAGAATAGATAGGAAACTAAATTGGAGTGGGAAACTGATTGGACTAGGCCTATAAAAAGGGGACCACATCTCACAATTGAATCAATCAATTTTCGGCACCCTCCTTACAAGAAAAATTGCAGCCGTTTTGTAATTGAAAAAGGGCAAATTTATTGAATTATCACTTTTGGTCAAATTTGAGGGCAAATTTCGTTTGCACATTAAGTAAACAAAATCATTATATTTTTGGTTAAACTTTGGTCAATTTGAAAAGTGTCGTTTTTGATTTATTGAATTACAAAAGGTATTTTTGGTTTGGCCAATTCAATTGGATTGAGTTATAGGGCAGCGTTAATTGACGGCAGATTTTTGTATTCTATCCGTGTGAGATTTTGTGGGTTAACTTTTACCTAGTTCAATTCCCCTCCTATCCAGTTAGCCCAATCCTACTATCTCATGAGTTGAGTACATAGTAGGAAAATAAAAGTTAGGAACTTAAAATTATTATTTGGGTGCCCACACACCGCCGTTAGTTGATAGGAGGATCGAATTGGAAGATCGGTTGTGTCTACGAGCCGGGATTTGAAGGATTGACGGAGAAAAAGCGAAGAACAAGAAAATCGTCGAAAGAGGTAAATTTTCTTTTCTTCCTTTAGTTTGAATAAATTTAATAAGCATGATCTTATGTTCTTATATCTAAAACTCGATTTTTGAAATCACACGCTTCCGCTTCCGTTCGATTAGATCGAAAAGCAGGATCTTGTTTGGCCAGGATTAGATCAGGGACCGAATAATTTCCAACAAATGGTATCGAGCCATTTGGTTTTTGATATAAGAACTAGATCTACTTTATTAAATTTATTTTTGGAGTGGTTTAGGATTTGATCTTGCATGTTTTGATATATGGATGCATGGACTTTTTTAAATTGATCCAAATCGTCATATTTATTATTTCGCGGATTAATATTTATGTGATGTATATGTGATATATATGCCATGCATATTGATATGTCATTCATGGAACCCACTCCCAAGCATGTCATGCATCATGATGATTGAATTGTTTAATTGTTATGAAAGATCTATGAGATGGATTAAAATTGATATAAAAGTGTTTTATATAATTTTTAAAAATTTTTTTGTATAAAAGTGTTTTATATAATTTTTAAATTTTGTATAAAAGTGTTTATATGATTTTAAAAATTGGGATAATTGTTTGGAATTAATTTTGTGGAAATGGATCCGGTTTTTATGAAAAATCTCCGAATTACATGTTTTAGAAACAAATATTATTCGGATTCGCGTTCGGGCAGCCCGGGCAGGTGCCGGGCAGCCCTGGGCAGTCCGGGCAGGCCCTGGGCAGGTCCCGGGCAGCCCCGGGCAGTTCGGGCAGGTCCCGGGCAGGTCCCGGGCAGTTCGGGCGGGTCCCGGGCAGGGCTCGGGCAGGTCCCGTTTTCAGTTGACGCGTTGTTTCCTTTGTTCTTTTATGAAATTTTTCCGTCTTATCCCTATTCCCTTAATTATTTTGATAATTTAGGGGTTTTTAAAGTTGATTAAAATTATGATTTAATTTCTAAAAGTTAGATTTTTAAATTAGAGAATTTTAATCAATAAGACCAATAGGATTGGACTTAACTTATTAAAACATAAGATGTTTTATAACTTAAATGTTTAGGAAACATTTATTATAAAATAGTGAGTGGGAGAAGGATTCATGACAATAAATCCTATGGCCTCTATTATTGATCAAAGCACCGTGAGATTTAAGTGACGCCGCGACGCCGTATTCGTCCCCCTACGGATGGTTTTCACTTAAATCAATAATCAAGGCTTAATCTCCGAAAGGATAGGAATTTAAAATTTAACTCTTAATTTTCCTACCTACTACGGCGATTTTGAGTTAATTTTTAAAATCCAAAATAATGGGTAACACTCATAAGGATACAATCAAATAGTTTGGATGTATCTAAAGCTAAACTAAAAGGTGATTAATTAATGAAGATATGAGATGTCTTGATTATTTATTTATTAACTGAGATGGTCTCGATTTAATCGTCATTTGATTTGACCTACCCTACGGCGGCTTTTCAAATGTGAGATTAAATTACCTTGGAATTGGTAGGATAAACTTTATTGCTTTCATGCATCATGTTTATGATTCCTAAATTGAATGCTCTATGATGTTCGTTCGCTTATTTATGTCGCTTTATTTAATTTTCAAAGAACGATGTCTTGTCCTATGCTTGAATCTTGTTGAATGATTCATTAATCGGAGAAAATTGTAACAAGTGGAATAGTAACATGAATATTGCACTCGTATGTGAAAATCTCAAAGGCAAGATGCAAGGTTCCTCTAATGCAAAGGGAAATTGTTTCATTGCGGTGAAGAGGACATTGGAAGAGAGATCGCCCCAAGTTTCTCTCCAAAGTAAAGGAAAACAAGAAACATAAATATAATTTACTTATTCTTGAAAGTTGTTTGGTAGCTAAAGATTCTTCTACTTGGGTAGTTGACTGGAGCTACTAATCATGTTTGTTCTTCCTTACAAATGCTTAGTTCTTATGAAGAGCTTGCCGATGGGTCTTTCACAATGCGAGTTGGCGGTGGTGCGGTGGTTTCGGCAAAAGCAAAATGGGAGTAATTAAGCTTAATATTAGAGATAAAATATTGATTTTAAACGAAGTTTATTATATTCCTGGTTTCCGTAGAAATTTGATTTTGTTTCAAAATTGCATGAACATTTATTTTCACTATCTTTTAATGATAATTCGATTATTATTTCTAAAAATGGGCGTGATATTTGTACCGCAATAGGAAAACGGACTCTATTTAATTAAGCCTAATAAACAACACACGCTAAATGCCGAAATGTTTAAAGTAGAACATCCTAAACCAAAAAGGCAAAAGGTTTCTCAAGATGATGAAACATATCTTTGGCATCTAAGCATCTAAGGTTAGGGCATATTTCACTAGAAAGGATAAATAGCTTGCAAAGGATGGTCCTTTGAGAGAGCTAAAAGTTGGCACTCTTCCTATTTGTGAATCCTGTCTAGAAGGAAAAATGACTAAGAGACCTTTCTCGCAAAAAGGGCAATAGAGCCAAAGAACCACTAGAGCTTGTGCATAGTGATGTTTGTGGTCCCATGACCACACAAGCTAGAGGTGGCTTTGAGTACTTCGTCACTTTTATTGATGATTACTCGAGGTTTGGATATGTTTATCTCATGCATAGAAAATCCGAGACTTTTGAAAAGTTCAAGGAATTTCATGCGGAAGTCTGAAAAACAGACTAGGAAAATCTTTGAAGTGCCTTCGATCCGATCGAAGGGGCGAGTATGTCGATCGAGTTCAAAGATTATTTGCTAGAACATGGTATTTTGTACCAACTCACAAAGACTGGCACCCTCGTGCAAAATGGTGTTCTTTGAAAGGAGAAACCGAACGTTGCTTGATATGGTTAGGTCGATGATGAGCTACGCGACATCGCCGATTCGTTTTGGGGGTATGCATTGCAAACGGCGGTTTACATTTTGAATGTAGTTCCGCTCTCTAAGTCAATCCAAAAGACACCACTAGAGTTGTGGAATGGGAGTAAAGTTAGTTTACGCCACTTTCGCATATGGGGGTGCCAAAGCACATGTCTTTGAAAGGAAAGACTGGAAAGTTGCATCCACGTTCGAAGTGTACTGTTCATTGGATATCCCAAAGGAACGAGAGGAGGTTTGTTTTATGATCCGCAAGAAAAGAAAGTAATAGTTTCGACTAATCTTTGTCTTTCTTGAGAACGATTATATAGAAAACTTCCGACCTCAAGTAAAGTTGTACTCGAGGAGTTACTTTTCGATGAGATCGACCACAACCAACAAGAGTTGTTGGGGAAATCACTAAAAATACCACTATACCCGATCGAATGTCATGACACCTCGACGCAGCCGTGGGAGGGTGATTAGACCACCAATCCGCTATCGTCAAATCGAAGAGGCAAATGTTGCAGTCTCCGATGGGGTAGGCGATGATCCATTGTCTTTTCGACAAGTGATGGAGGATTCTGATATAGCGAGGTGGCTTGAAGTTATAAACCAAGAAATGGATTCGAACCATAGGGTTTTTTTAGCCGAAGGTCAAGAAGCAGAAAAGTCCGCAAATTGTTTAGATCCATTTATGGGTTAAAGCAAACCTCAAGGTCATGGAACCATAGATTTGATGAGATGATCAAGTCTTGGTTTTGACCAAAGTGTTGATGAGCCTTGTGTATACAAGCAGATCAATGATGGTAAAGTGGCAATTTTAGTGATTTACGTAGATGACATTCTACTAATTGAGAATGAAGTAGAAATGTTAGTGCGGTTAAACGTTGGTTTGCCAAGCAATTCCAAATGAAAGATTTGGATAAGTTTAATTATGTTCTTGGAATTTGAATGGTTCAAAATCACAAGAACAAATTATTGGCATTGTCTCAAGCTTCTTATATCGATAAGATGCGTTGCATTAAAGAATGCAAGATTCGAAGGGTTACCTACCAACTTGATATGGAGTCGTTCTTTCCAAAGAGAATTGTTTAAAGGCACCTCAGGAGAAAAGAACATGGGGACGCATTCCCTATGCCTCTATAAGTATACAATATTGTGTACTAGGCTCGGTATTTGATACGCGATAGGGATAACCAGCCAGTTTCAATCTAATCCAGAAATGTTTCATTAGATAATAGTCAAGAACCTTCTCAAATATGCTTGAGATCAAGATGTTTGTCTATTTAGGTGGTTGACCGTAAAATAGACGACTGCACTGATTCTGACTTCTAGTCAGACAAGGATACTCGAAAGTCGATATCTGGGTCAGTGTACATTCTTGTTGATCCTGTCAATAAGACCCAGTCTGAAAAGTGTTTTTAGAGGCACAAAAACATAGGACTGGAAGACATGTCCCGTATGCTTTAGGGCAAGTGGGAGATTGTTAGGGATAGTGCCCTTAAAGCAATTGTGAATTGTTTTTGATTATTAATAAAGGCGACATTTATTTTCGGACTCTATTGCATATTGTATGTATTTTCTTGAACATCATGAAAATCCCTAGTTTATTTATTGTAACCATAATCTTAGTATATAAGAGTTATATACAAGAGGATTAAGATTATGGATAATAAACTAAAAAATAAGTCCGTGATGAAATTAATTAAAGTATGGGATCTTTAATTAAAACATCATTAATGCGCCCAGAACATTTTGAATGTGATTTGTCTTATCCAGGGCCGTCGATGTGGAGACATCTTAGTGGGGGCATTTATATATGATTTGATCATATAGGACTTGGACGATTTAATTTGAATTTTCCATACAAATTCCGTTGTAGAAATGGAAAATCAAATTAAATCACTAGATGATCATATATGGATAAATCTTAATCTCGAGTGATTATAGACTCTGTTTATTTCGGTGTGATTCTTAATTTGCTCGTTTAAGTTTGTCCTACGACATTCCCAACACTTGCATTTTAGATTCACATTTGAATTAAATAGATGGGGATATAAATTCACAGATATGGAATCCATTCCTTCTTGCGGGAAGTAGAAAGACGATTCCCTCATTTGTTAATTCAGGAACTGAATGGTTTGAGATCTCTAATTTATAATCGGTTATAAATTAACCATTCACTAGTGAATTATTGGTAAATGAGGATAAGAGGTAATTGAAGAGGTTTAACAGATACTACCTAGCTTCAATTACTTAATTGTCTATGGATGATTAATCTATATGTAATGATTATATCAAAGGATTGCTCAATTCGTAGAGTAAGATATTCTATGATTATAAGAGTGCAATTCGAATTTATAGTGGAGTAATATCGAATTAATAAGTCGAATAAATTAATTAAAGAGTTAATTATTTATTCAATTTATTGGAGCTTATAATTATAGGTCCATGGTCCCCGGTCGCCTTCCAGAGTAAACGGGTTAGAAATAATATTTCAGTTCTAAGGGTTTATGGAAAATAGTTTTCCAAAATATTTGTGCTAATATATTAATATTAGTTAATTCCGGGAATATCTGATATTCTACAGTTTTGACTGTTTTGGGAATTAAATAAATATAAGATATTTATAATATTAATATAATTATTAATTTGATAATTATATTGGATAATTATCAATTAGAGTTTGAATCTATCTAGAATTATTAATTCTAGAATAGATAGGAAACTAATTTGGAGTGGGAAACTGATTGGACTAGGCCATAAAAAGGGGACCACATCTCACAATTGAATCAATCAATTTTTCTAAGCACCCTCCTTACAAGAAAAATTGCAGCCGTTTTGTAATTGAAAAAGGTTTTCACTTTTGGTCAAATTTGAGGGCAAATTTCGTATTTGCACATTAAGTAAACAAAATCATTATATTTTTGGTTAAACTTTGGTCAATTTGAAAAGTGTCGTTTTGATTTATTGAATTACAAAAGGTATTTTTGGTTTGGCCAATTCAATTGGATTGAGTTATAGGGCGGCGTTAATTGACGGTGATTTTTGTATTCTATCCGTGTGAGATTTTGTGGGTTAACTTTTACCTAGTTCAATTCCCCTCCTATCCAGAGTTAGCCCAATCCTATTATCTCATGAGTTGAGTACATAGTAGGAAAATAAAAGTTAGGAACTTAGAATTATTATTTGGGTGCCCACACACCGCCGTTGATAGGAGGATCGAATTGGAAGATCGCGGTGTCTACGAGCCGGGATTTGAAGGATTGACGGAGAAAAGCGAAGAACAAGAAAATCGTCGAAAGAGGTAAATTTTCTTTTCTTCCTTTAGTTTGAATAAATTTAATAAGCATGATCTTATGTTCTTATATCTAAAACTCGATTTTTGAAATCACACGCTTCCGCTTAGTTCGATTAGATCGAAAAGCGGATCTTGTTTGTCCGGATTAGATCCGGGACCCGAATAATTTCCAATGATCTTGTGGAGCAGTTCCTTGTGCGACGCACCAGTTAAGGGCCTAGAGTAATATAATACATTTCAAATTAAACAAACCATGATTAAAAATTGTTAGCCATATATTGGAATAAATAATGATTTTTAAAAATCAAATTCAAAGTTAGTTATAAAAAAAAAAAAAATCAACTTACTTGTTTCTGACCAACTGAATTGGAGTGTGACTGATCAGAAGCATATGCAACACTCAATAGGCAACATAGAAGAAACAAAAAGAGATTATTTTTCTCCATATAGACTTTATTTATAATGCAATTGCTATTCAGTTTTTTTTTTTTTTTTTGTTTTCTGTACGAGAAAAGATTGACAAGTTCATTGAGTTTAAATACTTGAGGCTACATGTTGACTCATTTGAAATTTAGTCATCTAATTCATGGAGAATTATTATAATCATGGTAATTTAGAAGATATTGGTAATACGCTATAAGTGTTTTACTAATTCTAATTATATTAGGAGAATGTTTCTAATCTTTTGTAATTTCGGGAATATTGATATGCATTGAATGTTTTGCTAATTCTAATTATTTATAAGGAGAATGCTTATAATATTTGTTATTTCGAATATATTGTGACACACCGTTATGTTTAATTAATTTTAATAATATAATGAGTAATCTGTCTATTCAAAAAAAAAAAAAATGTTTATGTCAATATCATCCATAACTTGTCAAATTTCTTGTCTTAAAAAAAACAATTTATGTCAGTGTCAACTTGCATCTGGCCAAAAATAAAGTTTGACCTCCTTACCATCTCCCCACAGATCATTTTAGTGCGAGAATCATCTTGTCTCCACCAGGTTTTGCATTATTTTCAAAGACTAAAAAGAATAGTCCACAAGATTCCTTTATTCTTTTAATATTAATTTTTATTAACTTATAATTGATAAACATCTTACATATGTCATTTTATTTAATATAATATTTGTTCAGCTTTTTTATTTCAAATCAATCAAATTCAAAACTTATTTCATAATAATACAAAATTAAAATAAAGATTATTCCATGAAATTATACTTTATTCATTTAATTTTTTATTTTAATTAATTTACAATGTAATATAATATTAATTGAATTTATATTTTTATAATTTATATTACAAATAAGATTATTAATTCAAATAATTAAATTTTATTAAAATTAGTCACAAAAATTAAATATATAATTAGAATAATAAATAACATTATATTGCATATATAAAAATACACCAAAACTTATATATTTAACGTAAAACAAACAAAAGAAAAAAGAAAGAAAGTAAGTAGCGCTTAAATAGTGTTGCGCTAATTGGCGCAACATCGTGATTTCATTAAAGAAGCGCCAAGCTTGGCGCATTGTTGGACCGATCAATATTAGATTTGTCAAAATGGGCTAGGCGTCAGCCACCCCGCCCCACCTGATCAAAGGTAGGGGTTGGGTTGAGGACTTAAAGGCCCGCCAAGAGGCGGGCCTAAATGGGTTGGCCCGCGGGTTAAAAGCGGGCTAGCCTCACAAGGGACGGGCCAACCCGGGCCATACTTATTTAATATTTTTTAAATATAAATATTAAATCTATTTGATTTTACAATTATTTCAAATTATTATCTTAAGATTCTTGAACCCAAACCCAACTTAACTAACTGACCAACCAATATATATCCTTTGCATGAATGATTTTTTTGATATATTTTGTTGTAGGCTGTAGCATATGTTCTTTCTTTTTGTATCTTTTACTGAAATGTACTAACTTTTTATAAACTAACATGCATAGTTTCTGTTAACATAAGAATTAACAATATCCATTTAATAAGAAAATAAATGGGATAATAAAAATATATTGATTGATCCTTTAATATATATATATATATATATATATATATATATATATATATAGGGGAGGTTATATAGGACCCCTTATTATATGAGTACATAGGACGAGATCCAAGCCACAAATCTACTAATTTCGATGGTTGAGATTAAACCGATTAATATTGATAAATTATGTGATAAAGTCAACGTGAGGGCAAATCGGTCCACATAAGAAAAGGGTTGTTGACTAAATCTAGCAAATCCCATTAAAATAGAATGAGTTGCCATCAAATTTTCAATCACAATTCACAAAATGTTATTGGAAATCGTCTCATCCATAATCATCTTCTCCCGAATCGGAAACAAAATCTTCTCCCCGAACACAAAGTCGACATTTTGAGTTCAAGCAAGAAAAAAATGGATGAAACCTATGAAGAATGCTTCAACACTAATGAACAACAAGGTAACCAATTTCTCACATTTCGATTGTTTATATTGTCCATTTGAATCCAATTAAAATTTGATTCGCATTTTTTAAAACAATCATTTGACTCATCATTTCATTTTTTTGTTTGTTTACCCGAGAAAGTTGTTTATGCGTGTCTATAATCTTGCTTATTTGTGCCAAAGAATATGCTTATAATTATGAACATACTTGCGAATCCAGGAAAAATTCAATTCTTCATTCCCATTTTTTTTTGTATGTTTACCCAGAAAGTTGCTTATGCATCTCTATAATCTTGTTTATTTGTGCCAAAGAATATGCTTATAATTATGAACATACTTGCGAATCCAGGAAAAATTCAATTCTTCATCCCCATTTTTTTTATATGTTTACCCAGAAAGTTGCTTATTCGTGTCTATAATCTTGCTTGTTTGTGCCTATGAATATGCTTATAAGTATGAACAAACTTGCGAATCCAGATAATTCAATTCTTGAAGAGCAGTCGAGTCAAGAACCGACTTTAGAGTCAGAAAGAGAAAGCAATCAAGGTCGGGCAGAAATTGAAGAGACGTTGTGGGAAATATGGAGAAATAGGTTCGCACAATAGCAAAACGTGCGACAAGTAGAATCCACTCTTATTGACGTTATTTTTGAAGTGCATGTTTGATACTACTTATTTATGCATATTTTACCGCTTAATATTTACGATTATTTCAAATTTTGTAATTATTTGTTTGGTACAATCCTAAAAATTGTTCCTAACAAATGAAAAAAAAAGCATGTGCTCGATAAAAAATGTTGTGACTGCCAATTTTTTTTAACACCGCTTATTTACATATTACAAATTGTATATGATTTCTTATTGTAATGCTTTTTAATACTTTGTATTTTGCTTATTTGTTACTGCTGTAATGCTTTTCGACCAACATAAAAAAATGAACATAATTGATATTGCTAACTGTATAAATTGCCATGAAGATAATTGCTTACACGTCAATTGACTTCTGCTTACAGAGCATTTGAATCTTGCTTGCAAAACATTTGAATCTTGCTAAAAGTATAAGATACTTGAAAAGATAAAATATTTGCAAGGCAATTGACTTCTTGCTTACAATAAAGTTGAATCTCGCTTATAGACGAGTTGAATTTTGCTTACATAAGCAATCGATTTACGCTGCGAAATATAACAACCATGAACTAACACAACAACAATAATCAAAAAACATTCAACATCAACTACAAGTACGTCAAAAGCCAACTAAATTTAAAGTGGGTATAAGACACTCCAAAGAATCAACACTTTGATCAAAAGTACAAAGCAACAAACGTTTGAGAATGATCTGTTTCATTTTGGCAAACTCCTTCGCCGTTCTCCAAGATCGCCTCCTTCGCTCATTCATTGCATCCAACCATATTATAGTTGTATACTTTCTTCGCATCATCAATAGTTGCGCCTCGGCGTTTTTTCGAGCCCGTTGTCCCGATTTTCGTCCCTTGCTACCATCTACCACTTTTTCCATATCCTTCCCCACATTTTTTCTTACTCGCCTCTGCATGATCATCAATAGTTGTCGCCTTCCTTTTCTTGCTCTCTTTAGCCATTTCAATAGAAACACAAACAAAAAAAAAAGTGGACACTAGTAATTTAACGAATCATTTATTAACAGACAACATTTATAAAGCATAACCAATAAATAAAATAAAATATAAGCATACTATATTAAATGCATAAGCATGATATATAATATGAATAAGCGTAATTGTCAACACCAATAAGCAGTAGTAAATATCAAATAGGCAAAACCACCAGACATAGGAAAAAAAAGTGGCAAATACTAATTACCTCATGTATGAAAGCATTATATAAAACATGCATAAGCAAAATATGCAACATAAATAAGCAAAGTTATCAAAGAACAATATGCATTTTAAACTCCCATTAGAGCAATCTCCCGGACTTGTTTTTTCAAATAATAAAGACAATAAGAAACAAAAATACGACCAATCCTAGTATCTTGCACATACTTGAATATATATAAGCATAATACAAACCATAGATAAGCAATGTTTTTTGTCTCTTTAAAGCAAATCACCCAATACTTGTAAAAAACAAATGTGAGCATAATTATTGACAACAATAAATAATTTTTTGCCTCAATAAAATAATCTCCCAATACTTCCGATAAAGTGATGAACAGTTTGGACTTCATAAAAACCAATTATGCTTCAAAGTGCGGAGAAAGAAATGAATAATGTTACTATTATATAGATGATTAATGAACCTTTTGGCAATCGATATAGGCATCGAGCAATTTTGGGTAACAAGGATGGGAAGCAATTTTAGCCTTGATCAAAGAGGAAGCTGTTCATCTTGATCATCTCCCTCTTTGATTTTGAACATTAATGGAAGTTGATTCATGGGATACAATCTGAACATAGAAACCCCAATTCATCCGATCGAAACACAGGAATACTCCGATCACGAGCAAATCAAGGAATGGTCATTATCATTGTTGGTACTCCATCGAAATCATTAGATTCTCCAGGAGACATTAAAGCCTTGTCCACATAATCATCACCGTTGATTGAGGCCCATACATTTCATCCATATGCCTCACAATCGTAATAACATAGCAAATGAAAAAGATATCCCTTCTATTTTTTGTTTTGTTATTTTTTTTATGCGTAGGAAAACTCAAGGTTTATAAGACTCGATGCGAGATGTTATAATTTTTCAAGGTGTTTGAAACTTTAGGAGGTTGTTAATGGAAGTGGTAGCGATTGTGGTGATGGTGATGTTGGAAAGTGCGATTGTTTATGAAGAAGAAACAAGAAGATCGTTTTCCAAGTTGGAGAAGTTGGAGAAGATATGCAAGATTTGGGATAAAACATGTTGCCTAAAATCGTTCCTAAATTATAGTCCATCCCAAAAATAACTTCTCTCCCAAAATCGATTTTAATTAAAATTACCAAAATAGCCCTTTTTTATTAAGTTATATGTTAAAAAATGGTAAAATCGATTAATCTCAACCGTTTAAAAATTAAATCAAGGTCTCGATTTGGTCTCGTGTACTCACCTAAGATATGTGGTGACTGATCCAAATCCTATATATATATATATATATATATAAATCATTAATTATTTTTTTGATGATGCGAGAACTTAAAATTAAAAAAATCAAACACAAGCAAACAAAAGTAAGAACAAAGAATGTATGCTTTTAAATAATCAATTTTATTGATCATAGCATTCTTGTCATTTATAAAGCTGTTTACAAAATGTATCAAAGCCTATACAAATATTGCATAACAACATGTATCACAAAAGTTACAATTGGTATCAGAGCAAAATTACAAAGAAGGTATCAGAGCTAACAACTAACATACAGAATACTTACAGCTCTGTATTTACAATAAGGTAACATACATAAAGGGGTTGCAGCTGACTTCAATGCCTTGGTTGTTTCTTTTTCTTTCTTCATCATCAGCTCTCATTCTCGTCCTCATATGCTCTCCTATTCTTCTCATAGGCATGCCTTGGAGCAGAGTCATCCCTGCGCTTCCTTTTCTCCCATTCTCGCGTGACCCTTTCATTTTCGGCTTCTTGCCTCATCACAGCTTCTTCATTCTTGCGCTGGATTTCCAAATTTGCAAGATGATCATATCCAGCCCAGTATGTGATCCCTTTCTTCTGCGGATCAATATACTTGATGTCCTGTTAGCTGTGGTCGAGAGCCTCTGCCCCTTCCACTTCCACCTGATCTTCCCCTTCCTCTTCCCGACTCAGCTCCTCTAGGAGTGTGCTGTACTGGTGCTTTACCTTTTTCAGTTGAGTGACTGCTGGAACTCTGCTGCACATCAACTAGGTTATACACATTGAGACCATTCTCCCAGTACATATCCCAAGCTTGCGGTAGAGTCATATCTCTGAAGTAGCCTTCTGCCTCTAGAGTTTGAAACTCCTCTAGGGATCTGGGCTCAAACCCAGCATCAGGCATAACAATGTCTCTTGGGGGCTTGATCGCATGGAAATCCTTTCCTGCTGGAGGACCATCATATTACGTCGTTATGTTCTAAATCCGCGCAGAATGCTTCTCAACCACCTTTTCGAACTCAGCTTCGATGGCTTTCCTTGATTCTTTCACTGTACAACTCAACTTTATGTTCCACTGTTAGCTCTTTCGGTAGTTTGCTGAGAAGTGAAGCTGTAATCTCTCCTTGCTGAGGAGTCTGGGCATACATAAGCTTCAAGGGGGGGTTTTCGAGCTTCCTTCCCCCTTAGCTTGTACTTCCTTCTTTTCCTCCTTATGACTCCATTAGCTTTTCAACAGTTCCTTCAAGGCCTCATCTTCCCCCTTTTTGGCACCAAACGAAAGGGTTAGGCTAGGGAACAATCCACTGAGAATAAAGTCAAGTCGGTTATTCATAGAATTTTGCTTGTCATCCGCTTTGGAGTAGGTTGTTCTGAATTCGATCGCGTAGCCTTGGAATCGAGCTTGCCATTAATTTCATTTTAGTCTAGAAACCGAATCGCTGGTTCATGTTGGCCTCCAATCTTTCAATCTCGCTCTTATGTTGCAACTTAAGTAACTCCATGTCCGACTTGTGGGATTCTACTATTCTTAGCTTATACTCCTTCCGCTCTCACGAAACGAATATTGTCCGCATTCTAAACTAGAATCTCGCAAAGAGTGACTTGAAGTAACGAACTTGCTCTAATCTCATAGCTTGATTGTTTGAGCGACCCATTATCCGATTCGTAGAACAACACCTCGAATATCCCTGCTGATACTTGCATCATGGTTGTCCGGCCTTAGGTCTAACGATACTAAGCTGTGTTCCATTTTCTCAATTTCTTCGCAAATGGCTTTAAATGCCTTCCAGAAGTTGGCTGTAGAAACAGACTCTTCCTCGTGCAAAACAAAGATCGAGTCAAAATCTATAGGCATCATTGTGGAATCAGTAAGAACTCCGGGCTCTACGTCCATAGTGTATTTGGCTTGCTCTCTAGCAGACTCAGCATCCAGAGGTGGCAACTCTGCTTCGAAGTGGAATATCTCTTCAAACATATTGTCTTGGACGAGAGGGATTCCCGTAGGTCTAACCCGTGGAGCCTTTCCCTTCTCCCTTTGAGTAGAGTGAGCTTGACTTGCCTCACCGTGCACGCACCGGCAAAGCGATGGGAGCAACTATCTTAGCCTGCTCGATCGGTAGTTTCTAGCTTGAGCGGTTGTGTTAGCTTGCTTTCGGTGACCGACCCTCAACCTGCCTTAATGACTTTCTCGGTGTCGGTGTGCATTTTTCGTTGAGTCGATGGTCCTCAACTATTTTATCAGCGTCATCGAGAATGTGATGTAGCCATGGGGGTTGGCTCATCGGTGAATACAAACCTCCTCGAGGATGTTTTATCACTCAAGAGTCTTGAGCATCTTCAACCTTGTCCTTGGTAGGTTCATCTATGGGTGTGGACTCGGCTTCATTGTCGGATTCCAAAAATTATGTGTCAATGTTTTCTTGGTAATCACCGAGAGCACCGATTCTGGCTCCTTCATCACCGTCTCGACATAAAGAATTTGCTCATTCTCAACTTCTTTACCTAAGGAAGTCTCAACCTCCTTTAGGCCTTCATTACCCCCAACAGTCTCAACCGCGTTGTGGGGCCTTCAACATCCCTATGTGCGTCTCAATCTGCAGTAGGGTCTTGGACAATTTTCCCTTCAACGATCTCGCCTACCTTGGGGTCTTTGATGGCATTCGTCGGAGTCTCAATTCTAAGATTGCACTTTCATGGCCAGGAGTGTCAACGCCCATGCCATCCTTTTCCATCCTTCGCCTTTCGCATCGGCATCAGAAAGATCATCGGCCTTTGCCGAAAAAGTTTCAGTTGAGACAGGTCTCAATCGTCCGAGCTTCATCAACTTCACTCTGTTGATCTATTGATTTCTCATTTTCGCCTCCTAACTTCATAGTTTGGTCTCCCACAAAGATCCTCCGACCTAGTTGTAGTAGAGAGAGCTTCCCCCTCGGTGGCGCACCACCTAAGTTAATGGTTGTGGGGTTACTCTTCTCCCGAGACCTAGCTATATTTCCTTTTGAGTAATCGGTCGCGGGGGCAAGTGTCTTAACACTTTCGGGGTTGGCTTGGCTAGGGTGCCCACTTCATCTTCGTCCCTAGCTCCATCGCCAATTCCTTGAGAGCCATTCTCGAGAATGCACGGGGGGATGTTGTGGATAATAACAACAACAATCTTCTACGCCACATCTAAGGGGTTAGAGCCGGGAGAGAGTTTAGAAGATTCTCCTGCACACCGCTTGCAAACGTTGTTCGTGCATGGCTTTTGATTCTTTGATGGCCCCGTTGGAACTCGGCCTTCTCAATTGCTTCAGCAGATCAATCTCCTCTTGATCGCCGCTATCGCCGATTCTATGTGATGCTCATGATCTCCGGTGAACATGCGCATCTTTGATTATTCAAGAGCTTTGACTTTATCCAATGACTTATCCTTTTCATCTTCTTTGATGCGCGAAGGGTGTCCATGCGTAATTATTCATTAAGGGCATAGGAGAGAGAGACGCCCCTAGGAAGCTTAAGATCTCCTCCTCTTCTTTGATATACACCGGATGTTCAAATTTCTTTGTCGAGAGAAGTCCAACTTCCATCTTATCCAATCACTCAATCTCTGTTGAATATCCGGGTAGATTGGAGAGTACATAATCACATCATCATCATCATCATCCGCATCTTCCGAGAATCATAGCAAGTGGAGCTTGCTCCTCCTCGTATATTGGCATCGGTTTGAGGGGACGAGACAACTCTTTCATCAAGAGTCTCGGTGTCTCAGCTCTTTGCTTCTCCACAACCTGTCTCACGAGCGGCTTGGTCTTCTATATTCTGTTGATCAACATCGCAGTCTTGAGACATCCTTGGTGGTTACCTCTCCACCAACTTTCTCTTGAGATCGCTTCTTCTTGAGCATCAATCTCTTCGGGCTTTTTAAGGTGAGTGGCGACTAACTTTTTCAAGCTCGAGACTTCTTAAAAAGTCTTCGTCTCTTAGTTCTAACAAGAGGAACAACATCCTCTTCGGCTTCTTCATTGGTGGCTTCTCGCTTCACCATCTTTATCTTTTTCGCAAATGACTAGCTTGCGAGACACACGGTGGCGCTTTCTTTCTTCACAACCGGAGAAGGTATAGGCGAATCCTTCTCGGTCTCGGCCTACTTGGGTAGGGGCTTCGGATAAAGTGTTGGGCGGGTGCTTGAGGCTCGGCTATAGGGCGAGGAGCCTTCTTGGACTTGGTCGCAGGGGCGGGTACTTGCTTAGCTGTGGCAACTCTCTTATTTTAAATAGGCTTTGGGGAGAGAGCTAGAGCGATCGCATCAGTGTCTTCAGCAGGGTCAGTTGACTCACCCTCACTCGTGTCAGCTTTCCTGGCATGCACCTTCCTCTGAGCTCCAGAAAGGTTTGCCTTGAACATTTTCTTGTTCACATGGAATGGCTTTCCATGGCGCAGGACAATTCCTTTCACTTCCATCAAATGGCCAATCACCAGGCCATACCCCAATGAGCATCGGAAAATCCCATCCTCCTTGATAGACTTATTGATCACGTTCGCAGATCTCTTTCAAGACAAACTCAGCCATTAACCTTCTTTTCTTCCATTATCGCAACCATCACCACCAACTTAGTTCTAGGCAGTTGGTTAAAGCTTCCAAATTTCATATCCACGCACTTGGACACGATGTCCATCAGTTTGTGGTAATCTTCTTTGATCAACTCTTTCTTGGATAGTATAGACAGTCTTCTTGCACCTGACTCAGCTTGGCAATCTCTTTCTAAGCCGCGGCAATGTTGACATCCTACTCTGATCTTCTTCACCCCATCGAAGCAAACTTACAATGCTCGGCAAAGGTCCCGCAAAGTGATCTTGATAGCCTTGCTGTGAACAGATGAGCGAATCTCATCATCGTCCACTTCCACGTTTACGTAGAACATCGCGACCTCCTCTAGATACGCATGAGAAAACTCCATAGAGATAAAGTCCTTCTGACTGGACTTCTCGTTTCTCCGATATTTTCTTCACCAATGCCTCATCAAGACCCTATTTCACCATGCCCTTGAAGTCCACTGTCGATCCCGAGTGGATCTTAACGAAATCATAAGATGCTTCCATTTTCAGAGAAAATAACCGATGAAAAATGCGTAAAATCTTGAGTTTAGAAAGTAGGGTTTTGAACTTTTTGAGAGAGTATATCTTGCTTGTTGAAGACGAGAGTTTTTGTGAGGAGAGAGAAAATGTGTTTTCGGCTTATATTGGACTAAGGACGGTTTTGGAATTTGAAAACTTGATCAAAATCGACGGTCAAGATTTAACCGTCAAAACCGCATTAATTTTCCCGCATTAAATGCAACATTTATATCCAATCATATGTTTTACCGTGCAGCTTTTGTCGTGGTAGTAATTACACCGACGATCCTTAAAAATATTCTCGCCGCATAAACCGATTGCGTTTTCATCCCTTAGCTCATAAATAACACAACTATCATCCAAAAGTGACTTAACTCTCGCTTCTCTCTTCATATTAGATCACTTAGTCACCTAACTCAACTCAATCTGACTAATTTTCCGTCTAGGCTATTTCACTTAGCCTGAATGGTGAAACTTGCTCATTTTGCATTCTTTCTTCTTTTGTCTCACTGATTGAGTCTTCCGAGTATCCTAACTCAACTCAAGTAACCCTAGCTCATTCTTAAGCTTTTCAAATCTCGATTCACATAAAGACTTTGTGAATATGTCAGCTAACTGCTTATCAGTTGAGATATATTCCAAAGTGATGTCTTTCTTTTCAACATGATCTCTTATAAAATGATATCTGACATCAATGTGCTTGGTTCTTGAGTGCAACACTGGATTCTGAGTGATTGCAATAGCACTAGTGTTATCATACATAATTGGAATCTCTCTTTCTTCTATATCATAGTCTCTCAGCTGTTGTCTCATCCATAAGACTTGGGTACAACAGCAGCCCACAACTATGTACTCTGCGTCATCTGTGGATGTAGCTATTGAATTTTGTTTCTCATTTGAACCAAGAAACTAACTGCTTTTCAAGCATTTGACATGTACGGATGTACTCTTCCCGTCAACTCTACATACATCATAGTTTGAGTCCGAGTATCTTACCAGCCTTTGAATCATCCTTCTTTTGGATACCATAAGCCAACTTCTTGGCATCCCTTCAAATACCTTAGGATTCTCTTAATTGCGGTCATGTGACTCTCTTTTTGGTGCAGATTGAAATCTAGCACATACACCTACAAAGAAAGGTGATGTCTAGCACGCTTGTTGTTAAATAGAGCAAAGATCCAATGAGGGCTCTATATCTAGTTTGATCAACAACTTTGCCATCCGCATCCATGTCCATTTTGATCGATGTATTCATAAGAATCTTTCTTGATGACTTCTCTTCCATACCAAATTTCTTCATTAAATCTCTCGGTACACGTGGCTTGGTTTATGAAGGTTCCATCCTTCAATTTCTTGACTTGAAGTCCTAAGAAGAAAGTCGCTCTCCCATCATGCTCATCTCAAATTTGTCTTGAATGAGGTTTTAAAACTTGTCACATGACTCTTTGTTTATGGATCTAAAGATGATATCATCTACATATATTTGAACACGCAGTATACTCTCTCCATCTGAAATTCTAAAGAGTGTTCTATCAACTTTGACTTTGGTGAATCTATTGTCAATTAAAAATCGAGACAATGTATCATACCATGCTCTTGGTGCTTGTTTCAATCCATATAATGTCTTTTTTGAGCTTGTAGGCCTTATCTCCAATAGTTTTTCTGCTCAAAACCTGGAGGTGTTCAACATAGTCTTCTTCTTCTAATGATCCATTCTTAAATGTACTATTCATATCCATTTAATATACAAAGTGAAATTATTATGTGCATCATAAGCAATAAACATCCTTATTGCTTCAAACCGCAACAGGAGCAAAGGTTTCATCAAAATCTATACTTTCTTCTTGGCAATACCTTTTGGTTACCAACCTTGCTTTGTTTCGACTACATATCCTACTTCATTCATCTTGTTTCAATACCCACTTAGTACCAATGACATTTTGGTGAGTAGGTGTTTAAACCAACTCCCATACTTTGTTTCTCTCAAACCGATTCAATTTCTTCTTGCATGGCCTCGAATCTAATGTATGTCTTCCAATGCTTGAGACACATCTTTAGGCTCTATTTGGGAAATAAAACAAGTGAACATTGCTTCATGTTGTGCTCTGGGTCCGATTCTTATGCCATCTCTAACATCTCCAATGATTAACTCGGTGGATGGTCTCTTAGCCATCTTACATCAAGTCAAAGTAAGTCTCATTAATTCATCGTCTTGTAGCTAAGTTGTCTTGAACAACTTCTTCATCATCATTCACTGCAGACCTTCCAAATTGTCTTTGAGATTCACTATCTCATCATCATCGTGGTTGAGTGCTCTCACTACCGCTTCAACATAAGGACTCTTCAAAGATAGTTGGTCGATTCTCGCTTATCACCTAACTCATCAATGTCTTCTCCATTTACATTTGGCTCATCAAACACTACATGGATAGACTCTTCGTGACCATTGTCCTCTTGTTTAGCAAATGTAAGCTTTACTTTCAAGTTGAGTATCCCAAAAAGATACCTTCATCACTTTAGCATCAAAAGCCTTTAGATTGTCCTTGCCATTGTTGTAGATGAAGCATTTACATCCAAATATCTTAAAATATCCAACATTTGGCTTTCTCCCTGTCCAAATCTCACAGGGAGTTTTGGTTAATTGTCTATTTATCATGCATCTATTCTGAGTATAGCATGTTGTATTTATGGCTTCAGCCCAAAATCTCTTAGCAATCTAGCTTCAAATTTGACATTGTCCTTGCGGCTTCCTTGAGAGTTTTGTTCCTTCTTTCACCTACTCCATTTCGATGTGGAGTTGTTGGGAAATTTATTGTTTAGATTTTGATGAATGCCATGTAAAACTTAGACTAGAAAGTTGGCACCCCATTTTCTTTATAATTTGAATTGAAATAGATAGGACTGTACTAGCTGAGTCAAGTCAGCTACGCCTGGACATACAAGAAGTCAACTGAAGACTGGGATGAAGACTCATTGTGGAAGCGGTTTGAGTATAGCAAGGAAAAGAAGACAAGAACTCGATGAAGGAGTAGCAAGCTATGGCTATAATCTGTTGTGAGAAGTGTCAGTCAAGTCAACTCAAGAAACAAGTCAAGTTGAAGTGAGATGAGTCTTCCAATGATTGGGAGCTAACTCGAAGTCACCTGGGGAAGTTAAGGAACTGCGGTCAAGTCAAGACAATCGAAAAGAGTCTATTGCATTGATAAGTCAAGAAAGTTACTTAAATAAGTAATACTTCCATGCCGCAATATTCTAAAGTGCTCGACCCCAAAAGCGTGCAAAAGGAATAAACCAATGGGAAGATCGCACCGTGTCGCTCAAAAGCTCAAGGTTTAATTAATACGGGGTAATGTCAATCTCAAGGATCGCAATAAGACAAGCCAATGACCACTAGTATCTTTTGATAATCGGCTATAAAAGGGTGAGGAATCAATTTGAGAAAAGGTTACGAACCACAAACACTCAAGCTATTATTTAAGATGTAACCTACAAAAAATATTCTCAAGTTATTCAAGCTAATCCTCAAGCCTAAACTTGAAGGAAATCAATCCAACACCAAGTCGTGAAGGAAAGACAACTTCAAACTATTGAAGAGGAAACTTTTGAAAAATCAAAAGGGGTTTACATTCCAAGAAGGATCGTAGAAAGGTTCAAGGTCGAACCAGTCTCAAGTTATTGGAGGGATTCGTGATCAAATCCAAGAAGCTTGAGCAAGTGAGTCAGAGTAAAAGCGCAAAGTGCCTGTGAAGAAGATGAGTCGGACGAGAAGCCAACTATGTAACCAAGGCATCTCGATCGAGTCCCAAAGGATCAAGTCACGGGGTGTGTGATCAAGACTTGCATCCGGATCGATAACCACTTTGTACTCTGATCAATACTTAGTGGATTCCTCCAGGAGTTGGAGAAGAGAGGATTAGAAGAATTACCCCATCTTCGAACCTCTATAAAATTTATTGTGTCATTTACATTTCATCATTTACTTATTGCATATTATTTAATATCTCACGATAATTTGCTATCCAATTGATATTTAACAAAGTGCTAAAACCAAGTGTTAAAACAAACTTAAACCAAATTCAAGGGTGTTAAGTCTTTTCCTGAAAATCTTATCACAACCAAGTTAAGTATAAGACTAAGCAGCTGAGTTATTCTATCAACACTCTCCGAGTCACGTTAAGTGGCTAACTCTTGGTTAACTAACTTAGTTGTCCATCAAGGACATAGTGTGAAATTAACTCGAACTTATTTAAAAGGACTAAATTCGAAAAGTTGGTAAAGTTTATTCAACCCCCTTTCTAAACCTTACTCACACCCCTTGGGGACCTACAAGTGGGATTAGAGCGGTTGGTTCATTGAGCCTTCCGCACTAGTTATTGAACTAGATCTCCAAGTTTTCAAAGAAGTTTTTTTAACACTTGTTCTTTCAAAAGCTATTTTTTTAACAAAGAAAGTTATTATCAGGAAGCAAATTTGACACATATTCCTATGTTCACCATTGAAGAATTTGATGACCGCAAAATACATATGCAGGCTCATCTCGCTTTACATGATGAAATGTGGATAGTGATAGAGGATGGGCCACTACAAATAATGAAGGTGTACACACAGAAGGAGAGAGAGCTGCAATGGTGAGGAGGGAGGCTTCCTCCTGCTAGACCGCCTATGGTTAAAAAGCCAAGAGCCGAGTGGACAAATGATGATAGAAAAAGATACAACTTGACAATATGGCCAAGGATATACTTTACAAGACTCGGACAAAGCCATGTTCAACAAAGTCAAATCTTGCAAGACAACCAAAGAAATCGGGATAAATTAACCTTAATTTGTGAAGGATTTGAGCAAATCAAGGAAAACAAATTATCTGTTGTTGTTCAAAAATTTGAAAATTTTAAAATACTTGCAGGTGAAATAATGGATCAACGGATGCTAGATTCACTGAAATTACAAATGAGCTCTCAAAGACTTGGGAAAAAATACACACGAAGGAGATGTGTATGAACATATCGAGGAGCCTCCCGGTGAGTGGGAAATGAAGACCATGGCTCTAAGGTACTCAATGGACGTATCAAAAACATCTAATCATGAATCTGTTTCTCGACCTCAAAGCCTATGAGTTTGAGGAGAAGAAAGGATCAAGAGGAGATAGTTGTACCCAAAACAAATTTTGCACTCATTGTCAAGGAAGGGAAGAGAGTCGAGACCAAAGAAGTCATTGACCAGGAGGAGATTGCCTTGATGGTTAAAAGATTCAACAAGTTCTTCAACAAGAACTACAAAAGAAACAAAGGTGAATCCTCCGAGAAGACATTCACCTCCAAGTCAAGGGAAGATAGGCCACCAAAGAGAGCCGAGTATCAAAAGGTCGAATATCAAAGAGCCGACAACCCAAGAAATGAGAGAGCGATCAAAAAGTTGAAAACTTGTGTTGGAATTGAGAAAACCAGGACACTTTGCTATTGATTTGTCCATATCCCGTAGTCAATAAATACAGAATGAAGAAGAAATAAAAGTCTTTTAAAAAAGAAGACAAGAAAAGAAAAGAGCAATGTTGGCCGCCGAGATCGCCGATGCGGCCCAAGTCAAAAGAAGCGGTGACTCAGAGAGTAGTGAAGTCGACTACTCAAGTGACTCAAGAAGAAGCCTTAATTTGTCTAATGGCTAAAGAACAAGATCAACCTCGACCAAGAAGATGAGGTACATTCTAACTCATCTCATTCGATTCTAGTGATAGTGATTGTGACACACACACTTCATCACCCACTCGATCTTTATGATTCATTAGACAAAATGATGAAAGACTTTGAGCACATTAAATCCTCACACTCACTTTGTTAAATGAGGAAAACAGCAACCCGACTCAAAAGCCAAAACTCACGGTGACTAAGGAGCCGAGTACTCTAAGTCACATAGCCGATGAGAACAAAAAGTCAAGGTGAAAATGCTAAATTAAAGCAGAGATAGTGCTATAGAAAAGAGAGAAAATGATCTCAAAAATGTGATTGCTTCATTCACATAGGCATCTAAATCATTGGATGACCTTATCATGAGCCAAAAAGAATATGGAGACAAGACATGCATAGGATTTAATTCCTTTGTACAAAGTCAAACTCAAGAGTGATCTTGGAAAAGGGATCTTCAAGGAATGAAGCATCTTAAAACCCAGGACACCAAATGTTGGACACACATTCATTCCAAAGCACAATCACAACCAAACCGGCATTGGTTATAAAGGAAAAGGAAAAATGACCGATTGAGTATTGAGAGGACAAGTGAGAAGAAATCCAACAGAGTTCCTCAAAGAAACTCCAAACATGAAGTACTGTAAAGAAGAAAGAGAGCTACCAAAAGCCCCAAAAGTTCTATAAAAGAAACAAATATGATGGGAATGGTAGAAACTACCCAAGTCAAGCCGATTGGAATAATGTGAAATATCAAAGAAAGACCTATGGAATACAAGCCTAAATGGCAAAGGCCTAGAACTCAACAAAGGCCATTCCAAAGGCAACAAAACTATTATCAGCACACATATGCACCCAAGCACTACACTCAGAGATATCATAATTACCCAAAGAAGGCAATTGCTAAAATACATACACATGCATACGACAAAAGAGACAGCTTGTATGAACCTAAAGCCCCCAAGCAATTTACCAAAGGGAATTATGATTATGGCACGTATAGATGGCAACCCCTTGAGTCAAATCATTTGGCTATAGGTTGGTTGGATCATCTTACAAAGACTAACCCCTCGGACCCAGGCAAGTATGGGTACCTAAAAACTAATTTCCTTGATTGCGGGTTCAAAGAACAACGAAAGTGCCAAGGAACCTGGTACATGGATAGTGGTACATGCCGGACACATGACGACAGAAACAAGAAAAATGTCAAAAATTCAAGGAGATTAGAGGTGCAAAAGTAATATTTGGAGGAAATGAAGCTCCAGGGGAAATTAAAGGTACTGGATCCATCAAGAAAAATGGATTAGAAATCACAGATGTTGCATATGTTGAAGGCCTCATTTTCAACTTACTAAGCATCACCAACTCGTGACAAGGGCTACAATGTTGGATTCAATATGGGAGTATGCCAAATCAAAGACATCGAATCAAATGAAGTAGTGTTGCAAGGATCCAGACAAAAGAACATGTATGTGGTAGATTGGTCGACTGCCACACCAAGCACTTGTCTATTCGCAAAAAAGAGTACACACCGAATCAAGTTGGCCGTGGGCACAAGAAGTTCGAGTCACCTGAATTCCAAGACAATTAACAAGCTTGCAAGGAGTAATCTTGTAGGACTACCAGACTCAGTGTAAAAGAAGGAAAGTGTTTGTGATGCATGCCGATGGGAAAGCAAATCAAATCATCATTCAAAGAAAAGTCAAGTTCATCTTCAACTAGGATATTGCATCATTGCATATGGATCTATTTGGTCCAGTTGAGCCAGCCAGCATAAGTGGAAAGAAATACACTCTAGTAGTGGTGGATGATTATTCAAGATATACATGGACAATCTTTATGTGCAAAAAGAAGGTAACTTTGAAGAAATTACCCCAACTAATGAAAAGAGTTCAAAATGAGAAGAGTCAAACCATTATAAGGATAAGATCGATTGAGGAACCGAGTTTGTAAATGGAATAATAACTCAAGATTGTGTTGAAAATGGTATTGCTCATGAATTATCTGGCAGCAAGAACTCCACAGAATGGGAGTAAGCGAACGGAAGAAGCGAGAACTCTCAAGGAAAGTAACTCTCAAGGAACCATGTTAAGAACCATGTTAGTCAATTTCGATTGCCAAAAAGATTTTGGTGAAGCCATCAATACCGCATGCTATACTCAAAATAGATGCATGATAAATAAACAATCGACAAAGACTCCTATGAAAGTTGGACAGGAGAAAGCCAAATGTTGGGTATCAGAAACATTTGGATGTAAATGCTTCATCCACAACAATGGGAAAGATAATCTAAAGGCTTTTGATGCCAAAGTGATGAAGGTGTATCTTGGGATACTCGGTGAAAGCAAAGCCTATAGAGTCTTGAACAAAAGGACTATGATCACGAAGAGTCCATCCATGTAGTGTTTGATGAACCTAATGTAAATGGAGAAGATCTTGAAGAGTTAGCCGATAAGTGAATCACCAATCGTGCGTAAGAGTCCCTATGTTGAAGCCAAGCCGAATAATTAATCAAGGTGAAGATGAGATAGCTGAATCTCAAAGACAGTGGACAATCTGCAGCTAAGTGATGATGAGAGAGCGCTCAAGATAACACAAGTGCAAGAAGATCGAACCCACCAACTTACTCCAACCGATGTGAGACGGCTAAGAGACCATCTCCGCGAGCTAGTCATTGGAAATGTAAGAGATGGTGTAAGAACCAGATCAAGAGCTCAACAAGAAGCAATGTTCACTTGTTTTATCTCTCAAATAGAGCCAAAAGATGTGTCTCAAGCATTGGATGACACAATTGGATTCAGGCCATGCAAGAAGAATCAATCGGTTTGAAAAAAACAAAGTATGGGAATGGTTCAAAGACCAACCCATCAAAATGTTATTGGCACAAAATGGGTGTTCGTAAACAAGATGAATGAAGACGGTTTACGTGGTAAGAAACAAAGCAAGATTGGTAGCCAAAGGGTATTGCCAAGAAGAAGGAATAGATTTTGATGAAACCTTTGCCCCTGTTAAAAGATTAGAAGCAATAAGGATGTTTCTTGCCTATCCGCACACAAGAACTTCATTGTATACCAAATGGATGTAAAAAGTGCATTCTTGAATGGATTATTGGAAGAAGAAGTCTATGTTGAACAACCTCCAGGATTTGAGCAGAAGACTCTTGTAGATAAGGTGTACAAGCTCAAGAACGCTCTATATGGATTGAAACAGGCACCTAGAGAGCATGGTATGATACATTATCTCAATTTCTAATAGATAATGGATTCACCAAAGGCAAAGTGGATAGAACACTCTTCAGAATTCAAGATGGAGAGAGTATACTGCTTGTTCAAATATATGTGGATGACATCATTTTTGGATCCACAAACAAAGAGTTGTGTGATAAATTCTCAAACCTCATGCAAGGCAAATTTGAGATGAGCATGATGGGAGAGCTGACATTCTTTCTAGGACTTCAAGTTAAACAGCTGAAGGATGGAACCTTCATAAGTCAAACAAAGTATACCAAAGATTTAATGAAGAAATTTGGTATGAAAGAAAAGTCTTCTTGTGAAAATACCAATGAATACATCATCAAGATGGATATGGATGCAGATGGCAAGCTGTGGATCAAACTAGATACGAGAACACTTATGGATCACCGCTTCTATCTCACAAAGTAGGGCCGGACATCACCTTTGATGTAGGTGTATGTGCAAGATTCCAATCGCACACCAAAAGAAAGCCATATGACCGCATCCAAGAGAATCCTAAGATATTTGAAGGGATGCCGGAAGTCGGCTAATGGTATCCAAAGGAAGGAGGATTCAAGCTTATTGGTTACTCGACTCGACTATCTTTGGATGTAGAGTTGACAGAAAAGTACTTCGGTACATGTCAAATGCTTGGAAACAGATTGGTTTCCTGGTTTAGCAAGAAGCGAAATTCAATAGCCACATCCACACCAAGCAGAGTACATACTGGGCAAACACAGCCCAAGTCTTATGGATGAGACAACGGTGAGAGATTATGATGTTGAAGAAAAAGAAATTCCAATTATGTGTGATAACACAAGTGCTATTGCAATCACTCAAAATCCTGTTGCACTCAAGAACAAAGCACATTGATGTCGATATCATTTTATAAGAGAGCATGTTGAAAAGAAGGACATCACCTTGGAATACATCTCAATTGATAAGATTATGACATATTCACAAAGCCATTATGTGAATCAAGATTTGAAGAGCTTAAGCATGAGCTAGGGTTAATTGAGTGAATTGACACTGAAGACTCAAGGAGAAGAGTTGGAACGAGAAAATATGAAAATAAAGCCGAGGTCTTGAATCACCCAAGTAAATCATCAGATCGGAAAAATTTGCATCAAGTTAGCCGACAAACGGTGAGTACCTATGTGAAAAGAGAGAAGAGTTGAATCGCCTAAGGAGTAAGGTGAGTTATTTATGAGCCAAGTGACAAAAACGCAATCGTTTTTAATAAGGGAATGTTTTAAGGATGACATCGCGTAATAATGACAGTACGATTAAAGGTCGCACGACAAAGCATATGATTGCATATAAATGCGCCACATTAAATGCGAGCAATTAAATGCTAATCGGCGTGCTAAATCCGAGCCGTTGATCTCGATCAAATTTCAAAAAACGATATGCACGCCCTTTCATAACCCACATATATACCATTTCGTCCGTTTCTCTCTCACTTTACACAAACTGTTCATCTCTCTCAAAAGCAAAAAAGCAACTTCTCTCTCAAAACCCTATCAATCCTCAAAGCAAGTTTCTCAAAAATCGTTTGGTAAAAATCACTGAAATGGTAACTACTTATGATTTCACTAAGTTGGGAAAACAAATCCACATGGCTCTCTCTTGTGGATTTCGGAAGGATGATCAAACAGGGTCCGATGAAACCCTTGTAAAGAAGATAGCCGAGAAAGTGGAGAAGTCTCAATGAAACCCTTTCTCACTATGGAATTTCATATGACTTATGTTGAAGAAGTCGCCGGTTTTATGTGAATTTGAAGTTCACGACGAGGCATCAAGTCGTCTGCATTCACGGAAAGGAGTTTACGATCACCGCCGAGATCTAGTGGAGTATTGTTTGCTACCATCGGAAGGAGTCTTTTAGGAGATATTGGAGGCCGATGTAAACTTGGTCGCATGGAAGGAAGTGGCCAAACCTTACTATCTTTGCGAAGGTTTTTTGACAAGAAGAAGTGAAGGAAGATTACCACAAGTTGCTTTGGATATTGTTGCCAAGTGTGTAGACATCAAATTTGGAAGCTTTAATCGCCTATCCAAAACTAAGCCGATCGTGATGGCCGCGATCATGGAGGAGAATAAAGTAAATCTGGCCGAGTTTGTATACGCAGACTATCCGCCAAAATTTTGGAAATAAGTCCTTCAAAGAAGATGGGTCGTCCGGAGGATCTCTTGGGATATGGCCTTGTTATTGGCGGTGATGGAGGTGAAGGGAGTTCCACTCCCGACATGGAAAGGCGTTCCATGTCAACAAGAAAATGTTCCAATCGAATCTCTCGGGAGCTCGAGAAGAGAGCGGATACAAGTGAGGGGAATCGATTAACCCCGAGGAAACAGTTGTTGTCTCCCCTCCCAAGAAGAAAGTCGCCCCTGGTGGAAAGAAGATCGTTGCGCCAAAGAAATAAAAAAGAAAACAATCGCACCGCCCCGTAGCCGAGTCTCCCCCTCGCAGCCCACGGTGAGAAGGAACCTCAAATACCTTCTCCACAGTTTTGTCTAGAAGAAGAGGACCGACAAGCCAAGAAAACCGGCTCCTCGAGAAAAAGAAAGTAGCACGGCCCCCGCCACCTAGGACTCGAGAAAATCGTATCCGAACCAGAAATTCCTCTCGGTGAGGACCAAAAAAAGAAGACTCTTCAGCGTTTAGAGCTTGAGAAAACAAAGTGAGTCCGCCACTCACCGAACAGATCATTTCAAAACAATTTGGAGAAGTAGAGTCTCCAGAGATTATTGATGAAACCGCCAAATCATTGAGGCCGATCAGCAGAGGCAAGTCGAAGACCCAACTATGGTTAGAACAAATTTGAAACAACTAAGTCTCCAAGAGATCGGGGCCGTGTCTCCACCCACAACAGATCTTCGCCGAGGGTGAAGAGCAAACAAGCTATGCTATCCTCCATTCCCGAGAGAAGGACAACACGAAGATGATGATGATGATGTGATAATTTGTCTCCACCATATATAGACATCCAAAATCGTCACGTGAATGGAGGAAGTGGAAGTTCGAGTCGATCAGAAAAGTTCCAAAGACACTGAGTTTATTGAAGAAGAAGAACTTATGAATTTCCTGGGGTTGACAATGATGGTTCAAGCATTGGATGAAGAGAATCGCATCGATATATTGAACATCTTCAAAGAAAAGGAGAAGGAAAGGTTGGCAGAAGAGGCTGACGCTCGTGAGAAGGCCAACATCTGTCCCTTCACTGGAACCACTGAGCATACTCATCCCCACCTCGATGTTCTCTCCGGAAGTGATGAAGATTTGGACCCTGCTGCTGCGATTTAAAAATTGGAAATGCAAAGAAGACATACGAGAATCCGAGTGAAGCATGAGCAACGACTAATGGAAGGACTGGAGAGTCTTCCAAATCACAGCTGGAAATTGACCCTATGGGGGTGGTGCAGCAAATTGCAACTGTTGTTGCTGCGACCACTTCCCCAGCTCACTCTGAGGAAGGTTCTAAGGGAAATGGCGATGAAACTGGGAACTTGGGGACCCAAGTCGAGCCAACCCCTCATCTTGAAGGTGTCTTACCACCTGCCCTAACGGCTGAACACTCACAGGAAACAGCCAGGAGTTTGGAGAAAAGTGACCCCAATCCAAGTCACTCGGTGGTATGCCACCGGTGAAGGGGAAACTCCCTCCACCGCAGCCTAGGTCGGAGGTTGCAGCACAACTCCACCATGAATCTCGGAGGCGAAGTGGAGAAGGGAAAAGAAAAAAACACGATGAGATTGTCACTTTGAAGAAGCTTGAACAGTTGAGACTATCTCATTTGAAGTGCCAATCGCTTCCGCAGCCGAGGACGTTGCGATGCGGTTGAGGCACGGGATGGATCTCGCCCGGGAATTAACACTCTAGGCAATGAAAGTGCAATCCATGGAGTTGAGACTCTGTGGATGCCACTATAGAAGACCCCAAGGCGGTGAGTGCAGCCGAAGGGAATGTCCAGTGCCTTGCTGCGATTGAGACCGCATGAGGTATCGAAGGCCTACGAGAGGTTGAGACTTCCCGAGGTAAAGAGGTAGAAGCAGTAACATCCCTTCCGATTATCATCGATGCATCCGAGAAGGAGATAGTAAGTGCCCTTCATGATTCCCAAGATAACCCCGATGTAATGTTTTCGGGATCCGAAGGTGAAGATGAAGCCGAGTCATCTCTTGTTGCAAGTCCAAATGACTCAATTGAGGATGTTCTTCCCAAAGACGTAAGCCGAATTCAAGCGTCGCTCGTCAAAAGTTCAATTTTGATG
Source organism: Rehmannia glutinosa (assembly GCA_016081115.2). Classification (NCBI taxonomy): domain Eukaryota; kingdom Viridiplantae; phylum Streptophyta; class Magnoliopsida; order Lamiales; family Orobanchaceae; genus Rehmannia; species Rehmannia glutinosa. The sequence goes on from CM071926.1 coordinate 4,853,755, forward strand.
ATGAGCCACCCCTACAAGTCTCATCATCATCCGATGACGCCATCGATACGGCCGAGACCGACAACTCAAATGGAAAAACCGGCTAAGACCGACGAAGGCTGTTGAGACAGTGAGGCCACCGGGTCAATACCACAATGAGAACCCAGTTGAATCACGCTTCATCGCAGCAGCTCCCAATGTTGCAGTGAGAATCGACTCAACCGGGCACATCACGGCCACGAGTTATCATTGAATAGATTCCCTATGTCCATGATGATGCGTTTGAAGAAATGTTCCCATTCTCACTAGATCTGCCGATCTTGATGAAGAATCGCCTAGAGATCAACAACGTTTCCATAGACACGATCCAATCATTCCCACACCATCGTCCCCCAGATTTTGAGTTTGATCTTGCCGCCACCGAGACAGATGTGACAAACATTTGTAAGTCCAAGCGGCTACGATAATCTAGAGGGGGTGAATAGATTATCTCCATCTTTTCGATTTCGCCCTCTTTTTAAAACCGAATGCTCAAATATAATAATAAAGGTGCGGAATGTAAACAACACACGTCGATTTAAAGAGGTTCAACCCACCTAGGGCCTAATCCTCTACCACCCCAAAGATATCCAGGGATGGATTTCGAAAAGAAAAAGAATTTTATTAATTACCAAAATTAATACAAATTCAACTTACAACACCTTGAAGAGCACCACACTCTTCTTCAACAACACCTTTGGAGATTACCACAATCTCCTTTGAAGATTACCACAATCTTCCTTCAACGCACCTTGTGAAGATTACCACAATCTTCAACCTCAAGAATACAGATTCTTCAACACCTCAATAAGAAGATTACCACAATCTTCTTCACCTATCACCTAGATCATCCAAGTGTGCTCTTACCACAAGAACACTCACAAGGATATCTTGTGTTTGAATGATAACCAAAAATCAAGATTACAACTCAATAATGAATATTACAATTTGAGTGCAAAGTGTAATCAAGAATAGCCTAGACCTCAAAGATGTGAAAGTGATAAGCTAGGCAATTTTACAACAAGAATAATAACAATGGAAGACCAAGTGTTTGCTTGAAGTGTATCTTGTTGTGTTGTATCTCAATTGTTGTATTGGTTGCTCCAAAACTTCCTCTATTTATAGGAGATGATTGATCAAGCATAGGCTCCTCTTGGGGATTGAAAATCTACAGAAAAATACAATTAAAATCAAGAATATAGTCATTAGAAATCAATCCCACAATTTAAGGAAATGTGTTTCTTTGTCAAACGGTCATATTTATGTTGTCAATACACAGGCGACGGTCGCATTTAAATAGACGTTGGAAAAAATACACAACAAAATAACACAGGGCGACCGGTCGACGTCTACCTCGACCGGTCGACCATCACCCCAACCGGTCCCCTCATGGATTTTGCAAAGATTAAAAGTCTGCATTTCAAACACACTTGCAGTGTAGTTGGCCGCACTCGGGCGACTCGGCCGACCGACGGCCGACGCCTGCATGCACGTGGCCGACCGCTTGTTTTTTTCTTCCGTCTCATTTTCTGCTTTCTAAAAACATCTTCAGTACGGGTTGCCCTATAGGGACCGGTCGACCACGAGACAGTAAATGTTGTCCAATTTTGTTGAAAATAAAACTCAAGAAATACTCCCAAAATTTAGTAAAAACATTTTAAACCAATCGAGAGTATTTAGACAACATTTAGGAACCTTGTTAAGGAGTGAAAAATCCATTGAAATAAAATCATTAAAAGTGTTGTCCATTATTATCAAAAATAAACTTGAGGAAATACTCCAGGAAAATATTAAAAACCATTTTAAATCATTTAGGAGTATTTGGACAACCTTTAAAAGCATTGTTTTGGTGACAAAATAAAATCATCAAAATTAAGATAAAAACATGTATCAAACAATCTCCCTTTTTGATGATTACAAACCAAAACAATTTTTACACAAACTAAGAGAGCAATTTTCGAAATGATTTTCCGGTAAAAACATTTGACCGTTTGGAAGCAACCAAAATTTCCAAAGAATATTAAAGCAACCAAGTAGGAGTAAATATTTTTCAATAATAAGCACAAGCTCCCCTATCAACAAGCATATCAAGAATAATGTAAAAGCAATTATCCATAAGCTAAAAGCTTTAGCTTTTACAATTTGCTCAAGAGCTTATAAGCTCCCCTGTCACAAAACATCATTAATCAATTATATAAGTCCATAAATCAACAATTGGACTAGGAACAAATCACAACTTATGGCTTTTATGAGCCATAGCTTATAGCTTTTATGACAAGCTTTTATTAGCTTCTTTGAGCTAATGAGCCAATATCCTGTTTTTCTCCCCTTTGGAATCATCAAAAGAATGTTAGGATGGTGAAAACACCATATAATGATATCAAATCGCGCCAAAGGAACGGTTTAATAACCGTTGAGCTATTAAAGCATAGTAATCCAAGGAAAATTGGAGAATAGAAACATAAAAAGATCCATAAGCTTATAAGTAAGCTAAACACATGATTTCAAAAAGATTTTAAGACATTTTGAAGCAAGAGAATCATGTAGAAGTTGAAAGTTTTATTGCGACATTTTAACAAACACCTTGTGTGCTTTAAAAATAGAAGAGGTTGTATATAACATTTGTAAAAGGTTCAAGCCAAAAATTTTCAAATCGTCAATCAACCTCATTCCAAATAAAAAAATCATATGCACCATATGCAACAATTTGTTCAACAAAAATAAGCTTAAAATAGATTCTCAAGGGTTCAACCCAATTGAGATAAGCTAAGAATGATCAAGGCATTACAAATGCCAAAAATTAGAGCAACCATCAAGTAATAAGTCATGCTTTCAACAATACATGTATCAAATGTCCCAACATATTCAACTAAGCATAACAAAGCAATAAAAGAAGCACTTTTACCATCAAGTACTTCATACCAATTATCAAACAATGCTTTAGAGTATTTTTACCATCAAATACTCCATCAAAGTCATGATCATCCACAAGTTATTATCAACTTGCAATTTTAACCTTTTAAGAAAGACAAGCAAATATCATTAGCACAATTGAGTTTTACAAAAGTTCATAAAAGTACAAAACAACTTAAATGAAAAAGCTAGAAAGTAAAGGGGTGGGGTAACATCATTCCTCATCCGAGGAGAAGCAAGATCCGGGAATTAAGTCCTTGATGAATTTCTTTAACTTGCCGATAGACTTTTGCATTTTGGAGGTCTTTTGCTCCAAAGCCTCATACCTCATTTCATGAAAAGCCCTCATCTCATCAAATTCAGCTTGAGTATACCTCCTAGGCGGTTGAGTACCGGTATTACCCTCCGGATTGCTCGGTTCGCCTTCTTCCACCAATCTTGCGGCCCGACGTCATCAAAGAAGTCATTAGGATCGGGGACTCTTGACCTCGCCTCTAGCCATTTTGGTTGGTCGGATGTCCATATTCTTGCGCATCGTGACTATTTGGGTGATATTATCAATGTCGAAGTCATTTTGAAAAACTTCCGAGTTAAACTCCGACGAAGGAAGTCCCGATTGAATAAGAAGTTTACAAATCCAATTTCCCATAACTAACTTCTTATTACCTCGAGTGATGGACTCGATTAGACATTGAATAAGTATGGCACCAAAGTTAAGTGGTTCCTCCTAGCAATCTTATACGTCAAAAAATAATCCATGTTGCTAGGCATCTTTCCCGACTTACCACAAATGCAATATGCGACAATGACCGATAAAATACGATGCTCAAGTGTCATTGCCAACAGAGAATACTTTGGCCATACTCCTAAATACGTCTTCACTTCTTTCATTGACACCCCCAACATTTCATCATTCCAAGTCCCACAAGAGAAATAATCCCAACCACCCTCTCTAACACGTAAAAAACCGGCAAATATCATTGGGAGTCCATCTAAAATGACGTCCCCTTATAAGAGAATTTACGGCTATAGGCTTCCTTTCAACATCATATTCGACCCACATATTGGCATAAAAGAGTTGGATAATATCATCATCATACAAGACATAAGCATGTTCCCATAAATACATCCACCCTTGCTCCTCGAAAAATCCTCTAATCGTAGGATACTCATTTGTAAATGAACTAAAACGACACATTTTAGTCCGAGCAATCGACTTTCCTCCCATTCCCGAGTCCTCATAATACCATTCCGCATATTTATGAATGAAATTAAGAAACATTGTGGGAATTAGGGGCTTGAGTAACAAAGGATTTTTACCTTTCGCCCAACGGCAATTTTGGAGCGAAATCGTTCGCGTAGCTCGGTAATTTGGGCCCGAGAGAGAATGGGATTTTGAACATCATCACCTTCTTGAGCCACGTTTCTTTGAGCGGCTCGAATATCCCTTTGTTCGGCTTCCCTTGCCGATTTCTTGACGAACCCTCTTCGTCCCTTCTACGCTGGAGATGGGATTTCACCGATGGAATTCTTTGGAGGAGTCATATATGTAAGATTCTTGTGAAAAAGAGAAGATTAGCAACAAGAATCGTGAAAAATAATGAAGAATTGAAGATTGTAGGAGAAAAGGGAAGATTTACGCTGATAAGGGTTTTAAGAATTTTTTGCGTCTGTTTAAAGAGTCAAGAAGAAAGTTTTAAGTGCAAAAATGGCCTGGGCGACCGGCCGAGGTAGGGGCGACGGTCGAGGTGCGGCGGCCGGTCGCCCCTGCTATGACCGCCCCAGGTGATTTTCTTTCTCCCGAGTTTTCCAAAATTCGATTTTTCACCCCAAAAGTTTTAAAACTTTGCAAAAATATAAGTTTGGACTATATCCAACAAATATGGGTTTTGGGAAAACATATAAATGATAAAATCGAGACTAAACACGTAGTGCCTTTTTAAAAGAAAATATTTGCAAAATCAATTTGGGTACTTAAGGGATCAAAATGAAATATCTTGAAAGATATGTGCATAAGCATAAAATCGAGTTTAAAGAAAAATACGAGTAGACATACCTCGATGGTTTAAGAAACTTGATGACGTAATAGCCAATGAGTATGAAATATGTATTCTACACAATTCTTAGACAATATTTTCATAGAAAATTCAAGTGTAGGCAAATAATATGAGATATCAAAAGGAGCTTATTCTATAAGATTTCATAAGAGATAATAAGCCACATGAGTCTAATAAAATGCTCAAGAGTTTTAGAAAATCATGCAAGGTCTCTTTTTTTAAAAAAATTTGAAACTCATAAATATATGATAGACCTATATTAAAAAATAAATACTTGAAAATTCATTTTGCAATTAAGACACAATTAAAAGTATGCATAGATTTAAAAATGCATATACAAATGGGGAGATACGGTTTACCAATTACGCCGTTTCCATGGGTTGTGTTTTTCCCATTGTTGATGATATCTTCCCATTGAGAAGTCACTTTGTTGATGATGACTTCTCCATTTCCAAGTTTGGTTACCTTCCCATGGTTGATGGTTTCTTCTTCTTTGAAAATCATCTTGTTGATGATGTCTTTGCCATTTCCAAGGATTGTGTTCTTCCCATTTTTGATTATACGCTCTTCTTGGAAATTGGCTTTGTTGAGAGTAGTTTCTCTTTTTTGATCAAATGAAACGTTCATTTGATATTTTCTTGGTGGCATGAATTTTCTCCGATTTTTGCTTTGCAGGTACCTAATAGCACATTGTTTTGTGGTACCCTCATGTGTTTGGGTCCTTTAAGATTAGCTTTGAGACTTTTAGGTCTCCAACAATATTTAGAGCTATTTCTAGCCCGACAAGAATTAGCCGTATGACCCTTTTGCCACAATAAAAACAAGTAATAATTCTAGGAGCATAATGACCAATATGCATAGTGACTTGATCCTTTTTCATATGATTAACAACATTAGGCTTATGATCAAGTCCTTTATCACAATTATTAATATCAACAATATTGGACATTTTATTGGTACTCAAGTTGGATTTTAATAAATCCTTTTTCATGCAATCAATATTCTCAACAAGAGTACTATTTTCTTTTTCAAGGTTTCTAACCTTGTCAAGTGTGGTGGTGTGAGCACATGATAGTGATTCATAAGAAGTAAATAAACTATCCTTATCATTTTTCAAAATATTGAATTCCTTTTTCAAATTTTTGTATCTAACAAGCAAGCTTTGGAATTCATTTTGAAGTTCATCATAATCATTTTGTAAATCACTATAATCATTTTGAATGACAATATCATAGGAAGTAGAGGTTTAAGACATACCTCATTTTCTTCATTGATGCCCATAAAACAATATTCAACTTCTTCATAATTGGAAGTTGTAGGAGGCTTATTCCTTAGATTTGAGCTTGTATGATCTTGAGAAGTAGATGCTTTTGTTTGACTCCTTTCATTTGCAAATACTCCATAGATGGCTTCTAATTTTTGCCATACTTCATGTGCCGACTTTATTCCTACAATATGTTCACATTCTAAATTAGTAAATGAACAATACAAAATATTTAAAGCCTTACCATTTAAGGAGATGATTTTCTTTTCTTCATCATTAAGCTTTTTGAAGCCTTTTGAGGTGTATGGTGTATCTTTCATCGGAATGGATTCTCCATTAATGACGGTGTTCCAAATGTCGAACCCGCAACCTTGTAGATAGCATTCCATTCTTTCTTTCCAAAAATTAAAATTCTTGGAATCAAATAGTGGTGGCTTGGTGGTGGAGGTGCGGATAGATGAGCTTCGTTCAGAGTAGCCGTCGATCGTTTCTCTTCACTCGCGATGTGAAACGAGCTTGCCAAAGAGTTTGGCTTTGATACCACTTGTAAGTCCAAGCGGCTACGATAATCTAGAGGGGGTGAATAGATTATCTCCATCTTTCGATTTCGCCCTCTTTTTAAAACCGAATGCTCAAATATAATAATAAAGGTGCGGAATGTAAACAAACACGCGTCGATTTAAAGACGTTCAACCCACCTAGGCCTAATCCTCTACCACCCCAAAGATATCCAGGGATGGATTTGAAAAGAAAAAGAATTTTATTAATTACCAAAATTAATACAAATTCAACTTACAACACCTTGAAGAGCACCACACTCTTCTTCAACAACACCTTTGGAGATTACCACAATCTCCTTTGAAGATTACCACAATCTTCCTTCAACGGCACCTTGTGAAGATTACCACAATCTTCAACCTTGAAGAATACCAGATTCTTCAACACCTCAATAAGAAGATTACCACAATCTTCTTCACCTATCACCTAGATCATCCAAGTGTGCTCTTACCACAAGAACACTCACAAGGATATCTTGTGTTTGAATGATAACCAAAAATCAAGATTACAACTCAATAATGAATATTACAATTTGAGTGCAAAGTGTAATCAAGAATAGCCTAGACCTCAAAGATGTGAAAGTGATAAGCTAGGCAATTTTACAACAAGAATAATAACAATGGAAGACCAAGTGTTTGCTTGAAGTGTATCTTGTTGTGTTGTATCTCAATTGTTGTATTGGTTGCTCCAAAATTTCCTCTATTTATAGGAGATGATTGATCAAGCATAGGCTCTCTTGGGGATTGAAAATCTACGAGAAAAATACAATTAAAATCAAGAATATAGCTGTTAGAAATCAATCCCACAATTTAAGGAAATGTGTTTTTTGTCAAACGGTCATATTTATCTTTGTCAATACAGGCGACGGTCGCACATTAAGAAATAGACGTTGGAAAAAATACACAAAGCAAAATAAACAGGCACGGCCGACGTCTACCTCGGCCGGTCGACCATCACCCCAACCGTCCCCCCTCATGGATTTTGCAAAGATTAAAAGTTCATTTCAAACACACTTGCAGTGTACCGGTCGCACCCTGGCGGCCGAGTCGCCGACGCCCGGCCGATCGCCTTGATGGCGACGGCCGTCGACTTGTTTTTCTTCCGTCTCATTTTTTGTTTCTAAAAACATCTTTCAGTACGGGTTGCCCTATAGGCGACCGGTCGATCTGAGGCAGTAAATGTTGTCCAATTTTTGTTGAAAATAAAACTCAAGAAATACTCGAAAATTTAGTAAAAACATTTTAAACCAATCGAGAGTATTTAGACAACATTTAGGAACCTTGTTAAGGAGTGAAAAATCCATTGAAATAAAATCATTAAAAGTGTTGTCCATTATTATCAAAAATAAACTTGAGGAAATACTCCAGGAAAATATTAAAAACCATTTTAAATCATTTAGGAGTATTTGGACAACCTTTAAAAGCATTGTTTTGGTGACAAAATAAAATCATCAAAATTAAGATAAAAACATGTATCAAACAACGGTGAGGTTCGAGAAGTTTTCAAGGCAATATTTGCGGAGATAGAGAAGATGGAAAGGCACCAGGCCTCATTGGATATGCGGCTAGATAGCATAGATGCTAATCTTACGGCCGATCTGCGTGGAATCACGTCGGGATCCAGGAATGGTGGCAACAACGACAAAGAACAATGCATGTGGAGAAGGTTCGATACTTCAAAGTATTGTACAATAAGATCTTAACTGAGCGCCGATACTTGTTGACATGAAGAAGAAGATGCAAGAAAATATTGATAGAATGCATACCTCTCATACCACATAAATGGAAGAAAACATGAATAAAAAATTCAGCCTTCTTATGGCTGAAATGAAGTTTGGTGACAGACCGAATCGAAAGCCACGCGCGAGAATTTCGAAAAGCATACTCCGCAGCCAGATTTCAAGAAGAACTCGGCTATCACCGTCTAGATTTCATGCTTTGCGGCATGTTTCAGGGTTCCTCTCTCCTTTGATGATGCCAAAAAGGGGAAGAGGAATACCTAAAAAAAAGCAGGCGGGGTGCACGGTTGAGAAGGAAGCATTTGTGAAGAAGAAGACAGTGAGGATCAAAAGAAAGAAAAGGGAATATCTGTTTAGGGGAAGGTTCGAAAGACATGACCTTAATGGTTGCGAACCCCTCAACAAGGACTTGTCTGGTGACATCATAAGCAAACTCGGTGACTGACTCTATTGCTCCAACACTTTGTGCCCATGTGCGAGAAGAGGAAAATAGTAGAAGCGAGGGATGAAGGAGGTTGAAGGAAAAATGGATGCCCGTGTGATGAACATATTGAAACAATACGGAGGCATTCCGGCGAGGAAGAGACACGATGCCATTTCGGACATTGGGAGCCTAAATTAGTCGATGAATTCAAAACGCTCGAATCCGAAGGATACTTGAAGGCATGTCCATAGCCCAAGCCTGGGACTTGTATTGGGAAAAGGCCTCAAGTGTGCGAAGAAGGCGACAGCGACGAGACTCTAGCTAGTCACTCACTGCTAGTCACTCACTCTTGGAAAGAAGAAGGCCCCAAAGACAATACACACCCGAGAGGAAGAGGTAGAAGCAGTGGAGGAAGAGGCTTGGACCTAGACCTCTACCCAAAAACATCGAATATATAGATCCAAAAAAAGAAAGGAGGGATCTATTGGGCTGGGTATGACGAAGTAGCCAACATGGAAGTGGCAAGGAAGAATGTTGACTATGTCAAGAGGATCGAAGAAGAAAGTAAAAGGCAAACTCATTTGTGGGAAGAGAGACAAGAAAGGAAAAGAAAAGATGAAGCTTCGAAGAGCTTATGAGAAAAAAAGCGGTGAAGAAGATAAGAAGAGAAAAAGGTCGGAAGCAGACGAGCGATGAAGAAAGAAAGAGCGGCGAAGGAGATGAAGTGTTGTCCCACCCTTCATGTAATTTACTATTGTAAATACATAAGTATGTAAGTCTTTCAGACATTATATAAGAAATTTGTAATTTCTTTATTTTTTTGCAGACATAGATGTTTGCTCGATACACTTTGTAAACATTTTGTGTAAAGGACAAAAATGTTATGATCAATAAAAAAATTGATTCTACGCATACATTCTCTCACAGCATTCTTGCACTATCTGTATGTATCTTTGCTATTTACATTTTGAATGTATGTTTTAAGTTTTGGCATCATCAAAAAGGGGGAAATTGTTGGGAAATTTATTGTTTAGATTTTGATGAATGCCATGTAAAACTTAGACTAGAAAGTTGGCACCCCAATTTCTTTGTAATTTGTATTGAAATAGATATGACTGTACTAGCTGAGTCAAGTCAGCTACGCCTGAACATACAAGAAGTCAACTAAAGACTGGGATGAAGACTCCGCTGTGAAGCAACTGAGTATAGCAAGAAAAAGAAGACAAGAACTCGACTGAAGGAGTAGCAGCTATGATACAGCTGTGAGAAGTGTCAGTCAAGTCAACTCAAGACAGCCAAGTCAAGTTGAAGTGACAGATGAGTCTTCCAATGATTGGGAGCTAACTCGAAGTCACCTGAGGAAGTTAAGGAACTGCAGTCAAGTCAAGAAAACTGAAAAGAGTCCGTTGTACGAAGTCAAGAAAGTTACTTAAATAAGTAATACTTCCATCTTTGCAATATTGTAAAGTGCTCAGTCCCAGAAGCGTGCAAAAGGAATAAACCAATGGGAAGCACTGCACCTGTGTCAGGCTCTGAAAAGATGAAGGTTTAATTAATACGAGGTAATGTCAATCTCAATGACTGCAACAAGACAAGCCAACAACCACTAGTGTCTTTTGAAAATCAGCCTATCTCTTCAACGGGCAAATTTCCAAAAGAGCACTATAAAAGGCTGAGGAATCCATTTGAGAAAAGGTTACCTGAACCACGAACACTCAAGCTATTATTCAAGTTGTAACCTACAAAAATATTCTCAAGTTATTCAAGCTAATCCTCAAGCCTAAACTTCGAAGGAAATCAATCCAACACCAAGCTGTGAAGGAAAGACAACTTCAAACTGTTGAAGAGAAAACTTTTGAAGAATCAAAAGGGGTCTACATTCCAAGGAGGACTGTAGAAAGGTTCAAGGTCGAACCAGTCTCAAGTTATTGGAGGGCTTCGTGATCAAATCCAAGAAGCTTGAACAAATGAGTCTGTAGTAGCAAGGCGTGCCGCAAGTGAAGAAGGCCGAGTCGACGAGAAGCCGCCTATGTGACCAAGGCATCTCGCATCGAGTCCCAAAGGATCAAGTCGGTGTGTGATCAAGACTTGCATCCGGACCGATAACCACTTTGTACTCGATCAATACTTAGTGAATTCCTCCGGGAGTTGGAGAAGAGAGGATTAGAAGAATTACCCCATCTTCGAACCTCTATAAAATTTATTGTGTCATTTACATTTCAAAGCATTTACTTATCGCATATTATTTAATATCTGTGATAATTTGCTATCCAATTGATATTTAACAAAGTGCTAAAACCAAGTGTTAAAACAAACTTAAACCAAATTCAAGGGTGTTAAGTCTTCCTGAAAATCTTATCACAACCAAGTTAAGTATAAGACTAGCAAATTTGAGTTATTCTATCAACAACTCGAGTCAGTGCATTAAGTGGCTAACTCTATTGGTTAACTAACTTAGTTGTCCATCAAGGACATATTTTGTGAAATTAACTCGAACTTATTTAAAAGGACTAAATTCGAAAAGTTGGTAAAGTTTATTCAACCCCCTCTTCTAAACCTTACTCACACCCCTTGGGACCTACATGAGTCCTTCCTCCTGATAACTCATGAGCAATACCATTTTCAACACAATATTGAGTTATAATCCCATTGACAAACTCGGTTCCCCTGTCTGATCTTATCTTTATAATGGTTTGACTCTTCTCATTTTGAACTCTTCTCATTAGCTGAGGCAACTTCTACAGTGTTTCCTTTTTTTACACATGAAAACAGTCCATGTATATCTTGAATAGTCATCCACCACTACTAAGGTGTATTTCTTTCCACCGATCCGCTCAACAGGACCAAATAAGTCTATATGCAAGCGATGCAATATCCTTGTTGAAGAAGGGCTTGGCTTTTCCTTGAAAGAGCGATCTCATTTGCTTTCCGTCGACAAGCATCACATATACTTTCTTTCTTGTACAATCGTCGGACAATAATCCATTTGTTTGATAAATGGTGTTATTATGATTTTGATGATTTTGTTTTTATACCAAAACAATGGTTTTAAAGGTTGTCCATATACTCCTAAATGATTTAAAATGGTTTTAATATTTTCCGGAGTATTTCCTCAAGTTTATTTTCGATAATATTGGACAACACTTTTAATGATTTTGTGTCAATGGATTTTTACATTGAAACTATGTTTCTAAATGTTGTCCTAATACTCCCGATCGGTCTAAAATGTTTTTACTATTTATCGGGGTATTTCTTGAAGTTCATATCGGAAAACACTTTTTGTATTAATGTGTTATTTCATCAAAACTATATTTCTAATGTTGTCCTAAATACTCCCGATAGGTTTAAAATATTTTTACGAAATTTTTGGAGTATTTCTTGAGGTTTATTTTCAACAAAAATCGGACAACATTTCTTTTAGGAGGTCGATGAGTCGACCAAAGAAGCGACAGTACACTGGGAATACATTTCACGAAATAGAACTCGCGAAACCTCAAATATTGGTCGGGGTGACCGGTCCTATAGGGGCGACCGGTCGAGCCCCCGACGACCGATCCCACGATGAATTTTGTTGCGTTCTTCAAATCTCAGTATTAGTGCGCGGCCGGTCGCTTCCTAAGTTTGACAAACAAAATTCTAACCGTTGTGCACAGAGATAGCTTTTCCTAATTTGCGGGATTAATTTCTAATAGCTCTTTTCTTCAATTGTCTTGGTATTTTTACAGAATTCATGTCCCCAAGAGGAGCCTATCATGTACAAGACATCTTCTATAAATAGAGGAAGATTTGAAGCAACACAACAAGAGAGAAAACTACAACACAACAAGATACACTCAAGAATACACTTGTTCTTACATTGTCTTATTTCTTGTTGTAATTTGCCTAGCTTATCACTTTCACATCCTTGAGGTCTAGGCTATTCTTGATTACACTTGCACTCAATTGTATAATTCATTATCGAGTTGTAATCTTGAATTTTTGGGTTACCATTCAACACAAGATATCCTTGTGAGTGTTCTTGTGGTAAGAACACACTTGGGTGATCTAGGTGTTAGGTGTGACAAGATTGTGGTAATCTTCTTGTTGAGGTGTTGAACAATTTGGTATTCTTCAAGGAGGTTGAAGATTGTGGTAATCTTCACAAGGTGCCGTTGAAGGAAGATTGTGGTAATCTTCAAAGGAGATTGTGGTAATCTCCAAAGGTGTTGTTGAAGAAGAGTGTGGTGCTCTTCAAGGTGTTGTAAGTTGAATTTGTATTAATTTTGGTAATTAATAAAATTCTTTTTCTTTTTGAAATCCATCCCCGATATCTTTGGGGTGGTAGAGGATTAGGCCCTAGGTGGGTTGAACCTCTATAATTCGGACGTGTGTTGTTTACATTCCGCACCTTTATTATTATCTTTGAGCATTCGGTTCTAAAAAGTGGGTAAAATCGAAAAGATGGAGATAATCTATTCACCCCCTCTAGATTTTCATAGCCGCTTGGACTTACATCCACAAGATGACTCCTTGCAAGCTTGTTTATTGTCTTGAAATTTAGGTGACTCAAAGATCTTATGCCACAACCAACTAGATTCGGCTATACTCTTTGCTAGCGACATGTGTTTGGTGTAGCGGTAGACCAATCCACCGCATACATATTCTCTTACGTTGTTCCTTGCATCACTATCTAATTAGATTCAACATCCTTGATATGGCATATCCCCATATTGAATCCCACATTGTAGCCTTTGTCACGGAGTTAGGCGATGCTTAACAATTTGAAGTTGAGGCCTTCAACATATGCAACATTTATGATCTCTAGTCTATTATTCTTGATGGATCATGTGCCTTTGATCTCCTGGAGCTTCATTTCCTCCAAATATGACTTTTGCACCTTTGATCTCCTTGAATCTTGACAGATTTCTTTTATTCCTGTCATATGTCCTGGGAACATCCACTTTCCACGCACTGCAGGTTCCTTGGCACTCAGTTGTTCCTTGAACCTGTAATCAAGGAAATCACTTTTTAGGCACCCACATTTGGATGCTTTTGTAAATGAGGCAATCACATTTTTTAGATCTTATTCTCTTTTCAAAGTAGCGACTAACTCTGCTAAGATCTTGGCATTTTCAAATTTTTAGCTTAGTGTTCTCATCACTATATGACTCACAAGACTCACTCTTTGGTTAAATATGAGTTTTGGCTTTTAAGTTTTGTTTTCCTCGTTTAAAAATGTGTGAGGTTTTAATGTGTTCAAAATCTTTCATCATTTTGCCTAATGAATTATAAAGATCTGTGGGTGATGAAGTGTGTGTATCACAGTCACTATCCCTTGAATCTGAATTGATCCTTTTGATCTTGTTCTTTGGCCATGAGGCCGATCAAAGCCTCTTCCTCTGTATCACTTGAGTAGTCAGTTTCACTACCATCTGAGTCTGTTGCTTCCTTGCACTTGGCTGGCTCAGCAGTCTCAGCAGCCAACATGGCTTTCTTCTTTTCTTATCTTCTTTCCCGGAAGACTCTTCTTTCATCCTCATTTCTGTATTTGTTGACTGGTGGATAGGAACAATCAACAACAAAATATCCTGGTTGTGTGCAATTCCAACACAGGTTTTCAGCTTTCTGATCAGCGCTCTCGGTTCTCGATTATTAGCTCTCGATAGTTAGCTCTCCGATGTTAGTCTCTTGGGTGGCCTGTCTTCCCTTGCTTTTGAAGGTGTTGAATGTCTCTCTGGAGGATTCACCCTTGTATCTTTTATAGTTTTGTTAAAGAACTTGTTGAATCTTTTTACCATGAGGGAAATTTTCTCTTGGTCAATGGTCTCCTTTCGCTTAGCTTTCTTCCCTTCACGGCCAACAATGTAGCTGTCTTGGGTACAACAGTCTCATATTACTCTTTTCTTCTCAGCTCAAATTCATTGGCTTTAAGGTATGAGAATAGCTCATGATTCGATGTCTTTGAGAGGTCCATTGAATGTCTCAGGGCCATGACCTTCATTTCCCATTCAACTCGGGAGGGCTCTTAGTATCTTCAAGCACATCTCCTTCTCGAGTGTACTCTTTCCCGATGGCCGAAAGCTCATTTGTAATCTCTGTGAATCGGCATCCGGTGATTCAAACTTTCACCGCAAGCATTTTAAAAAATTTAAATTTTTGAACAACAACGATTAATTTATTTTCTTTAATCTGTTTCGATCCTTTACAAATCATGGTTAGCTTATCCCGCATTTCTTTGGCAGATTTGCTTGACTTCACTTTGTTGAATATTGCCTTGTCCGGCGTCTTGTAGAGAATATCCTTGGCCATGTTGTCCAGATTGTATCTCTTTTTGTCTTCATTAGTCCATTCACTGCGATGTTTTTCAACCATGGCAGGTCCCAGGATCTCTTTGGTACAACATCCTCTCCGTCATTTGGAGGTGCTCTTCTTACAACAATATTAAACTTCATTATTTGTAGTGGGCCATCTTCTATCACTAGCCACATTTCATCGTGTAAGGCCGATAGGTGAGCTACATGCGAATCTTCCAGTCATCAAACTCTTCCACATAAACATATGAATACGAGTTGGATTTGCTTCCATGATAATAACTTTGCTTTTTAAAATGAAAGACTTTGAAAACACAAGTGTTAAAACTTTTGAAAAAGATTGAGATCTAGTTCGAAGTAACCGGTGCGGAAGGCTCAATTGTCCAACCGTTCGGATACCACTTGTAGGTCCCAAGGGGTGTGGTGTAAGATTTAGAGGGGGTTTGAATAAACCTTACCAAATTTTAACTTTTTAGTCTTTATAAAATATTCAATGAGTTGACTCAAATCACCTAAGTTCTTGGGGATAGTTAGATTGGCTTTCTCGCAAAGTTACCCACTCAATGCACTCGATTGAGTACATTTGATAGCATAACTTAGCTGCGTCGGCTAACACTTAAGTTTTAGATAATTTAGTTTTTAACAGTGGAAGATTTAACACCCTTTTGTTAATTTTTAAGCTCATTTTTAACACTAGTTTTAGCACTTATTATTATCGGTTGGATAGCAAGATAACTTGTGAGATATGAAAATATAAGCAAGAAAGTAAATGCTGAAAGTAAATTGACACAAGCAAATTTATAGTGGTTCGAGGATGGGATAATTCCTCTAATCCACTCTTCTCCAGCTCCTGGAGGAATCCACTAGGTAATAGATCAAGTTACAAAGCATTTCTCAGTCTAGAGACAGCCTTGATCACACAACTGGCTTCTCCTGCGACTCAGCTTCTTCACAAGACAGTTGTCTTGCTACTTGACTCCTCCAAGTCTTTGGAATTGATCACATGACCTTACAACAAACTTGAAATTCTGGTTTGACCTTGAACCTCTCTACAGCTCCTTCAACTTGGAGAGTAGACCCCTTTTCGTTCTTGAAACTTTTCCTCTTCAACTGGTTGAAGTAATCTTTCCTTCACAGCGTGTGTTGGATCGAGTTCTTTCAAGTTTTAGGCTTTAGAAATTTTTTGATAAGCTTTGATAATATTGCAGGTTATGCTTGCTTGAATATTGCTTGAATTGTTCGTTTAAATCATCACCTTTTCTCAAATGCTTCATCAGCCTTTTATAGTGCTCATTTGAAATTTGCCCGTTGAAGAGATAGGTTATTTTCAAATGACACTTCTTGTTTGTTGGCTTGTCTTTTCTTAGTCTGCATCATTTGTGATGTTGATCCTTCCTCGTATTAAATGGTTCTCAGCACTTTACAGTGGTCCGATACATGCTCCGGTGTTTCCCATTGATTTATTCTTTACGCATGTTTCTGGGTCAAACACATTAAGACCTCGCAGCTTGGAATTATTACTATATCGAGTAATATCATTTAATTCATTCCAACGGATCAATATCAGTTAACTTGACTTGACTGCTGCCTTTACCCCTTTGACTTGAGTCGACTCCAATCATGGGAATGACTCAACTGTCACTTCAACTATTAGACTTGACTCCTTTTACTAACTTGACTGGCACTTCATCATACTTCACACAGCTGTTCCTCGGATGGCTCTCCTTGATCGAGTCCCTATCTTCCATCTTGGCCATACTCACCGACACGGTGGAGTCTTCACTCTAGTCATAGTTCACTTCTTGCATTCTTCGATATAGATGACTTCACTCGGCTCTTTCTACCCCTATCTATTACAACATAGAATTACAAGGAAAATGGGGTGCCAACTTCGGTCTAAGATTTACATGGTATTATAAAAATCTTACAAATAAATTTTCTAACAAGGAGGAATGCTCCATCCCACATAGGAGGAAAAGCCAAAGTTTGCTCAATTAATAAATCCCAAGTTGGAGAATTCGGTTTGGGCCCTTGGGGGTACCCCATTTTTAAGGGGTGTGAACTTCCATGCTTGTGAGTTAGGTTCAAACACACACACGCGCGCCGCCACTGCCAAGGGCCGCGGGTCGTGGGCCCGGGCTTCAAGGCCCTTATACTTTTGGACCAAATTTATTTAAAACCCTTTAAAAATTAATTAGTTAATTAAATAATTTCCAACCTGGAAGATCGGCGCACATGGCGGCGCTGCCGCGGCACTGGGCCGTGTGCGTGGGCACGCACCGATGACGATGAATGATACTTGTCGCGCGCGCGCATTAGTACGCGCGACGTCGAACAGATGCACTGTTCGAGTAACTAGGTGTATTTTTTGGTTGTACACATGTCTTTTCGATCCAAAAGACATATCATTTCCATTGGGCACCTTGTCCGCCTATATATACGAGCCCCTACGGATGAAATAAGACACTAAAATACGGATAATAAATTGAGCCATTTTGCAGATTCCGCATATTGTCTTTTCATTTGTTGGTTCGACTTTTGCAAGTGTTGCAAAGTTAAACCTATTAAAGTCGTTGTATCTTAGGAACAATTACCGGATCCATAAGAACTTCGTATATGGGAAATTTCGTCTTGCGGAGACAATATCCAACACTTGGCCTCGACTTAAACTCTTGTCCAATTTTTTGTTCCAAACATTTTAGCCATCTATTATAAATAGTAAACCACCCACTCAACAATCGCAAAACGAAATTCTATGTTTTCTGTTTTCAAGACTATGGCATCCGTTTCATTCACTCCGATGGTCAGCCGCTCTTACTCACGATGAGAAACGGCGAAGTTCTCGGTGTTGACTTCAAACGTTGGCAACATAAGATGTTGTTCTACCGACAACGCTCGGGTGTCCCTATTTCTGAAGGAGGACCCCTACCATTGGTGATGAAGAATCCAACAATCAATGGAGAATCGTTGTGGATGCTTGGTATAACATCAATTTCTGTGTGGAATTATATTTTGAACGGGCTAGACGACACCCTCTATAATGTCTATAGTTCGTTAAAAATGTCCAAAGAGTCATGGGACTCTTTGGAGAAGAAATATAAAATGAAGATGCCGGCAAGACAAAGAATTTTATTGTTTGCAAATTTTTGGAATATAAGATGGTCGACACTAAGACGGTGATTAGCCAAGCGCAAGAAATTCATATCATACTTCACGACTAAGTGTATCGAATGGATGATTCGAATGAATCGTTCTAAGTGGTTGTGATTATCGAAAAATTATCGCCATCGTGGAAAGACTTTAAAAACTATCTCAAGCACAAGCGGAAGGAAATGGGGCTTGAGAATTTGATAGTTCAACTGGATTGAGGAACACAACCGTGATTCCGATTGGAAATCGACAATTGTGGAGGTGGGACCACATTTTATAGAACACCGGTGGAGCTTCATTTGTATTTTTAAATGTAATGAGAAAGTGTTGCCAAAAGTGTTGTAACACCAAAACCACGATTGCATGAAGTGTTGCCCAAAGTGTTGTAACACTAGAGGTAGACACGATAATGAATTAAATCCAAGTGTTATCAAGATGTGATAACACAAAGGTTACACACCTTGTACAAGGTGTTAATGGAGTTGTTGGAACTAAGGTCCGAAATCGGTAGAACGAGGTTTTAATCGGATTATTGGGACAAGGTTTTAACAAAATAAAAGAAAAGTGGTCGAGAGCCATAAAAGCTCTGGATAATCTTGTGTTAAATAAGGATACCATAAGTTGGAAGGGGAAGCTTTAATTTAGCAAACCGCATAAAGGATAATACCTTGAAGTGTGGGGGTGCTTTGGCTAAAGTAGAAGCACCAAGAAAATAAATTCAAGATTCGTGATATAAATAATGGTACGATCATTACATCAAGAAATGTCGTATTTATAAAAAAATATCTTTTCTTGCAAAGAAAATAGGTAAGTCTAGACGTATTCGTCGAAGACACAATACCATTAGATAATTGATTTTGAATGGGGTTATTTCGGTTGACTACGTGAAGTCAAAGGAAAATCTAGTGGATATGCTTACAAAAGGTATAAATCGAGATCAATTGTATAAATTATTAAGGGGAATGGGTTTAAAAACCACTAAATAAATAATTCTCATAGCGGTAACCCAACCTTGTGAATTGGAGATCCCAAGACCTTGGTTCAATGGGACAACTAAGTTATGAATATTCACCAACACTTGGAAAATGTGTCACTCATTCCCGAAACTTCCAAGTGAAAAAGAAACCCTTTGAATGTGGTGAGGTTAAGTTAAGACTTTTAATGATTCATATACCGAAGGGTGGAGTATGGAAGGATACTTTTCAATAGGAGATCACCTATATAAGTGAGAAGTAATGGTCGCTTCAAAGAAACACTTATCAATCTAAGATATGGTCCAGGGCCAAAATGGACACAACGTGAGAACAACAAGTGTTAGAATTGTTATTGTGTAAGTATTGTTGTCTTGGTTTACATAAACGGTGAGTAGTTCAAGACATCGCGTCACTATGCAACTAGTAAATTCGATAGTATTTTACTAAGGAAGGTTCAAAGCCACAAAATACCTATCCGGATGCAATAACAAGTTCATCGGGACTTTCAAACAAATCTGCATACACGCATGTATTAATTTCATTCATGTGGGAGATTGTTGAATTTGGTTATAAGAAATTGGGTGTTGACCCAATTTTGATCAAATATTTAAGTGGTTTCCAATAGTGAAAAATAGAATTAAATTATTTGTAAAAATTCTACTAAGTGAGTAGATGAGATTGGCATTTGAAATTTTTCAAAACCAGTGCAGGTGAATGAGAAATTAATGCTAGAAGTTGGCCACTTAAGACTAGAAAATGGTATGGAAAATCGAAAATGGAAAATGTGGGGAAGGAGGAATGCTCCATCCCACATAGGAGAAAAAAAAAGCCAAAGTTTGCTCAATTAATAAATCCCAAGTCGGACAATTGGGTTTGGGCCTCGAGGCACCCAAGTTTTTAAAAGGGTGAGGACCTACATGCTTGTGGGATTGGTTCAAAATACACGCGCGCCATGCGCTGGCATCGTGATCTTGCCGGCTCGCCTCGGCCCGACCCAAGACTGGTCGCAGTCGTGGGCCTGGGCTGGGGCTTCATGGCCCTTATACTTTTTGGACCAAATTTATTTAAAATCCTTTAAAATTAATTAATTTTTTTAATTAATTAAATAATTTTCAACTGGGCAAGGTGGTGCGCGGCGTGCAACGGAGTGCGTGGGTGCGCGCACCTTTGTCGTGTCTTGTGGCGCGCAAGCGGCGTGTGCGATACCTACTACCGCAGACGCGCACGCCTAAACAGATGCACATGTTCGAGCAACCAGGTGTATTTTTAGTCAGACATGTCTTTTCGATCCAAAAGACATATCCTTTACATCGGACACCTTGATGCCTATATACGAGTCCCTTGCAAATGAAATAAGACACGAAAATATAGATAATAAATCGAGCCATTTTGAATCTACAAATTGTCATCATTTCCTTCAAAAGCTTTAAAGCCTTAAAATACTTGTGTTCGTTGTTGGTTCGACTTTTGCAAGTGCCGCTAAGTCGAACCTATTAAAGTCATTGTATCTTAGGGACGATTGTCGAAACCGTAAGCACTTCGTATACGGGGCAATTTCGTCTTGCGGAGACAGTATCCAATACTGGCCTCGACTTAAAATCTTGTCCAGTTTTCGTTCCAAACACTTTAGCCATCTTTTTTAAACAGTAAACCACCCACTCAACAAATACTCCCAACACGAACATACTTGTACTATTATGCTTTCATAAGTAAACAAAGTTGGGGGAGGGGTAGAGGCAATTTTCCATTAATAGATTTTTTAAGCACTTCCATTCCAAAAGCTCAGACATAGAAAAGAAAATATACCCACAAGCTTTCTCTGTGACAATTCATGATTAACAATCTCATAATAGTGCAGTCTATCCGGCAGTTGCAATATTTCTTGGTCTTTTAATTCAATAATTTTGGCAGCAGCTTCAGCACGCGCCATACCACCAGGCCCGGTCCTTTAGTAAGGCCAATGAGGCTATTGCCTCAGGCGTCCAGGCGAAAATGGGCCAGCCCATTTCATGAATATTAAAAAAATCACAATTTTGTATTAATTGATCTCCTATATTTTCTCTACAATTATATATCAAATCAAGATCAAAATAGATAATTTTTTATGAAACCAAAAAAATTACATTCAGATTATAAATTATATCCACTAGAGTTATCTCCACAACTGATTTAGCAAATCTTGTTTTTTTCTTCTCTAAAACGTTTTCACTGGTTATGGTTAATGTTATAGGAAACTTCAACAATTTTTTGTGATCAAATCATCATGACTATATTTTACTTTGGAAGCCAACATCTTAAGATTTTATTGTAACTTGAATCAATATATATGATTTTTGTATAATTTATTACGAATTTTCAAAGTCGATATTAACATCTAATAATCGCGAGTTACTCGTGTTTTGTTGAAGAGAAATGCTATATTTTTTTATATTATTGTTACTAATATCATTTTGCATCATTTTATTTGTGTAAAATTTTCTTAATCCTCATAATTGTTATAACTATATAAATTTGTATTTATACGAATTATTATCTAAATAAAAGCTTGTGTTTAGTAATACAAATGGATAAATGATAATATATTTATAAATTTGTACTTTGCAACTTTAATAAAGAATTAAAATTTGTGACTTAATAACTTAGGTATGATGAAAGAGTCTAGAGTTCAAATTGAAAACGACAATGAAAGAATAATACACTAATTAAAAAGCAAATATATTGACATTTTGTTGTCTTTGTCGTTTATATGAGATTTTTTTGTTGGCATATATAATCGTGATCATATCAACATATATGAATTTCGTTATTGGTCTTGTTGGTTTATATGAATGTGACCCTATTTACATATATTTGTGATCTTTTATTGGAATATAAACTTGATTTGGGTCGAAAAAATGTTGGGCTTGAAAATATATTTTTAGTTAAAAGATAAAATAAGATTCCAATCCCAAATGCCCCAAGTTCTAGAATTTCTCTAAAAATATCTTATTAAAATATCTTAGATATTAGTTGAATAAAGCTTGTAGAAACTTCTAGGTTGCTAGTATTTTAGAAGATAATTATAGTGGATAAAGTATAGCCTTTAGATCAAATAAATACTAGCCATTAGTTAGGAAGTTGTCTTAGTATAAATAGGGGTGTTTGCTTATTTTGTAACAAGCTAAAAAAATTTGAAAATTTGAGAAGAATAATCAAAAAATTAAATATTCTTCCACCAAAGCTCTCTTTTATCTTTTATTTCTTAGTCTAAATAGCCTCTTCTTCCTACCAAGAAAAATAATCTCAATAATCTCTCTTTCAACTTCCAATAAAAAAATTTGTACCACAAATTTATGTGTCGCCTGGCTTTGAAAATTATAGTACCGCCCCGCGATACCCCTTCCAATTGCTTCAACAACAGACTGGTGATATTATTTTGTATCTTTTATCTTTTATCAATTGTGTTTTGATGAATCCAGTGGTCCGGGCTTTGAAAATTATAGTATCGGCCCTGGATACCCCTTCCAATTGCTTCAACAACAAACCTGTTGAAATTATTTTGTATCTTTTATCAATTGTATTTTGGATGAATCCAGGGTGGTGAGAACGGTGTTCACGGTGGCCATGGTGAAATTAGTTACAGAGAGATGCTAATTTGGATGTACTTTGTGGAGTAAGTTTGGTATTAGAGAAATATATATATAGTAAAAGTAGGAATAGGAATTGAGTTACACTATGTACGCGATTTCCTTCTCCTTGTTGAAGATGAAGACGAGTTTTAGTGATTTCGGGTATCCTGTTTAAGTTAGGATCACGCCACCGTCATCAATTTGAGAAAAAAATGAGTAGTAATTGGGGAATCGATTTCTCCTATTCCACTCAATTAGATGATGAACACGTATATTTACCTCAAAAAAATCAACAGTTTATATTTATCTCTAGAGTCAGTTTAAACGGGCTGGCGGGACGGGCTAGCCCACCAAGATGGCGGGAAAAAAACCGCAGCCCAACCCAACCCGTCTTGGGGTCGGATTGGGCGGGCTGCCCGCCATTAAAAAAAAATAAAAATAATTTTTTTATTTATATTATTAATTTTAATGAATTAAATATACTAATGGATAATAAGTACATATTTTATAAAAATATTATATACACTTTTATATAGGATAAAAATATAAAATATCAATTATACTATTTTTTTTGCCTATTTTATCTAATTTTTCTTTTTTTTTTTTTTTTTTTTTTGGCGGGCTAGCCCGCCGCCCGCCCCACCAAGCCCCGCGGCCCGCAGCGGGATAGCTTGAGCTTAGGCCCGCCCCTTGGCGGACTACTAAATACTTAACCACCCTCCTACTTTAGACGGGGCGGGCGGCCCGACGGGCCTGGCCCATTTTAACAAACTCTATCTATCTCTTAACACATGTCCAATGTAATGGAACACAAAAAGTGGAATATGAAATTTATTCCGAAATTAGACATGAATTCCACATGGAAGGGGAATTTTCTGTTTCTAAGGGTAGGTTTTAATGTTGTATTCAATTTTTAATCCATGTATTTGTTATTTACACTTATGCTACTTATTAATAAAATAAGTAATATGTATATTATTAATTATGAATTAGTTTTTTGAATAGCTATAATTATTTATACATTAAACTAATGAAATATAAAATAATGACAAAGTAGGATATTTCGGACCTAGAGCATTTAATTGGAATCGAGAGAGAAACTTGTCGAACCTTGCTCTATTTCATATGCACATATTAATATTATTGAAATAAAATCAAAATATATGTTCTTATGACTTTAAGATTAATTTTAGTTTTTCTCTTACTCAAAATTACTTGATAAGTACATTATACATATACTAGTACGCGACCGTCGACGACGCACGGGATGTAATGAAATGTGTTGTTGAATGTAAAGTACTTGTATATACAAAGATTAAAATAAATAAGAACGTATAATTAAAAAATACAAACTCGAGAAAAATAAATCAAGTTAATAAATACATTCAATAATTACACATTCCTCTCAAAACAAAAATAATTACACATTTTGGAATACTTCCTTGTAGACAACATTATACGTCCTGTTTGTTTTTCAATTACCGTCTCCACAAACTAATATTTTCAGCCCCCTTCAGATTCGTGAATCGAGATACAAAGAACGTATAATTGACCATGACTAAAAACCGGATTTTTCAAATAGAGACCCACATTCGATAGAGATTGTCCTCGCTCTTGTTAATGGTCATTGCGCATAAACAATTAGAGGAAATTGTCTACGCTGAAACTTGAATGGTATCCTAAGGTCCGAAGGGTTAGTGTGATTCGGGAATCAACACCTTATGACCAAAGATTGGCACCGTTAAGATTTTAGACTCAAGTACATGCTTGCAAGTCTCGTAATCACTAATCTTGTACCGTTGCACAATCCAATCGAATAGTCGATGTTCCTCAATAGCATAACAGAGTCCCAACCTTCGATGCAATTCATGATTCTAAGACACGTGAGCATTTTATACCATTTAGGAATTCCGGGCGTGTGCAGATCATGCAAGAAATCAACATTAGAATCTAACTTACACGTGCTATCGAGAATTCAAAACGCCCTCGCCGGAAGAGTTCAAAGACGTCATATATTGATTAATTGACTCGACAACATCAAGTGTTGGTGCCAAAATAGCTCATCCTTCAAATATGCGGATCATCAATGGCATCTCTAAACATTGGATAGGTATCTTCAACAATAGTTCCAATCGGATCATCGATTTCAAGCAAAATATCTTCAGAATATCAATAGTGGAGTAACCATCACTTTCTTCTCCGATTGTTCCATCATCAATGCCCGCTATCCATTCGTAAAACTTAACCAACTCGAGAATAATCATCATTTGTCCAAGACTTTGAAGACGATATTCTTGGTCAGCCCGAGGATCGTAATATAATCCCATAAGTGGGAAGAATTTATTATTGTGGCATTAACAATGTCCTGTCGTGTTCCCTTGGGCACAACAGTAAGATTTGTCCGAAATCCCCACCGAAAACGACGTTTTACCTCCAAAAGGGACATGGAGATTTTGTGGGTTCTCGAGCCGCATAATATCTCGCATGATTGGTCCACCGACTCAAAGCAAGACTTATTCATCATTGGTGCTTTGTCCCAAATTATAAGTTTACAACGTGTCACGCCCAAACGCGACGCGACGGCGATCAATCACTTAAACAGAAATAAACCCAACATTCTAGAAAACGATGCAACAATCCCAAGTGAAACAAGGTCTAAAGCAGCGGAAAACTACAAGACAAAGACAATTACAAATACATCCCAACAACCAAATAGCATACATCCAGGAACTAGAAAATAAAGTACACATCATATCACCATCTTAAGTGTCAAAGGGTCCTACGCCTTAAATTACAAATCTTAATGCAAAGGAAATAAAAGAGTTCAACAGCAGTAAAATAAAGGAAAACAGTCCAGCAACATAGATAACGATAGGAAGTAAATCCAACTGACGGAGCACGAGAATTCGATCCAAGACAGGTTCAACTTTTCTTCGACAAAGTCTTCTTCTAAGGTTAGAAAACGGGAGGGGGTGAGAGAAATCTCGGTGGATGGGGTGATCGTGTGCAAGTGTGGCGATAAATATATGTTAATGCGAGAAATTTAGTTGTATGAAAACGCGTGAGAGATGATGCATGATTTCACACACGGTCCACTAGCGCCGTGATACATATATTTAAGTAATATACTTATACGCTTTAAGAAAACATTCGTAGTCACAATGTGCACTATGGTTCAAGCAATCGGGGAGGATTGCGTGCACGGATTTGTAACGCCAATCCTATGCAAGACAAGTAGCGGTTATGCATTTAATTTGTAGCGCCAACCTATACAATACAAGTAGCGGTTGCGTGCACGGATTTGTAGCGCCAACCAAACGGTCCGATTAACTCGAATCGTGTGGATCCAGAGCAAATGATTCCTTCTTCGTTCTTCCTTGTAACTCCCCGAGCAAGATGGTCCAAGACCTGTCTTATCGCTCCATAGGCAAAGACAAAATCCACAGTGGAGCTAGCAAGGCTCGCATTTGTCATAATTATGATTATACCTCAAGTACTACGACCGCTTCCCTTGGACAAACTCCGTCCCTCGCCGGGATTAGGATGATGGGGCGGGAAGAGTGGAATAGCAGCCGAGCCGCCCGGTTCCATCCCGACATATCCATTCTCGAGTGAGCTCGACACACCAAGTTGACTCAAGTAGGAAAGTAAACACAAGTTCGTAGTCAACCAGCAATGAGTATTATTGATTCGAGGCGAGTTCAGAATTTTTTTTTAAAATTGCGAGTGGCAATTATGGTGTTGGTAGAGTTATTTGGATGAATATGATTATCGGGAGGATAAGCAATCTTTGTATCTTGAAAGATTAGATGGAACATAAGTCCCGTTATAGATTCAAATCGCATGACGAGAAGTCGCCCTACGATCGGGTATTAATCGGACAAGCGCGGTCCGATAAGTCAAGGGGTTTTTGAGAAAATAAAATATTTTAATTAAGAATTGAAGTCAGAGGGTCCAGGGCTATTTTAGTAAAAGTAAAATAATTTGAGTTAGGTCCTTGATAAAAGAAATTTTACAATTTAGCCCCGTTTTGTAAAAACCAATACTTTTGGGGTAAATTGAATAAATAAATATCCCAACCTTGAAAAATTATGAGGTCAGTTCCTAAATTCTCCAAATTGTTCAGAGATTCAGGTTTTTAAAGTTTTGAGGTCGAGTTTTTATAAAATTCTCATATTGGCCCCAAATTTGTTAAAATTGTCATTTCGGCTCTAAGTTTAAAATAATTGGAACTCACAAACCGGAAGGGCTTTTAATGTGATTCCAGTTGGAATATTTCACTATGGTTAGTGGGATATTGGTACAAAAATAGTTTTAAAAATAAATAAGTTTAGGTCCTTTAACCTTTGAAAATTTCATCTTTGTCCCATTTTGAAATAATTGCCTTCAAGGCTTTTAGGGGTCCAATTGTTATAAAATTTAAACCTTGGGTCCAAAATATAATTAAGTTATAGTTAAATTAGTATTTCCAGGTGCATGGGCTGCATAAGTCCTGGAAATTTTATTTGGGTCCTCAAGTTTAATATTTTACACTTTAGTCCCTCAATTTTAGTAAAATTACTTTCCAAGCTCTAAACTCTTGGATTTCTGGAATACACTTAAAATATGTTATTTCCAGTCCCTTAAGAGTTAAAATTTCAAATTTTAAAATTAGGGTCTGGTACAGTTTCGAAAATTACAAAATAGCCCTTAAACTTCTAAAATTTTACAATCTAGTCCTTCGGCTTTTAAGGGTTGATTTTATTTATCTAAAAACTTTATTAAAATGTCAAAACATAATTTTTGAACCTGAGTTCAGTCCCAAAAATCGAAAATTACAGAGGAGTCCCTTAAGTTTTATTTTCTTGCACAATTAAGTCCACCAACTTTTCATTTTTGCATTTTAAGTCCAAAAATTGAAATTTAATCAATTATGCTCGACTTGTCCAGGTTATAAATCATTCAAAACATAGATTGCAAGAGTCATACACATACATATCCTTCTCATAGGAAATTTCATCAAGTATAACAATAAAGTGCACATGTATGCCCTATTTTTCGATAAATCGCATTTTGAGCAACACTTGAGAATTTTTCCAACTTGATACAAGAAAATAGCATGCAATACATAATATATATATATATATATATATATATATATCTCAAGTGCTCAATAACAAAATACTACATGCATATTTTCATTTTAAAACACCTAGAAGTTGAAAGGATTTTTCCACCCACCTTAAAGATCGGTTTGTTGGTGAAAATGGGATAAATCTCTCTCGATGAAGGAGTGACTTAGGTCAGCCCCTAAGTCAAGGAATATCAAAAATATATAGGAGTTAGAAGAATGTGGTTAAAATTTTAGGGAAAAAGAAGAAGATGGTGAGAAAATTGGAAATACTACACTTACCTTGTGTAGTGAGTAAAATGTGACTAATAATGGCTTCCAAGTGTAAGGTTTTGGTCACCCTTAATGTCAACCACCAAGGTCAGCCCCTAAAACTCCAAAAATGAAAATGGAGTGTCAAAATTTGGAAAATAGAAAGAGAAAAAGAAAAGGTCTTGAAAATTCCATTTCTTACCTTATAGTCAATTTCTTCACAATTTTTTTCTTCAAGATGACAAGTCTCTTAATATCTTCAAAGGTCTTCTAGGTATACCTCAAAATCACAAAATCAAACTTAATTAGGAGGTGAAAGAGGTGAGCTAGAAGGTATAAGAATAGATTGAAGAAGAAAATTTCTTACCTTGTGTAGTATATGGTTCGAATTTTTGTGACATTTAAGAGGGGAATTTCTTGTATTTTTGGTTAAGTGTTAAGAAGAAGAAGAAAATGTGTAGAGAGATGTAGGAGGATTTTTAGAGAGAGTTGAGAGGATTCAAGGCTTGAAGAGATGAATGTTGGTGAAATGTAGTGATAAATGAAAGTTGAACAAATTTCTTTCTTACTTAGGCCATTTGGCCATCCATAATGGGGGAGGAGATAAAAATTTTGTTTTGTTTTGATTAAATGATTTGTGAGGTGAATAATTGGGAATTAAGGCATAAATTAGTAATAGGCAACTTTACTAGGGACAATTAGCCAAAATGCTAAGCTTAGGGGGATTTTTAAATTGGTCTTTTTGACCAATTGGATGGTTGAAATTGTGGGATTATTCTAAGATTTAGGTTTGAATTAATGGTGTAAAAATACACAAGATGAATACACAAGGTGTACATGTACAAGAGTTGGGAGATATTCCTACACTTAAAATACCCACCATGGCCGTCCCTTAAGGGGTATTTGTGGCATTTCCATTTTTTTTTTGCCCCAAAATTGATGATAATAGATTAATAATATCAATTTCCAAAATAATTAGTGATTTTCCTTGATCACTTATAAGTCTCATGATCACTTAATCTAAGTCGAGTTCTTAATTCTACAAGGTATAAATCTCTAAAATAAATAGTCTCTTAAATTTCTAAGATGACTAATAAATACACAAGTAATAATAATGATGATCAATCAAGTGATCATAAATGTGAAATAAAATTAATAAATGATTACGATCACAAGTAATAATTAAAAGAATTTAAATGCAATTATATTTATCATTAATGTTTACCCGTCAAAGCGACGCGGTAGAATTGTCAAATAGTACAAAGACGATACGTGAGATAAGTACATGTTCGAATAAAGATCGAGGGCTTCACACAACGAATGATCAATTCGGGGCGAATGGGTTCCTTGTTTGATATTGCACGTTGATTGTTCATTTGGATTTAATGGAATAACAAATCGAGAATGCGCGGTCCTTCCACCAGGTAAGAGAAGGGTGCTATGCCACTCGATGCCACGTTTAGAACAATTTGTCCCTCGGATCTTAACTTAGAAGATAAAGCCCTCCACGTAAATGTTTTTCCAAAGACTCTATATCCATATACAAAGAACATACGACCTTCGTTGCATTTCCGCACATATTATTTTGGAATGCACTTGATGTTGTTTGTCCATCATCTTCGAAAGAAGGCTTTGGCGCTCCGCAAGCAACAAATTACGATCATACCTTAACTCATCATATATCAATCTATTCTAATTAATTTCAAAACCATCAAAAACTGGGAATGGCATTATATCAAATTCACGTAGGCTCTCCGCGACTTCTCATTAGTTTCTCAATGTCCACCAATGCCGATTCTTGATTTCATTCTCACTCAATATCGCTCTATACAAAAGAATAAAATGGAAAAATTTTAATAAAACATATATGGATCCATATTTTTAGTATCAACAAATACGCATAAATAAAAGTTTAATTAAATATAATGGAAAATCATTGTAATACCTTGATGTTGCATAAGAGCTCGTCGTCTATATAGAATATCATCCGAAAGATGTTCCCAGCATTTATCCCACACCATGTTTGGAATGCTCAAAGAATCACCCGACAATAATGAGACAAACATAATCCGTAGAGACTCTGTAGACGCCCAGTGACTCGCTTCAGTGATGCCATCAACGTACTCTCTATCATCTTCCCACAAACCAAGAGCATAGCAAGCGTCGCGATATGAAGAGTGTTGAACCCCTTTAACCTTCTTATAATCATCATGCACGTGGCACCACGTACTACGTTGATGAGACACCTCAAATAGTACATATCACCAGCACCGGGAGGCACATAAAAGACTCGTCCTATAGATTTTCCAGCTTTTCTTGGCACCTACTTCCTGATTGGTTGTTTCCATGTAAACTTTGTCGGAGCTTCGGCATAAGTCAGCTCTCTTGCTTCAGGATATATCTTATTGGCTTCCATCCATGCCAAGAACATGTTTTCCTTAACAGTACTCTTATTTAGGATGTCATCTCTTCGTTCGAATCATGAAAAATAATGTTCTCGCTCATTTTCAAGATGAAAACTAAGGCGTTCAATGGAAGGGTATTTATACCGGAGTTCAAATCCCAACAATCTATTTATTTGTCTCGCATGACGAAACATATATGCAATCATAGTACATGTTGACTTCATCGACAGGTTTCTCAGATTCGTCATCATTTGTACTCTGATAGAATGAAGTTGTCACACGATCGTGCCCCTTATTCACATATTTAAACAAATACTTAATCGATCTTGATTGATTGCACCACTCCACATTAATGTGAGCACCGTACTTGAGTAGCAATCGGCGATTATGAGGAACAACATATCTATTGTCAAGAGGTATACCGTTCTTCTCAACTATTCTCCCATTATCCCGACGCTTATAACGTGTATAACCTTTCTTCATCAATA
Source organism: Rehmannia glutinosa (assembly GCA_016081115.2). Classification (NCBI taxonomy): domain Eukaryota; kingdom Viridiplantae; phylum Streptophyta; class Magnoliopsida; order Lamiales; family Orobanchaceae; genus Rehmannia; species Rehmannia glutinosa. The sequence goes on from CM071926.1 coordinate 4,885,004, forward strand.
GTAGTAGCATCAACAAATTTCTTCGGAAAATGCTTTGTACAACGACCTTTAGACATGCGGGGTGAGTTTTTTCTTACATCACCACATGGACCATGAATCATAAAGTCTCTCCGCCGCATAATAGCATGGATCGATGCAAATGCGGTATTTTTGGCCGATATAATTCTATCTATTTCACCGCGGTTGGAAACTTGTCTTCCTTGGCCGAAATAGTAATATATGAGCATGAGACAATCCACGTTTACGAAATTCTATCGTGTATATAATCGCAATGAATAAATAGGAAATCAAAAAATTATATAATGATTAATAACATTTAAACTGTAATGATCATAATGATAATAATAATATTAATATATATAATAATATAAAAATAACAACTCATAACCCGCTACTACTTTCCCAAATATTTCATTTTGCCGAAGATCTTTGATTAAAGCATCTAGCTTAACTTTGAAGATTCTACAAACAATATCGTCGATCCTGGGATTGATTCTTATTCTCAAGGAAACGAACAATCTCCGGCCACTTTGGGTTGGAAGTAAATGTTATAAATAAACCGAATATCCCCAACGACAAATAGTCATTGCATCCTGGTAGCTTTGTATCATGAATCGTGCACCGCCGGTGAAACCGGAGGGTAATATAATACATTTTCCTTGAGTACTTGGATTGATGTCTCCATTCAACACAAAGATCCGACAAAGGCCTTTATATATATCGCAACGCAACTTTTTTGATGCAAGCGAATATATTTCAATCGTGACGATTCTACCATTGTATAGCGTCAACTACAAATTGTTGAAACAACCTACGCGATGATAGAATTGTCGAAGATTCGATTAACTGTCGTGTAATCTATATGCAAAGAATTCACAAACGCTTATTGTTTTCTCCCCCTGGACTTGATTTCTTCAATTGAGAAAACAGGGGATGTCTTCTCCGCACCCATCTTCACCATAAGGTAATAGCAAAGGATATTACAAAGCCGGATAAGAGGCATTCAACTCGTTTATGCGTTTTAGATATCCCGCTTTTCGTTTCAACCACAATATCCGTTTCACCTAGAGCATGATCAAAATCACCAACGATCAAAGCAAAGAACTTCGGAACTTGAAGGCAAATTGTACCTCCTTGCATCGGTATTTAGGGCTCTATTAGACGCAATCTAACATCGAATTTGAAGATTCTTTGGATTTTGTCTTTTGGCAATTCTAAAAGTCTTCACCAAAACATTATTTTCATCCAATATTTTTTTAGTTCAAGAACAATATCTTGATGCAAATTATTAGTTTCGCTTCCTTGTCTACAAAACAATATTAAAACATTTGGAGTGAATAGTGTACAAAGTAATAAAATATTATCCAAATTAAATTTAAAAATAAATCTTACCTCACACAATTTAGCCTATTTGAGATTTCATTATCCGTATCATATATGAACATCTCGTGCAAATTTTGGAATGGAACCATCCGAGGGGCAACAGGACTACCAATAAGATGATAATTTTGTCCATGCAAGCGAAAATTTGGAGGACCTTGACCCTTATTTATATCGATTTCGATTTTTCCTCCCATTGATGTGAAACAAAACATATTATTATACGATCTTATATTTTCTTGAAATGCCTGCTCTTATCACTAACTCCAAATAATAATTCGTGAAGCACATGAGGTGGTTGTTTGATAGAAGGAAGTGAATAATTCCATGAACACAACATAGGGAATATTGAGGATTTTTGGATTTTACGTGGGATCGTAGCCTTTCTTCGTACCAAAATAACGCACCATAAAATTGGCAAGTATATGTTGCGTCACCGACATCCCGATGAATCAGTAAATTAACTAATGATTTATTAATTATCTCAATAATATTTAAATTAATTAAATACATCATAAAAATATAAAATAGTTATAATTACCAATTGTAGTCAAGGACACATGCTCAAACAAATTTGTTTGATTTACATCGATCGTCACATTTTGAGTGATTAGAGTATTTGCATCAATGGTGTGACGCCCTGAATTTTAGCGATGTGAGATACGACGTTGTGTAGTGATTTATTTATTTGGTTAAGTAACACGAACCCATTATTAATGAAATGCGACCCGACTTTTATTTATTTATTTCAACATCAATTACGCCTTCCTCGTTTTCAGGCCTAACGATTTTATATTCTCCTCTATTATTAATACTTGATCGATTGACTACGACTTTAGGAATATTGGACCCTAGATAATTTAGGAATATATACCAATCCTTATCCAAATATTTCACCTTATTCTATAATTCATCCCGACCAACTCCCATTTTTTTTTTGTTTTGTTTTCTTCTTCACCCAACAACTTTACAGAAAATTTAAAAAAAAAAACAAAACAAATTACAAAATTTAGAGTATAGGACGTCCACATGCAAGAGGATGATAAAGAAGGATTCAACTACTTTCTTCAATTATAAACTTCCACATTAACAACTTTTATTTTTGTACACCTTCATTAATTTAAACACATCTACTACCCCATTTATTGTAAAGTTTTCACTTTTATTTAATTATTATACACACACCCTCTCCATTTTGTCTCCCAACTCACACAAAACAACAAGACATAAAAGAAGAAAAAGGTAAGGAATGAGACTTTTTCCTAAAACTTTCGGCTATGAAGAAAAATTGAGGGCAATCAATTCTTTTTTTTAACCTACAAACAACCCCACCTATTAAATTCTATTACATTAATTAAAACCAAAAGACAAGAAAAAAAAAAAATACCCCCTACATCACTCCCTTTCGGCCATAGAGTTTTGATGGGAATCAAATTTAATTTTTTTTTATCCCACCACACCACAAATTTCCCAACAATCCATTCTAAAGATTAAACATCAAAAAAAAAAAAAAAAAAAAATTCTATCTCCCTACACAACAAAATCGGCCACTAAGGTTTCTAAGGATTACAAATTTCATTTTTCCATTCTACAACACCCAAATCTATATTTCTTTCATACTTAGAGAAAAACAATACACAAATCCTTCCATTAACAACCAATTGACTGAAAATTCAAAGTAGAAGAGGTAAGAAAATTTTATTTTTCCAACTTCATTTTCTTTCTCAAATCATCACCATATACCTTCACCTTCTAATCATGATGAATCATTTTCATTGAAGTACTCCTAGAGGAATTGTCTTGAAGAATTAGGAGACTTAGACTTGACTACAAGCTTGAAGAGGAAATTCAAGAATACTTGAAGACATTAAGGTAAGTAGTAGCCATTTGATCCTAGTATAATTTCTTTAGACTTGCGACTTTAATTTTAATAACAAAATATGGTTTGGATACCATTTAGGGGATGACCTTCAAGAGCTTGAGTCAAGAAGTTGATACAAGAAAAGACTCCATTTTAGATCAATCCAGAAAAATCACTACGAGGTGGGTGAAAATTATTTCTACAAAAATCGCATCATTCTTTCTACTAGTGCACAAAAATACATGTTCATGTGAAAATATGATATTTTATGAATTTTATCAAGTATTTATGAGATTTATGTTTTAATAAAATTTGAGAAAATAAAAAGATGAGTATGATATTTTTCTTGCATAAAATGTTGATAAAATTGTTCATCATTTGCTTTTATGATTTATGATGCTATGAATGTTCAAATATATTTTAGAAATGTTTAAAATAAGTTTTTATATATTATTGGAATTCTGGACTTGCAACTTGTGCAAGAAAATTCAAGCTTGGGTTATTTTTGTAATTATTGTGAAATATTGGGCCAAAAGAGTAAATATGAAAAACTGTGAAGACCACCTCTGAAAATTCGAAATATTGGACCCAATAATCTATAAATTTCATATATGAAGTGACTTGAAAGATTTGGACCCCTTCCGGGCAAGAAAATACAATAAGGAACAAGTTTGATATCAAAATGTAAAATTGTAAAACTTAAAGGACTAAAACTGTAATTTTTAAAGCTGGGGCAGTCAAGGTATCTCGAAAACTTGCAGATTTATTTAATATGATATTTTGAACCTTTAGTTCAAATTTCATAACCATCCGACTTGAAACGAGCCTTTAACGACAAAAAATCGCTTTTGGGCCAAAATTGTAATTTGTGAAAATGAGGTACCTAACTTTCGAAATTTTTAAAACTGTTTTAACCACAACTTATTACTGCCCAAAGAAGTATTTTAAAATTAGAATCACCTCAAAATCCTTCCCGGTTTAATATTTACCTAATTTTAAATATCAAGTCAAAAATCGAATTTTTGGAAACTAGAGGGCGAATATGCAAATTTTATAAAATCTTTCTCGAGCCTCTGAAAAATCTAACCCTCTGGGAATTTGGAAATTTTCGGAACTGGTTTTATCATTTCCGAGTCTGGAATTGAAACTTATTGAATTTTAAAACCCGACAAGGGAATGTTCTCCTTAAAAAAAAAAATCTTATTTTTAAAATTGCTAAGGATATTAAAATTGAGATTTTCTAACTCAGTTGCCTTATAAATATTTTAAGAGATATTTCTTACTTATCTAATAAAAATATCGAGCTTGAACATAATGCCCGAACCGAATATTAAAACCGGCTAGATTATCCGCCCGATAACTAGACCACGAGTTTTGTTTTGAAATAAATACCGGAGATCATGTGACCAAGATCACTCCGGACTTGTTAACCGATTTTATCAAATTTTTCGAACGAGTAAGATAGTACTTGGAAGACAATTTTTGACGTGAAAATTTAAGTGCACGTAAAGTGAAATTAAATGTTGTGAAGTAAAAAGTGAAATGAAATGTGAAGTGAAATGATAAGTGAAAGTGAAGTTGAGAATGAAAGTGGAAAGTAAAGTGAAAATTTAAAGTGGGATAATTTGCTTCGGCTTTATCCAAGTGATGTGGGATAATTTGCTTCGGCTTTATCCAAGTGGTGTGGGATAATTTGCTTCGGCTTTATCCAAGTGAAGTGGGATAATTTGCTTGGCTTTATCCGAGTGGGATAATTTTTCGCTTTATCCAAGTGATTTGGGATAATTTGCTTCGCTTTATCCAAGTGAAGTGGGATAATTTGCTTCGCTTTATCCGAGTGGGATAATTTGCTTCGCTTTATCCGAGTGGGATAATTTGCTTCGGCTTTATCCAGTGGTGTGGGATAATTTGCTTTGGCTTTATCCAAGTGATGTGGGATAATTTTTCGACTTTATCCAAGTGACGTGGGATAATTTGCTTCGCTTTATCCATGGGAAGTGGGATAATTTGCTTCGCTTTATCCAAATGAAGTGGGATAATTTGCTTCGGCTTTATCCAAGTGATGTGGGATAATTTGCTTCGACTTTATCCAAGTGACGTGGGATAATTTGCTTGGCTTTATCCATGGGAAGTGGGATAATTTGCCGCTTTATCCAAATGAAGTGGGATAATTTGCTTCGGCTTTATCCAAGTGATGTGGGATAATTTGCTTCGGTTTTATCCAATTAAAAGTGGAAGTAAATTTAATAAGACAATAATAATGCTTGACTAATTCTGGCAATTCTAACATAATGGCTAATGGAAATCTTTATACAAACAACGAGACAAAGTCATATACACTACATGCATTGATTTCAATGAAACTATTTTCCGTGCATAAAACAAGCCACACTCGCACACCGGCACCCACCCACTGAGAATTTTTGTCTCACCCCACCTTTTTTTTTTTAACGGCCAGCTGATGACCCATATGAAGACGTCAACGAAGACGACCAAGTGACGGATTAATCCCTAGACTTAGTTTGCCGATCTACCCTTAAGTTTCGTTTATGAACAATTGCGATGTTGGATGTAATAGAGGGGCGTAAGACCTCTTTCGCTTAGACAAATGGATTGTAATAATATTTCCGCTGTGACTATTGACTCTGTTTCCGAGAGGTTATGAAGAACTATGTTTATTTGAGAATTAATATTGCTCAAATATTTGGTGGATGTATTCTCAAATGGGAGAATCGGCATGAGTTACCATTGGGTAACGGCTCCAAATTTCTGGGCGTTACAGATGGTATCAGAGCTCGGTTTGTAAGGAGGAAACTTACACCGAGCTGACCCAGGATAGGTTCCTCTGACCTTGGATTGGGTACCATTACTAGATGACCTAAGTTGAATCTTGGATGACTATTGGAACTCTTTGGGTTTCCATAGTGTTAAAATATCCCGATATTTCTCGGTTTGGATGTTAGGTAATTTAGAAAATCCATGATTTTGAAGGCTATAATTCCGAAATGACGAGACTTGAAGGATGATCCAAACTCTTGAGGATATATTGAAATCATGTGGTTTAATTTCATGGAAGTCGAGATTTCACTTATCAACGTGGTACGGCAACTAACCACAACCGACTCTAAGATGTAGCGTTTGTTGTAGAAAAAGGAAGTAGAAATACTCGACGAAATCATTTCAAGAGAATTTGGGGACCAAATTCCTTTAAGGAGGGGGTGAATGTGACGCCCGAATTTTAGCGATGTGAGATACGACGTTGTGTAGTGATTTATTTATTTGGTTAAGTAACACGAACCCATTATTAATGAAATGCGACCCGACTTTTGTTTATCTTTTTCAACGTCTATTACGCCTTCCTCGTTTCGTGCCTAACGATTTTATATTCTCCTCTATTATTAATACTTGATCGATTGACTACGACTTTAGGAATATTGGACCCTAGATAATTTAGGAATATATACCAATCCTTATCCAAATATTTCACCTTATTCTATAATTCATCCCCGACCAACTCCCATTTTTTTTTTGTTTTGTTTTCTTCTTCACCCAACAACTTTACAGAAAATTTAAAAAAAAAAAAACAAATTACAAAATTTGGAGTATAGGACGTCCACATGCAAGAGGATGATAAAGAAGGATTCAACTACTTTCTTCAATTATAAACTTCCACATTAACAACTTTTATTTTTGTACACCTTCATTAATTTAAACACATCTACTACCCCATTTATTGTAAAGTTTTCACTTTTATTTAATTATTATACACACACCCTCTCCATTTTGTCTCCCAACTCACACAAAACAACAAGACATAAAAGAAGAAAAAGGTAAGGAATGAGACTTTTTCCTAAAACTTTCGGCTATGAAGAAAAATTGAGGGCAATCAATTCTTTTTTTTTTTTAACCTACAAACAACCCCACCTATTAAATTCTATTACATTAATTAAAACCAAAAGACAAGAAAACAAAAAAAAAATACCCCCCTACATCACTCCCTTTCGGCCATAGAGTTTTGATGGGAATCAAATTTAATTTTTTTTTTATCCCACCACACCACAAATTTCCCAACAATCCATTCTAAAGATTAAACATCAAAAAAAAAAAAAAAAAAAAATTCTATCTCCTACACAACAAAATCGGCCATTAAGGTTTCTAAGGAGAACAAATTTCATTTTCCATCCTACAACACCCAAATCTCTCATTCTTTCATACTTAGACAAAAACAATACACAAATCCTTCCATCAACAACCAATTTTTCCAACTTCATTTTCTTTCTCAAATCATCACCATATACCTTCACCTTCTAATCATGATGAATCATTTTCATTGAAGTACTCCTAGAGGAATTGTCTTGAAGAATTAGGAGACTTAGACTTGACTACAAGCTTGAAGAGGAAATTCAAGAATACTTGAAGACATTAAGGTAAGTAGTAGCCATTTGATCCTAGTATAATTTCTTTAGACTTGAGACTTTAGTTTTAATACCAAAATATGGTTTGGATACCATTTAGGGGCTGACCTTCAAGAGCTTGAGTCAAGAAGTTGATACAAGAAAAGACTCCATTTTAGATCAATCCGAAAAATCACTACGAGGTGGGTGAAAATTATTTCTACAAAAATCGCATCATTCTTTCTACTAGTGCACAAAAATACATGTTCATGTGAAAATATGATATTTTATGAATTTTATCAAGTATTTATGAGATTTATGTTTTAATAAAATTTGAGAAAATAAAAAGATGAGTATGATATTTTTCTTGCATAAAATGTTGATAAAATTGCTCATCATTTGCTTTTATGATTTATGATGCTATGAATGTTCAAATATATTTTAGAAATGTTTAAAATAAGTTTTTATATATTATTGAATTCTGGACTTGCAACTTGTGCAAGAAAATTCAAGCTTGGGTTATTTTTGTAATTATTGTGAAATATTGGGCCAAAAGAGTAAATATGAAAAACTGTGAAGACCACCTCTGAAAATTCGAAATATTGGACCCAATAATCTATAAATTTCATATATGAAGTGACTTGAAAGATTTGGACCCCTTCCGGCAAGAAAATACAATAAGGAACAAGTTTGATATCAAAATGTAAAATTGTAAAACTTAAAGGACTAAAACTGTAATTTTTAAAGCTGGGGCAGTCAAGGTATCTCGAAAACTTGCAGATTTATTTAATATGATATTTTGAACCTTTAGTTCAAATTTCATAACCATCCGACTTGAAACGAGCCTTTAACGACAAAAAATCGCTTTTGGGCCAAAATTGTAATTTGTGAAAATGAGGTACCTAACTTTCGAAATTTTTAAAACTGTTTTAACCACAACTTATTACTGCCCAAAGAAGTATTTTAAAATTAGAATCACCTCAAAATCCTTCCCGGTTTAATATTTACCTAATTTTAAATATCAAGTCAAAAATCGAAATTTTTGGAAACTAGAGGGCGAATATGCAAATTTTATAAAATCTTTCTCGAGCCTCTGAAAAATCTAACCCTCTGGGAATTTGGAAATTTTCGGAACTGGTTTTATCATTTCCGAGTCTGGAATTGAAACTTATTGAATTTTAAAACCCGACAAGGGAATGTTCTCCTTAGAAAAAAAAAAATTCTTATTTTTAAAATTGCTAAGGATATTAAAATTGAGATTTTCTAACTCAGTTGCCTTATAAATATTTTAAGAGATATTTCTTACTTATCTAATAAAAATATCGAGCTTGAACATAATGCCCGAACCGAATATTAAAACCGGCTAGATTATCCGCCCGATAACTAGACCACGAGTTTTGTTTTGAAATAAATACCGGAGATCATGTGACCAAGATCACTCCGGACTTGCTAACTGATTTTATCAAATTTTTCGAACGAGTAAGATAGTACTTGGAAGAGAATTTTTGACGTGAAAATTTAAGTGCACGTAAAGTGAAATTAAATGTTGTGAAGTAAAAAGTGAAATGAAATGTGAAGTGAAATGATAAGTGAAAGTGAAGTTGAGAATGAAAGTGGAAAGTAAAGTGAAAATTTAAAGTGGGATAATTTGCTTCGGCTTTATCCAAGTGATGTGGGATAATTTGCTTGGCTTTATCCAGTGGTGTGGGATAATTTGCTTTCGGCTTTATCCAAGTGAAGTGGGATAATTTGCTTCGGCTTTATCCGAGTGGGATAATTTGCTTCGGCTTTATCCAAGTGATTTGGGATAATTTGCTTTGGCTTTATCCAAGTGAAGTGGGATAATTTGCTTCGGCTTTATCCGAGTGGGATAATTTGCTTCGCTTTATCCGAGTGGGATAATTTGCTTCGGCTTTATCCAAGTGGTGTGGGATAATTTGCTTCGGCTTTATCCAAGTGATGTGGGATAATTTGCTTCGACTTTATCCAAGTGACGTGGGATAATTTGCTTCGCTTTATCCATGGGAAGTGGGATAATTTGCTTCGCTTTATCCAAATGAAGTGGGATAATTTGCTTCGGCTTTATCCAAGTGATGTGGGATAATTTGCTTCGACTTTATCCAAGTGACGTGGGATAATTTGCTTCGGCTTTATCCATGGGAAGTGGGATAATTTGCTTCGCTTTATCCAAATGAAGTGGGATAATTTGCTTTGGCTTTATCCAAGTGATGTGGGATAATTTGCTTCGGTTTTATCCAATTAAAAGTGGAAGTAAATTTAATAAGACAATAATAATGCTTGACTAATTCTCGCAATTCTAACATAATGGCTAATGGAAATCTTTATACAAACAACGAGACAAAGTCATATACACTACATGCATTGATTTCAATGAAACTATTTTCCGTGCATAAAACAAGCCACACTCGCACACCTAAGCACCCACCCACCGAGAATTTTTGTCTCACCCCACCTTTTTTTTTTTTTTTTTAACGGCGGTGATGACCCATATGAAGACGTCAACGATGACGACCAAGTGACTGATTAATCCCTAGACTTAGTTTGCCGATCTACCCTTAAGTTTCGTTTATGAACAATTGCGATGTTGGATGTAATAGGGGCGTAAGACCTCTTTCGCTTAGACAAATGGATTGTAATAATATTTCCGCCGTGACTATTGACTGCTTTCCGAGAGGTTATGAAGAACTATGTTTATTTGAGAATTAATATTGCTCAAATATTTGGTGGATTGTATTCTCAAATGGGAGAATCGGCATGAGTTACCATTGGGTAACGGCTCCAAATTTCTCGGGCGTTCTGAGATATCGGTTTGAACATTTTCATCGGCGTAAGGTCGATGACCACTGTTGTATTGTAGGTGCTCTTGATAGATGATACAACTATATCACCAAATGAATTGCTAATATTCTTGAGATTTTTTCGAGGTGAGTTTTTAAGTCGGGAACAACGATCGCAACAAATTCAATTACACGTATTAAAAAATGAATAAATAATATGAACTATTTATTATTTTAAAGATCGAATGAATAAATAAAATATTGAATATACCATTTGTGATGTCACTAAGCGGTGAACCCGACAATTGACAAATAGATCGCTTGACGAAGCTCAAATTCAATTCCATTTGCCATATTAGAAGGGGTGCCTCGCTAAACTGTACAATTTTCTAAAGAGAAACAATAAATGAGCTTATCAAAAAATATTAAATTTATAAAAATATTAAAAAATATAATTCAAAACATTAAGGAAAAGTCATTATTCATGAACCATTAGTTTAATTTATATAATTATTAAATTTTCGAAATATACCAAAAATATAAAAAAATGAATAGTATATAAATAATGAATTTCATTTAATATTTGATTTATTTATTAAATTAAAAAATTACCGAATTTAATAAAATTAGCGATTTTAATTACAATAAAATAAAATATTAAATATAAAAAAAGATTAAATGAAGTTAAATATCAAAAACGTTTAATATTTTAATTATAAATAAATTTGATTTTAAAAAATAAGATTTTAAAATACAATTTTATAAACAATCACAAAATTTTTAAATAAAAAAACACATTATAGTTTTCTAAATTCAAATTAAAATAGGTGCAAATTCATAGCCCAAAACACAAACAATTGGAATAAAAACTTAAAAAATCCCACCCATTTTTTACACAAAATATATCTTGTTCGACCCTAATTTTGTATGGGCTTGAAATTAATTTATCACATTAACCCATTTATACAACATAAAAAGCCCATCCACAAAATTACATTCTTGCATCTAGAAATACATCAAAAATACACATCGATTTTTTATAATCACACGATCGCGACACGCGTCCAAAGTTTTGAGTAATGGACGGTAAGGATTTAGAGGATTCTTCCTCATGAAGAAACACATCTTAACCCTTATCCCAAAACCACCCAACCCCACCCCCTGAACTATCCATTCGCCCACCGGAACCCCATTTCCCAAAACCATTTCACTCTCTCACTCTGCCTCACCGATTCAACTTTCTCTCCGCCTCATTTCTGTCACCTTCTCAAATCTTCGATTTCGATTATTTGGTTTTTTTGGTGGATTCACCATTTTTTTTCGAGACAGAATAGGCATAGAGATGTTTCTCCGATTCTTGCCTACTATTTTCTCTCTCAAGAAATTTTTCTTTGGTTAAGGTTTTTCCATCTATTTTTTGTGCGAAAATTGGAATAACATAATTTAGGGAAATTTCCATGCATTTTTTATACTACAGGTATATAGTAGAAACATATTTCAATTTATATACAATTTCGTAATTTTCGAGGATTTATTTTTCTCTTTCATTATTATTATTTTTTTTTAAAAATTATAATATTCATTTAAAATTGTTGTTGTGTTTATACGAGTAATTAAATAGTGACTATTTTTAAAAACATATTTTCTTAAGTTATTAGTAATAAAATATTTTCATTAAAAAATATCCAAATTAAAACAATATTTGAAGTTATAGTGCTAAATTTTACAACAAAATTGTAAAACTGTTGTTGCGTGAGAATTAAATATATCGATATTAATACTAAATTAGTTGCTATTCATATTTTAATTTTTTATTATTTAAATTATTTCTAACGATTTTATTTTTCATTTTTGTAATTATTATTCACTTTTTGTTTTCATATTTATAAGCAATTTGTGGTTAAGTTTTAGTTTATTATATTTATTTAAATAATTTTATTATATTTTAAAAAAATAAATACGTAAATAAAAAATATATATGTAAAGGTATTTTATCCGGTGCATGTAATGGCATTCAAGCTATTTATAAAAAAATTCATTTATTAAATTTTTTCCGATTAAGTTTGTAGGAAGAATGTACCTAGGAAAGAGGCGAACAACGAATGAGTTTAAAGCGGCAAACAACTCAAAGGTCAAGTATTTTTTTAATTACTAAAAATTGTTTTTAATTTGTGTTATTTGTTTTTGTAGGGATAAAACGATATTGCTACTACTGATTATTTTTCAAAATTAAAAGGTAATCGTTTTTAAAGTTAATGTTTTTGTAATGCATTGATTTGATATTTTTCACTATTTTTCTGTTCATTAATATGATTTTTATAAAAATATTTAAATATTCATCTAAATGTGTTTTTGTTTATGAAGATGGATTATGGTTAAATTTTTAAAAAATAATTTACTATTCTCGTATAACATTCTATATACATATTTTCGTAATTTTTGGGGATATATTTTTGTGTCATTAACATTTTTATGAAAAAAGTTATGTTCATTTAAATGCCTTGATATGCACAAAGTAAAAAATAGTTTTTATGTTTGAAGTTAGTCTAATAAATATTAAAATAAAATTTAATTCATCGTAAATACGACTAAGTTAGACTAAGTAGAAGGGTTCTATCAAAGATTATCCAATCTACTTGTACAGAGACTAATAATTTCTTTCCTAGGTTCTTCAAAAGGGTGTTGAAAGCAATCTAACACAGATTATCCAAAGCACTAAAAAGATAAGTACTTTAAATTTCAGAACTATTCTTTATATTACAATTACATGAAGTGTTATGTGTTGTATTATAAAACTAATTAATATATTTGTTGTGTTTCGTGTTCGCATACCAATCCGAATAATGTAACAAACAATGTAAGAAAAAAACACCACGGATAAGTAAAATACCACTCTACTTATACACGTACTTAACTATTTATGAATAACTATAACAACACGGACTAAAATTTGATAAAGAAATAAAGAATACCATATATTTTAAAGAAAGATACCTTTTTCATTGATGATAGTTCTTTTCCGTTTGTTGCCCAAAACTACAAACTGTTAGCTTTCTCATGATTTTTGATAAGTTGTATACTGTTTTCAGTCGCACGACCTTGTGTATGTTGCTTATGTAATATGCTTCTATTTTGTAAATCAAAGCCTGCGTTTTACTTGATTGGTGTCTTTGAAAACGATGGATATTCGTAAATTTGGCTCAATTATAATTGTGGGAATATTTATCTTGAAAAAAACGATTCATTTTCAAAAGGAAATATTTAAAAGATTGAGTAAATTAACTTCGATTTATATTCCCATATATATCTATAACTATAAACCAATCGATTTCCTTGAAAACTCGGTAATGATACTTTGTTTCAATGAAATATAAATGGTACAGATATTGATGTGATCTCGCAATTTATAAAAACACCACATATATTATCGATAATATATGACGTAAATTTAATTGCAATTTTGGAAAAAGCGTATATGGAAGTGAATAAATCAAAATTTTGATAAGTTTTAGTGTCCGGTTATATGCAATTATCGATTGGTAAAGATATTGATAAGTAATTGTGCTCGATTAACACATTGTATTGGGTATTTATATTTTTGTTAATGATTTTAATGCGATCCGAATTGATATCATTCGCGGAATTGATATTGTTAGCGATGAAAGGTGTGATTAGATTTTTATATTATTCTTGATCTGTTGATTTTTATTGTATTATCTCTTACATAAAAAAGTTCCGAGAAAAAAAAACCACTTGACCCTACACCTGAGTGTAGTGGAATCTGTTGGTTCTTAGGTTCTTAAATGTTTTTAAATTGTCACTCTATTATTTGTGATAGTTATTTAGTTCTATGTTGTAGAATAGCTTCTTTTTGTTTTTGGAATATAAGAGATCTATCTAATACAAATAACTGATTAATTTAAAAATAACACTATACTGCAATCACAAAGTTCTTTAATAATATTTATGTTTTAATCAAATTAATATTAATTTATTTGAAAACAATATAATAGAAACAAAATTTAAATTATAAAATAAATAACCTTTACAATAAGATAAGTGTTTGATAAAGTCAAAAACTTTGAATTAGCCTTGTTAGTAAGCTAAAAATCCTAAGAAATCATTATGAAGCCCATTATATAAAACAAATCAAATTCATATTAGAAATTAAGTCTTCGATTTAATAATTATTACTAAAAAATTAGCCAAAATATCAAAATATCATATAAAAAAATGAGCATGTGATAAGATTATTTAATACATTAAAGAATAATGCGTAAAATCAAAATCCAACAATAAATAAAAGTAATATTTTATAATAACTCAAGGCCGTAAAGCTTGGGCTAAAAATCCATTAAAATCCTCTAAAACACCAGAGGATGATCAAAAACTAACTCGCAAAACTAAAAATATCTATATTAATTAATAAAAACAAATTGTCCACTTCCTATATAAAACTAAATCTTCATTTCGTCTTCAACCTTAATCTTGATCTCTTTTTTCGATTCTTGACATTGTTTGATGATGAAAAGTCATCCAACAATTTTCGTTTAATCGATTTAACCTCCAACCGCACCTTCGACTTCTTTAACAATTTATCGGGCGTGCTAACTTCATCTTCGAAGAAGCGTCATCCTCGACGTGCTCATTGTTCTCTCCAATAAGCTTTGAAAGATAATCGATTCCTAAGAAAAATTTAAATTTAAAATATTATTCAAAGTAGATATTTAAAGGCATCAAATTGCTCCATATTAAATATTCGAAAAAAATGTCCTTTGATTAAATTATTCAAAAGTCATATATAGTATTTTTTTGAAAATAGTTTTTAAAATAATATTAAACTCGCAAGACATAATATTTAAAGTAATTAATGCAAAAACAAATTTTTTTGAAAATGATATCAAAGTACAAAATATCATTAAATAATGATATTATTCAAAAGCAAACATATTTAAATGATTTTAAAAGCATAAAATTTAAATACCGACTTTCAATAGCAAAAGTAGAATATTGCTTGAGCAATTCAGGATCATTGTCAATCGCATGACCGAGAAAGCCCCAAAGAAAAATACCTAACCTGGTCACCTTCACTTGAACCTTAAAAAGAACCTTCTTATCGACCAAAGTCTAGCTCATCCGGAATGTCTTGCAAATCTCTCTCTCGAAAATAATTCAAAAGAACAATATTACTAATAAATTCTGAATTCATATTACCAAATTTTAAATGTAACTCAATAAAATATAAAAATGAAAAACAAACTTCAGCCAACTCATTTTTTAACGTAGCACATGGTTTTCCAATTAAAGCTTCGCACTCCCTATCCCAACACAACAGAGGTGTGTTCGCACTATTGTCCCCAACCTCAAGTTGAATCCGATACCTTAAAGATTAATTAATATAAATAAATATTAGCGATTTTTCCGATACAAAAATAATATATTTAATTTTAATACCTAAAATTTCCAAAATACGTGAATTTGTCGCAACGCTAACAATAAAACTTGTCTTCAACTTGCGTAAGATACCACCAATCTCCAATAAAGGAAAAGATTGTGGCACTAATCCAAAACTCTCAACCTATGTTGAAAATAATCAAATCAATAATTAAATCAAATATATCACGAAAATTAAAAAATATGATGATAAAACCAAAAAAATTAAATAATTACCTCTTCGTTAGCATAGAGTTGATCAATCAACCGAAACGGTGATTCCCAAGCTAAATCCTCCGAAATAGACCTTGCAACCGGATAAGACACATAACTTATGGAGCGAGCGGATTATTACTCCCGGTATCTACGATTAATTTTAAACATACTTTAGTAAAATGATCACAATATATTAAATAATTTGAATATATTTTTAACTAACCTCTTTTTAAAATCAGAAATCTCCTCAATATCATCACTCATAATCATTTGAGTGACATGATACGTGTTTGACACTTTAACTTCCTCCGAAATAAAAGCACAAAAAAATTCGAAAAGTCACTAAGAATTTGAAAAAATAAAGAAAATAATTTATCTTATTTCTTAATTAAATATTATATCTTACCTCGATATACCTTGCCCGACACATTTGAAAAATTACAACTAATGGTTCCAAACTTTCTTGGTCGAGATATGATAGAATACTATCAACATACTCCTCCCACAAGGTGCAACATATCCTATTATTCCTATTCAAAGTAAAAATTTATTGATTTTATCCATATATAAAAAAATATTTTAAAACTGAATATGCAAGCTAAATATAATAGACTATTTTATATGCGATATTAGTTGAATGCACTAAAAAGAAAATTAAAATGATTCCAGTTGGTAATTTATAAAATTTAATAAATTATTTCATTAGTTAAAGGCACACATTAAATTTATGTTTTAAAACAGGTTTAATGCCATATAATTTTAAAAATTTGAATATTAAAGAATTTTTACTCCAAGTCTTCAAGAGTAATATCAATGAAACGCGCTAGTTTGCCACTGAATTCCTTTGTTTGAACAGATTGCATCGCGATTACTTTTCCTATTACATATGTGTATAAAAAAACCAAACAATAAGCTGAAATACTATTTTAACTATTAATTAAAATTTCGAGTACAAATATACAAAAGATACCAAAAAGCATGGTCCCATCTATCCCATCAAAGAATCGACAGTTCTCTAAAGCTTCTGAAATTGTACATAAACCTGGGAAGTGAGTTATCATCAAGCTGATAAATATAGGTCTTGGCATGAAACATAATTTTATATTTGGTGGATGTTGTTTTGTATTTATCAGTGTAGTGAGTAACACCAAAGTCTTTTAGGACATAAACATGCCCTTCACTCAACCTTATTGCGAAACTTTCAAAAACATCTTCCTAATTGTTCCATGCATCCTATCAACGTGGATAAAAATTAAAATTAGCATAATTTTTATAAATCAAATTATGTCACCTTGCGGAAAAAAAAAAGATAAGGCTTATTACTTCAGCGTCATGGAACACACATTCCAAGCTTTGAACTTGGTTCCTGTCGTTATACATTGGCTTCTCGTAGAGACGGACGATCTCACTTTCGAGCCCATGGCTTTTCGACAAAGTTGATATCCTTGATCAAAGAGAAAAGTGGTGCCATCTTTTGCCGTTGTTTGGGAAATTTCGAAAAGTTTTCAAAATTTTTTAATGCTCGAGTATGAAAGAATGCAATGGGAAAAAAATCAGCAGAGATATGTGATATTTATAAGGGGACGTCAACTGTAATTATAGTAGTATATCTGTCTATTTTTTTTTTTGATATTCTCGTCTTTGTTTAATGTAACAATCACCATAGAATTAACCTATAAATCCGATTTTTTTCTTCTTAGGTTAGTAATAAATTTATTGTGATAAGTATAGATTTCTATAAAATAAAGATTCCTCAGAATTATTTGGATGTTAAATTTGATTGATATCAAATAAGAAAAATTATATTACCACATTTAACTTTGCTAGAAATTTGTTACAATTCGTAATGATATTATTGATGGCGTCAATTCCGATTTGTTTCCATGAATAAATTGCAAACCAATGTTTCTGAAAATCCGAATAATATTTATTTTTTTAATGATTATTCATAACAATAATAATATCTGCTGATTAATGAGTTGAATAGTATAAGATTTTGATTTGTTTCCATTAATTAGTCCCAATTAGCCTAAAATAATTTGATTTCAGCCGAAAATAATTCGATTTTACATCAACAAAATTGCCAAAACCGGCAACTTTCCTACCAAAAAAATTGGCCAAAATCGGAACAATTTTTTACTAATTGAGGAAGGTGCGTTTAGGCGGGAAAAAGTTTTTTTACTATTTATAAGTGACTTGGTTATTATTATATATATATATATATATATATATATATAGAGAGAGAGAGAGAGAGAGAGAGATAGATATCTATCTTACCTGTTCAGTTTGTGATTCTTTGTATATAACATATTTTAACCATATCATAACTCTAGGTGATGTATTCGGATTCATATAGCAAATTTATAAAAGTATGAACTACAAATCCCAACTGTACCACTTAGGGATAGCAATGGGGTGAGTTTGGGCAAACTAGGGATCCGTCCGCCAAGGAAAATTAAAACCCGAGACCCATCCCACCCGCCTCAAGATCCCCCTCCAAAACTCGTCGGGCGGGTCAGACCCATTAAACTCCGCCAATATATCTATATATATATACACATATATATTTATAATTGTAATACTTTTTTTGTATTTGTGGCCAAATTTTCAAAAGCAATTCAATGTCAATAGGTCGAAAAAAAAAAAATGGAATTATGCAACTTATTATAATGCGTTTTACAATTATTTAGCTACTATTAGGATTTTTTTCAAAAAACAAAACTACTATTAGATTTTTCAATAGTACTTAACTAATATTCAAAATAAATATTCAAAGTATAATATTACAAGATGTTATAGTAGTAAACTAATATCAACATAACACTCAATTCTAAAAGTAAATAATGCAAAAATATATAAATGCATATTCAAAAATATAATAAAAATTAATATGGTGGGCGGACTCGAGCGGGTTTTGATGTTTTGGGATCGGGACCCACCTCGGGATCTATTTAACCGGTCTAGACTCACCCGACTCCCCCGACTCACCCTTTCAATATCTCAGGCATGCTAAACTTTTAATCATTATTTTTAATGCATCAAATAAAATGATTAGCCTCTACCTAAATTCTGTGTGAAACTATTTTCTTGGTTATTTTTTTTTTTTTTTTTTTTGCTTTCTTTGAGCTTCAAAGATTAGGAGCATTACTTGATTCTTGAAATTTGATAACTTAGACGTTGAAAATTTATTCTTTTGGGGCTTAATTTCAATTTTTTCTTCGTCATATGGATTGTGTTGCATTCTTGATTCTTTGGATTTACCTTTTTTTTTTTTTATCTAGAAACGATAGTTTTTATATTTAAAAACTAGAGAACAAAATTACTCAAAGAAAAACAAACTAAAAACAACAAAACAAAAAAAAATTAAATTAAATCTGCACTTTAAGTAGCAAAAGTTTTTGTAGGGGAGAAACATGTCCATTTGAATAAACATCTATGTTACTTTTATCACCCCAAGCTCCCAGTTTTGTAGTATCCCAAGATGAAATTAATCACTAATCAAGGGAGTAAAAATTACAAAAACTACTAATGTTTAGTTCAAAGAAAAACAAACTTTCAAAATTATAAAAAAAACAACAAAATAAAAAAATTAAATAAAATCTGCACTTTAATTTTAGCAAAAACGTTTTTGTAGGGAGAAACATGTCCATTTGAATCAAGGCCTACACTTTAAATCTCACATTTTATCACCCCAACTTCTGCCAGTTTTCTGTAGTACCTAATCCAGACGCAGAAAGAAGATTTATTGAACTAGTCCCATGTAAACTGAGTAATTATCAAATTATATTATTAGGAATAATTACAAAAACTACCCCTAATGTTTAGTTTAAATACAAATCTCATTTTCTTTTCTTGTTAATTGAATCGAGAAAATTAGACAGAACAAATACAAATCTCTGTCACATGTTTAATATTGCACCCAAACAGAGGATGGAACAGATCAATGCCTGATGAGTACTAGTATGTCACAAATGCGAAAACATAAAAAGACTCATAAATTATTTGGATGCATATTGACACAAATTGGAAGTAGTTAATTGAAGTGTGCTCTTGTGAAATGTTAAATAGTGGCTAAATGCCTCAAGTGGATTTTCAGAAAAACCCACATTTACTATTGTCTTTCAATCAATGCTCTCAACATCAATACACTTGTACCAATAAACGATAGTGCTTTCATAAAAAGACTTACTTGAGGTCAAGATAAAAATGGCGGAGAAGTATCTTTTTCTATCAATAGATCTTTTAGGTACTTCCATTCCAAAAGATATAGAAAAGAAAACATACCCACAAGCTTGATCTGTGACAGTTCATGATTAATAAACTCATAGTAGTGCAGTCTATCCCGTAGTCGCAATAGTTCCTAGTCTTCTAATTCAATAATTTCGGCAGCAGCTTCTTTAGCTTCAGCACGCGCCATACCCCTTCCAATTGCTTCAGCAACAAACCTGGTAACGACAACTTCCTGGTCGATCGAATTGTTCTCAATCTGCATGTTATCACTAGCAGCTGGAGGTGCATGAAATGTTAGCCCAGCCTCAGACATGAGATTACATATCCTTTCCCATTGACTGTGCATAACAATAAGAGTTTCCTCTGCATACTTTTTGCTCTCAATTTCCTCGAGAATTATAAGCCTTGTGGCATGCAACTCCGATTCAATTCTTGAATAGTGGTACCATTGGGTTTTAGAGGAATAGAGAGTGGTGAGAACGGTGTCCACTGTGGCCATGGTGAAATTAGTTGCAGAGGAGTTGGTTTGGATGGAGTACTGTGGAGATGTTTGGGATTGGAGAAATATATGTAGATGGTTTGATGAAGGTGAGAGAGTATTATGAGTTTGTGTAGGAATGCAGAGTTGAGTTACAATACGTGCGCGGATGATGAGATTTATGCGTCCTTGTCCGACAAATATGTGTTTCAGTGATTTTAGGTTGTTTTGTTTAAGTTAGGATCATGCCACGTGGCATATTCTTGACAAGTGGCTCGGGCAATTTGAGAAAAAAAATACAATAGTAATTCAACATGAACTCCACATGGAAGCGTAATTTTCTGTTTGAAAGGGTACGTATGGATATGTTTTCAAATTCAATTTTCCATTTTCCAACTATTCCGAAATGGATTTATGTTTGTTTAGGGAAATTCTTAAATGAAGTCATTTTCAATTTTCATTTTTTTGTGGAAAGACTTTTTTGGAAACATAACTAAACAAATTTTCACCACAATCACGTAAATCTATGTGAAAACACACTTCAAAAAACATAACCAAACAACTTTTCACTAATATTACGCAAATCTATTTCAAAAATACACTTTAAAAATTATAACAAAACATATTTTCATTTTCAAACATAAAATTCAGACAACAACCCAAACACATTCTCAATTCTCACACGAAAACTAATAAAGTTTGAAAATCCATTTTCCAACACTAGAAATTGAAAATTGGACTTGGAAATACATCCATACAAGACCTCATGGCCCGGTATTTTTGGGGCCCCTAATTTGATTCACATAAGTAGAGTTGTCAATTTTGGTCAGGCCCATAAAAGTATCGGTGGGCTCTAATTTAGAGGCCCAAAATGAGCCGGATTTTTTTTTTGCCGACCGGTTGGATTTTTTAGTGTATTTTTGTGGGGGCCGAATTTGGACTCCAAAAATACGGCCCGAAATCTTTGTTTGGCCCCACCCACTGATTTTTTTTCTTTTAGCCCAACCCAATTGGCTTGTTTTGACACTCTACACACAACACACACATATATAACGACAAAGACTTATATAGGACCTATCATGGGTTTATATATGTGAGACGGGTTGGGTCATCAAATCAACAAACACCGCGGTCAATAAAAAGTCAATCGTCCACCGAGAAATAGTGCGATAATACTTTTAAGAAAAATAGTACATTTGAACAAAAATATAATACTTTAATTAGTTACATGTAATATTTTTGATATGGTGCTAAAGATGATGAATATTTTGTAGTTCAACAAATAATATTTTTCACTTAAAGATTTAATACGAGTAATACTTTTATACTTACATGTGTAATACTTTTTAATATGTTTTAGTTCAACATGTATATTTGTAGTTCAACTTGTAATAACTTTCTCTTAAATATTAATATTTTCATTTAAAACTATAATACTTTTCAGTTCAACATGTAATATTTTTACTTATAATTCTATTATTTAACAGTTCAAAATGTAATACTTTACAATTCAAATTTGTAATATTTTTCATTTAAAACTATAATACTTTTCAGTTAAAATGTATTACTTTTCAGTTCAATATATAATACTTTTTACTTATAACTATATTATTTTTCACTTCAAAATGTAATACTTTTCAATTCAAATTTGTAATACTTTTCATTTAAAACTATAATACTTTCCAGTTAAGATGTAATACTTTTCAGTGGTGGTTTTCAACGATGTTTTTCTTTATCCTCTTTTTTCCATTCGTCTTTCCATTCGTCTTTCTTTGTATTTCTTCTTCTTTTACCTTCATTTTATGGAAAAACCAAAGTTCGAGGAGAATGGAAAAAGATTCATATTGTAAACTTAAAATCTCCATTAATGCAAAGATCACACACTCTAAGCTATTAGTTTTTTTCTCTCTGATTGAATGTGATTTTGTACTTCCTTGTCAGATTCACGATTACACTTTGCTCATTGGGGTCCTGATCCACCCTTCATTGAATGATTACTTTCACAGATTTACAAAGCCCCCAGTTTCAGCACCATATTTAACGTATATCAAAAGTATTACACATTTCTAATTAAAGTATTATTTTTTTGCTCAAAAGTATTATGTTCCTTAAAAGTATTACCGCGCTAATTTTGGCGGACTATTGACTTTTTGTTGACCGCAGATTCGTTGTTGACCCATGGATTTCATGGTGATTTAATCTGATCTGAACCGTGTCACGGATTGAGACCCGTAAGATGGTCTCACATGAGACCCTCTCATATATAAAGTGTAAGGTTACTTTTGTTTCAAAAATTGAAAAATTATGTACATAAATAATGATATTTAAAAATTACAAAATGACATTCGCATGGAAATAGTAGAGACAATTAAGTGACTAGAAAAAAAGAGATAATTAGTTTCTTTAATTACCTTATAAATTAAAAAAATATGATGTTTCAATGCTTGTTTATTGGATAAATAAAGACATAAAAAGTAGAAATTGGTTGGTGTGTAATTAGCTTGTAATTATTCAATTAGATTTTATATAAATCTACTAGTCAAATTGTATATCATAAGCAATCTATATCGTTCTTAATTTTGACCCGCAACTCTACAATCTTTTTGGTAGCATCTCTACTATCTAATCAAAATATTTTATAATAAAACCATACTCATTAGCCACGGAAAAGAAACGACACAAAATCGTCCAAGTTTTATCTTTCTATTTTGTTAATATATTAATTTAAATTTATATTTTATTTGGTTATATTAAGAGTGTTAAAAGAAACTTTAAATATAAAAATAAGACTCTAATTGAGGTACTAATAAAAATTATCTTCCTTTTTAAATATGTGTATTACTTATATTGCACTTTGTTTAATAAATTAAGTTTTGGAAATGCTTCTTTCGGTCTAGTTGTTAGTTGACCTAATAAAACTTGTTGACGTCATAAAAATGTGACCTGCAAAATCAAAAATACTCTTTGCAGTACTATTCAAAATGTTGGAAATTATTCGGGTTCCGGATCTAATCCGGGTCAAATAAGATCCGATTTTTCAATCAAATTGAACGAAGCGGAAGCGAGGATTTCAAAAATCGAGTTTTACATATAATAACACAAGATTATGCTTATTAAATTTATTCAAACTAAAGGAAGAAAAGAAAATTTACCTCTTTCGACGATTTTCTTGTTCTTCGCTTTTTCTCCGTTAATCCTTCGAAACCCTGAAGCTCGTAGATACCACAATCTTCCAATTCGATCCTCCCTATCAACGGTAGTGTGTGGGCACCCAAATAATAATTCTAAGTTCCTAAATTTTATTTTCCTACGATGTACTCAACTTTAATGCGAGATCGCAGGATTGGGCTAACTGGATAGGAGGGGAATTGAACTAGGCAAAAATTAAACCACAAAATCTCACAACTCAAGAACGCACAATATTTCATCCACGTAAGATGTCTGCCAATTTGGCCAATTGAAATTTCAACCAAATTGAAATAGACGAATTTATTTGGCAAATAAAAAAAAGAAAACTTGAACAAGTTTGTTGACCAAAGTAATTGAACAACTAAACAATTTCAATTCAAAATTGAGAGACGTGGATGATGTTTTTAATTGCAAGATTCTTCTCAGTTTTCGGTTATGGTGGCCGAAAAATTGTTTGTCTCAATTGTGAGAATGTGGTCTCCTTTTATGGCTAGTTCAATCGTTTCCCACTCTAACTAAGTTTCCTATCTAATTTAGAATTCATAATTCTAGATAGACTCAAACTGTAATTGATAATTATCCAATATAATTATCAATTTAACAATTATATTAATATCATAAATATCTTATATTTATTTAATTCTAAATACAGTTAAAACTATAGAATATCATATATTCCCGGAATTAACTAATATTAATATATTAGCCCAAATATTTTGGAAAATTCTTTTTCATAAACCCTTAGGAACTGGAAATATTATTTCTAACCCGTTTACTCTAGAACCATGGACCTATAATTATAAGATCCAATAAATTGAATTATTTATTAACTCTTTAATTAATTTATTCGACTTATTAATTCCGATATTACTCCACTATAAATTTAGAATTGCACTCTTATAATTATAGAATATCTTACTCTACGAAATGAGCAGTCCATTAATATAATCATTACATATAGATTAATCCTTCATAGACAATTCGTAATTGAAGCTAGGTAGTATCCGTTAAACCTCTTCAATTACCTCTTATCCTCATTTACCATTAATTCACTAGCGAATTGTTAATTTATAATCGATTATAAATTAGAGATCTCAAACCATTCGGTTCGAATTAACAAATGAGAGAATCGTCTTTCTACTTCTCGCAAAGAAGGAATGGATTTCATATCTCGTGAATTTATATTCCCACTATTTAATTCAAATGTGAATCTAAATTGCAAGTGTTGGGATTTGTCGTAGGACAAACTTAAACGAGCAAATTAAGAATCACACTTTGAAATAAACAGAGTCTATAATCACTAAGGACTAAGATTTATCCATATATGAGCATCTAGTGATTTAATTTGATTTTCCATTTCTACAACGGAATTTGTATGAAAAATTCAAATTAAATTGGCCCACGTCCTATATGATCAAATCATATATAAATGCCCCCACTAAGATGTCTCCACATCGACGGTCCGGATAAGACAGTCACATTCAAAATGTTTTGAGCCGCATTAATGATGTTTTAATTAAAGATCACATACTTTAATTAATTTCACTACGGACTTAATATTAGTTTATTATCCATAATCTTAATCCTCTCGTATATAACTCTTATATACTAAGATTATGGTTACAATAAATAAACTAAGGATTTTCATGATGTTCAAGAAAATACATACAATATGCACAAGAGTTCAAAAATAAATGTCGCTTTATTAATAATCAAAAACAATTCACAATTTCTTTAAGGGCACTATCCTAACACAAAAATATGAGGAGACAAAAATTGACTATTCACAAAAGATTACAAAAATGCTGCAAATGTTAGAACTTACAAAAACAACATTCAATTTTTGTTGTAATTTAAAGGTATTTTATAAATATTGGAGTACAAAACAGACTATTTATTACAAATATATAAGTTTCTAAAGGTATTTTATAAATATTGGAGTACAAAACAGACTATTTATTACAAATATATAAGTACGAAACAAAATTGAGGTTTTGTTGATGCGAGTTAGACTCCATCAAAGCAAGATAAGACGCGTCCGTATAGTATAGTCTTGTTTAACAAACGTATTATCCCCAAAGATACAACAACAACTTGTCTTTGAAATAGTAACACTTCAAATTTCAATGCTCAAGACGAACTACACTATATAAAACTAAGTATACTATACAATATGTAATAGTAAAATGAGAGAATAATTTGTTGTGTGCTTGAACAACTACAATGTTGCCCTATAAATATAGGATTTCCAATCAAATGAGGACTTCATTACGCAGATGCAGTAATTCAATGGAATAATGTGTTGAAACCTCCAAATAGTAAGCAGGCATCAAAGGCCACTAACTTGTAACTTATAAGTAGTGGTCGGACCACACTAACTCTTATATTTAGTGGGTGGCAATTTCAGCTAACTGGTACAATTTTATTTGTTTTTATTTCCAGAAAATAAAAAATAAATATTTTTTGTGTAAAACTAGGCCCAGTCCCGTTGGGACACAGACACTAGGGATGGAAATGGGGAGGATCGGGTATCTAAACACCTAGACTCACCCCGTCCTTAGAATTGGGCTGGGCGGGCCGACCCGTCCTGACCCAAATTAAAAAACCTTAAACCGAAAAATGCAAAAAAAGGAAAAATATTTATTTTTAATATATTTATAAAATATTATTTACAAAAATTGTTATTTTCAATTTATGAATGTTATATATAATATTAAAAGATGAAAATTATAATATAATAGATATTGTATATGCAAAACATATATTAAATATATTAAAAAATAGGCGGGATGGGCACCGTGTGTGGAAGTAATACCATACCCGACTCGACCTGACCCATCGCGGGTCACGTGTGGGGCAACCCAAACGGGGCTATGCAGGGCGGGTATCCGTGGGTTGAGGCAAAATTGACATCCCTAACAGGCACGGGCTCGGCCCCCGCGGAGCTTGGCCGGGCCAGGTCGGGCGGCCGGGCCAGGCGATCGCGTGCCTGCGTGTGGCCTAACCCACTACGTATCACATGTGTATAGTTCTATCATCTTGCACACTCTTTCACACCCACTTATTGATCGAATATATTGAATTTAACCAATATCAAATCCCTATGTGGGATGGTCCGGATGGATGACTATTCACCTTCCCCATATCCATTATTCCTTTTTCAAGTGACTAATCTCACCACAAATTGATTTTGAGAAGTTAAATATACTATACACATCTACTCGAAATGTAAATTATTATTTTAATATTTTAATTCATCTAGAGTTAAATAATTAATCACTAAAAAATTAGTCAAAATTGGGTTATCACTCAAACTATTCAAAACCAATTCCCAACAATTTCAACATAAACTACAACATTTCTAAAGAAACTCTTTTATGAATATTCCAAATATTATTCAAGGATTTACAAAATTGTCACCAACTATCATAAACATATCTACAATCAGAAAATAAGGGAGCTGGAACTTGAATAAACAAAGGCGCAAAAATAACTTAAAATTACTTCAACATTCCACAAATTACACAATATCAAAAACCTTTCCCAAAATCTTAAAATTGCCCCTGGTAACGAAGAAGAAATAATTCTCACCCCTTTGATTTTCATAAACTACAAAAAAAGATCTAAACTAGATAGGGGTAAAAATTTGTCCAATTTTTTTTTCCACTGTTTTCATTTTCAAATTTCTGTTTTTCTTCAAATTTTTTTTCTTGTTTTGAAATTCTGTTTGGGGAATTAAAGATTTTACCCAAATTTCTGTAGTTTTATAATAAGGCCCTAAAATGATCGAACCTCAAATTTCGGGATTTTTTTAAAATTTTTTGTTTATACTTTTTTATAAAAATTTTAAAACTTAATATTTAATATAGTTATTTTTTGTAATTACTTTTCCAAACCTGTGTACTCAAATATAATTATTTTTTTTGTAATTAACCCTTGAAAATAATGGAAACAATAACTACAAGGAAAAACTCCCTCGCGGGGCATGCTCCTAAAAATATTCTCAAAATCCTCTCTTCTTAGTTCTTACACTTTGTCCCCTCTCTGCGTGTGAGTTCATTCAGTGGCTCACCAAACTTTCTGCGGGAGAGTGAGGAAGGAACAGAGATGTCAACACTTCAATTGGCCACTTCACACTCTCTCCTCCCACATTTTCTTCTTTCCAAACTTCTTCTTCTCCACTATTTGTGCTTACGTAATTGCAATGGTGCTATGTGAATCAAGGTTTCTGTGCAAAGTTTGAGTTTTGGAATTGGAGAGAAAACATAGGTTACATTTGGGTTTACTATAGATTTTGAAAAGGTGCTGCAGAATTATGTGAATTTAAGTACAGCATAATAAATAAAAGTTGTTACTCATGGAGTTCGGAGTTCCTGAAGTCAATGATAATTCAATATTATCTAAACGAGCTCAATAGATTTGTAATCATAGATTTCCAATCCGTAGCTCCCAATTAGGTTGTTCTAAAATGCTAAAAGTCTGCGAAAGATATTTCTAGAGGTTGGGATAACTGCATATCCATTATGATCAATCAAAGTTCAGTTTCTCCTGCTTAATAGAAATTAGAATCATTCCTTTTATGTGGATTTCTCAATCGGGAATGCATTAACATTTAACAAACCGAATTCCTGGCATTATGTTTTACAGTTGACTTGATTAAACAATTCTGGAACTCACAGGAAAGGTTGTGTCTTTAAAAATCAATGAAACCATCAAATTGTTTTTGAATGATTTAAACGTTAATTGCAGCTGAGACTTCCAGCTTCAAGCCTTAAGTAATATTTTTGCAAATTCCCTTTCTAGCACAATATTAGTTTCTTATGCTTCATCTCTGTTTGGAATGCTAATGTATTGATTTAGCACTAGATCTGAAGAAATACTAGAAAGTAATCTTACTTGTTGCATGACTTAAAGTGCATTACAGTATTGAACCTTATGCCTCTCATTTAAGTAAGTATAGGGAGGATAGTATGCTGAAATGAACTATGGGAAGTACAATTTGACAGTGTCCATTTATTTTGTTTTTAGAGCAAAAAAAATTAGGTTTGATAGTTTAAAGTACTATTAGTAAAAACCTTGAAAGAAATATTTACTGTTTGAAGAAGCAGTATCCATTTCTTGATTTATGATCCTATATTCAGTATAACTCGTTGTAGAAATTAGACTTATAGTTTTAAACTATAACTTGTTATAAAAGATAGACTTATAATTCGTTGAAAGATAATAATTTAATTGTGATCTTGGAATTATAATATTGTGGAGGGAAAATGATATCTGCCTCAGCATTTTTACCTTCTTGAAGCTCTATATCTACATGTTGGTGAATGGTGATGGTTCCATATGGCATTTTTAAACTAATCCAGCCACACTTAAACTGTAACATTGTTTCTTGATAAAATATTTGGTTAGCCTTTGAGGATAGTGAAAGGCTATATATGGAGTGGAGTCAAAAGAGTTTAATGCTTGATATTGGTTCTTCTGATTTGGTGAAGATCTTGCAGACTGGTTTTCTTTATAATGTTGGCTTAGGGCTCACTTTCACCGTTAAGAGTAGGGACCACACCAATCCATCCCGAATTTGGTGGTTAAACTCTAGTGAGGTGACGATCGGAGAGCTAGATTTGCCTCAATTATTTGTCTCTTTCCTTTAGCTTTTCTCAAATTATCTTCTGCTATTTCAAGAGTTTCCTGAGCTTTCTGGAGCTACAAAGATAGTTATTAAATAGTTAGCACAATCAATATAGATTGATCCGGAATCTGATTCCTGAATAGTCATGCCTTCAATTAAACAGGTTTTCTGCGATTCCATGGATTATACCTATTTACACAAATACCTTGACGATTCCCCCTCGTTAATGCATAGAGTCCAATAACTATATCGTCCTCAGTTCCGATTGCAGGATGCAACTCAAAAATGGAATTATTGATCAATGGAGGATGGCCGTGCCTAAGAGTACACTATCAGAAGTAAACATTGATTCAGAAGTAACCATAAAAAGCTAGGAAATTTAATTACTTTAGGAAACCTTAACAGCCCAGATCTTAAAATCAAGAACCTGAACACTATCAGAGAAGCAAACATTGCAGTTCTTTTCTCAAGTAAAACTTGGGGATCTAAATGAGATGGAAGAGAAGGCTGAATCTTGGCTCTCTTTTGATAATTTTTAGTTTCATATTCAGGGTAAATGCATCTTACCACCAGTAATATTCTGTCATTTTTAGATGGAGACAAACAGAGCCCTCACCGACTGGCTATCCCAAACACTTGATAGGTCTTGATAGAATAGCTTGTCAAGGCGTATCAAAGAATCTGAAACCAGCCCCAAGTAGATAGATATGACAATAGAGGGACCATGGATTAAGTTCTTAATATTGGAATTTTGTAAAACCTCCATGTATTCTTACTCTTAATTTTTTTGAGTATATTACTTCCTTTGGTATCATTTTTTTTTTTTTTGAAGGGACTTCCTTTTGGTATCATAGTAAGGGGTAATTACAAAAACACCCCTAAGATTTGGGTTAATTGCAAAAAAAACCAGAGTTCTTTGAAAATTACAAAAAAATGCTTGAAGTTTGATTCCGTCTTACTTTTTCCCGGTGATTTTCGAAAATATTTCAACCCCCCTGATATTTACAAAAATATTACAGTTACCCCCCTTAAATTTAAGACAAAACGAAACCTAAAGGGCTTTTTTGTAATTTTGAAACATGTCTGGGTTTTTTTGTAATTAACCCAAACCTTAGGGGTGTTTTTGTAATTATCCCTCATAGTTATTATATATATTTATCAATTATGTTATTACTCAAGCTTTCTACTTGGCATTTTTTCATAATTCGCGTTTGATTTTCTGGAAGGGAGTTAACTTGCTTTCTTGGAAACTCAACAAGTTGAGACTGATACTTGGCATGATCTATTGATCTTGCAATGGGTAACCAATGATAAAGGAGGGTAATATCTACTCAGCTGTACATGACTGGCCTTGGCTTCATTATGTAGATCATTGCCGCTGAGTTTGGACATTTAGATAGTTACTAATAATTACTAAATATCTGTATCAACTACATTTGCTACATATTGTTATCTCAGAGCTTCTTTTGACTCCTGCAAATATCCATATATTGGTGATCAAGGATGGGGTGCTTTACCTAGGGGTGTTAATCGTATCGTGTTTCGTGTTTGCGGGTCGTGTTTTTACACAGGTATTACAGGCCTGACACGAACCCGACCCATTTAATTATTTGTGTCAACATACACGACCCGAACACGGCCCGTTTATAACACGGGTAGCCCGACACGAAACAAAAAACCTGTATAATTTAAACTTGACACGAAAAAAATATTAAAAAAATTAGAAAAAATTAAAATTATAAATAAAAAATACATTAAATATTAAAATTTATTAAAAAAATGCATATAATAATTTTCCATCATCATATAACCAATTAAAACATCACAAAATATTAAAATAATATACCACAATAAAATTAAAAGGGTTACATAGGTCAATCGTGTCGACTGCTGGTCGACCCAACCTCGACCTATTTATTTTCCGTGTTAACCGTGTCGACCGATTTTGACCCGAACCTGTTAAAGGTTGTACCTGTACCTGCTAAATTCGTGTTAGGTTCGTGTTGGGTCACAAATTGACGCCCCTAGCTTTACCCGATGATTTCTTTTGCTGTGCCTGTCATGTATACTGAATATATTTTCTTCATTTGATGTTGGACGGTGTCATAGTTTATTAAATTACAATTGAAAAAACAAACTGCAAAAATACCTTATTAAAATGTTTTATCCCTCCATCCCTAATCTTAGTACTAAATCAATCAATTCCCTGGGTCATATTGATTTTGTTAAATATCAACATACGAGAAAGGGGGATTGCTCTCCTCGAAGTCGGGAGTTTGTTGCCCTATGGTTTTGTTAGGTTTTATTCCCTCTCGGTTGCTTGCTTCCGTTGCAGGTCCCCCGTCGGCGATGAGGCTATTGTTTTTTCGCCCAGTCTCTCCTTTTTCATCTCTTCTCCATAGATCGTGTCTTCTCTTCGGTGTTTTCTTCCCTTATTTCCTCTCTCGTTGAGTTTTCTTTAAGGGTTTCAGTTTTTGTTTTTTCGCTTTTCTCCCTCGCCTGTTTCTCGTTTTTATCTCTTTTTGCTTTTTTCCTGGTCGGATCATTATTGAGGGGGTAGCCCTAGTACTGTTGAACTAATTTCCTATCGTCTCCGTGTTTTTTCAGGTTGGCAGCGTTCGGAATCCTGCTACTACCAGGTACTGTTGAGGCTGTGAATAGGCAGGAGGAATGGAGGAACTAACGGAGGAGGGAAATATTGTGGATCTTGATGGGAATATTAACAACGAGGAACAGATTTCGGTGACAAAATCGTTCTGCCTAGTTGGAAAGATGTGGTCTGATAAGTCATGGAAACCGTTCTATCTCATTGAGGTGATGAAGAAATTTTGGAAAACCAAACATCCGGTAGTGGTCCGAGAGTGGGGGGCGGACCTTATACTCTTTCGTTTCGAAACCGAAGAAGATCGGGATTGGGTGATCGCCAATCAACCATGGCACTACGATGGCGGCCTATTTGCGATAAGAACGGTAAACCACGAAGAGCAGCCCTCTATGACCCGGGTAACACATTCAGCGTTCTGGATTCGATTATACAACGTGCCAGTGGCATGCATGAATGCAAACACAGCACAAATTCTGGCTAGGCAACTCGGAGAATTGATCTCTATTGATAACACCACCGAAGGTTTGTTTGGAAAATTCATACGTTTTATGATCTCCATTGATATCACCAGACCTTTGCCCAGAATGATTACCATAAAGACTCAAGGAAAGCTCCTTACAATACCATTGAAATTCGAAGGACTTCCAATCTACTGTTTCTGTTGCGGCCTTATTGGTCATTCGTTTCGAAATTGTGACAAATATGATCGGAATGAATGCCAAGATTTGGCGAGCATGAAATAAGGTCCGTGGTTAAAAGCCTCTCCTCTAAAACGGAACCCATTGCCCAGAGACACCTCAACATTCACTCAAAATCCTCTAGCCAAAAATATTTTCCACAACTCAACACCCTCAGCATCTACTGCTTCAAGCCAAAAATTCATCTCCCAAGCACACTACCCCACGCCCCCCAACAAATTTTACAATGAGCCAAAATCCATTTGCCTTATCACTGATCCCCAACCCCATGACCATATCCACCAATCCCTAGAATCATTATCTTTAAATTCTTCACCAAAACATAAAAAAGTCTCAGCCCAAAAAATACCAAAGGAAACAACCATTGACCCCAAACAACTTGAAAATTCCTTAACCAATATATTAAACAATTCAAAACCAATCCCACTAACCTCATCCAATACCCAGCAATGCTCTCTGATCCCCACACAAAAGACATCCCCAACCTCACATGAAATAATAACCACCGACCCCACCCCAACCACCAAGCCTTACAAAAATCCCATACCATTACAAGATGCGACCCCCCTCATGATGAACACTACTGATATCAAAAAGCCTGGAAACAGAAAACCAAAACCACCCTCAACCACAAAAACCAACCCCAAACCCAAAGGAGGATGGCATAGACTCAAACAGAGAACCCCACGAAAAAAACCACAGACATCCGATACCACCTACCCTATCCCAATTACCCCATCCAAACGCAGTTTTGATCCGGAAGCCATGACACACTCTGAATCAGATGCTAACAGTTCGAAAAGGAATTGTGAATTTGGCCTTTTTGGTGCACCTAGTACGTTTGTGATAACGGCGGAGACTGCAAAGGAGCAGTGCCGCCGAACACAATGAGTTGCCTTAGCTGGAACTGCCACGGGCTTGGGAAGCCACGGACAGTTAATGTGCTCAAACGCTATATCCGTTTAAAAGATCCCGGTTTTGTCTTCCTTATGGAAACAAAGCTTTGTAAATCTGAAGTAGAACAGATTTTTAGTAATATGGAGTTTGAAGGGATGATCGTTGTTGACTGTGATATGAATAACGGTGGTCGAAGGGGTGGATTGTGCTTATTGTGGAGAGGTGCGTTTCATTTCCAGGTTAGCTCCGTGTCTTTACACCATATCGATGGAGTTGTAGTGGACGGCGAAAATGAATGGGGCCTTACGGGGATATACGGTTGGCCGGAGGAGGAGCTCAAACACTGTACATGAAATCTCCTAAAATCTCTAGCAATTAACCATCATCCAAAATGGCTTTGCATGGGAGATTTTAATGAGATACTGTATAATTTTGAAAAAATTGGTGGGAGAACCAGAGACAGTGCAAAGATGAAC
Source organism: Rehmannia glutinosa (assembly GCA_016081115.2). Lineage (NCBI taxonomy): Eukaryota > Viridiplantae > Streptophyta > Magnoliopsida > Lamiales > Orobanchaceae > Rehmannia > Rehmannia glutinosa. The sequence continues at coordinate 4,919,288 of CM071926.1, forward strand.
GATTTTCATGATGCAATGCAGGCTACTCTTCTTGACGATCTTGGTTACGAGTGGGGACAACGGATTGGATTAGTTTTTACCCGGGCTAATTGATAAAAGTTAAAAAATATACAATTACTTTCGGTTTGTAATAATATTTTACCTTATTAATATTAGTAATAATATAAATTTATAGTATTATTATGTGTTATAAATAAAATAGGAAATCAATACAAAATTGTAGTAGGAAGCATTTTTTTATGCAGGTTCGGATCAATGCGCATAACTTTCAATTCCGGCATGATTTAGGGATGATTCTTGAAGATATGGATTCATAATCCATTCTTTAACAAATATTCAGAGATATTAAAGTCTAAATGGACCAAGGTCAGTATTTTGGGCATAACTCGAAGACCACATGTTCAATGGTGCTGAAATGTTTACTGTGTCTTTCCAACTCATTTGGTTACAACTTTCATTAAGACTCCCAAGTCAAATTAAGTCGGCAAGGATTTTTAAAAAATGCAACAAGATGTTGCAGTCATGATCCCGCAAGCCAACCACTCCACACTTATTACATCATATCTTGGTCAATAATGCTTGGAATTCATTCAAATCAGTGGGCAAATGCAGCCAAGACATGTGAGAATTATTGTGTTAAAGAAAATCAAGATGAATCGGCAAGAATCCTTTCCAAAAAAGACCGGACAAATGAAATAATGGAGTTGGTTTCAAATTTTCACATTTTGACAATTATCTTGAAAATAAAAAAATAAAATAATTCCAATAGGAATTATTGTGTTACTTTTATAAATAGAGGTCATTTACACTTGCTAAACACACAAGTTTGTATAGAAAGTTAGAGTTTCAAAGAAAGTTTCATTCTTGTTTTCCTATATTATAGTAGATTTTCTAGTATTTCATAAAAATGTTTTCCTTAGTTTTCATACAATATCTTGTTTTCTCTACTTTCTTTATGTCTTTCTAAGTTTATTGTGTTGAGGAAACTCTTGATGGAGGAAAATGAATGATTGTAGCTTTACATTAAATTTTATTGTTTTGATCATCAATTTATTTTTTAGATTATACCCTTCTTGTTTTATGGTATTCTTGATTTATGCATTCTATTGGCACAATAAATACTTGGTTCCATTTAGTTAAATGTCTGGTTTTACATCAACCGACTACTAACGTGGATACCTTGATTTATTGTAGACAAGAGAATGCATGAATACTTGAGTCCATAAGCAAGTATTGGCGTTATAAGATAAATTATAATTGGTAATAAAACATGTTCACCTTATTACATGATTTATATTTAGAATATCTTTCTATTGGAACCTTCGTTGTGTATGGATTCTAATAGTAGTAATTGAAGAGGTAAGAAAATATAATCATTTCTTTATCCAAAATCAAGAGTGGATCTTTATCCTAAATAATTTTATTAATCAAGTTTATCGTAAAAAATTATATTTCTTACTAGTTTAAAAAATATCTATTTATTTCTCAAAGAAAAATATTCCCTGTAAACTTACATAATCTTCCCTGTGGATCGACCTCGGACTCACGAGAAAATTATTACTTGAGACAACCTGTACTTGGATTTGCAACTTTAAAGTTGTAGCACTAATTTATCCAACATCTGCCTCGAATTTCATCCGATTATTGCCCGATCATCATCTACTGGAGAGCAGGTAAAAAGCGAGATGCTAAGGGGGGTAACAAAAAATGAAAATTGTTCCGATTTGAGTTGTGGCTCCTCGACGAATCGTGCCAACGAGTGATTAGAGATGCATGGGGGGCTGATTATAATTCTCCTGATTCCTTTAGCATTCGCTCAAAACTTCAAAATTGTGGAAACATCCTTCAAGTATGGGAAAAGGATCATTTTGGACACATTGGCACCCAAATAATAGACTGTGAGAAAAAAACTGGCCAGGTTTAATTCAAATATGCCGACATTAGAAGTTGTTACAGGCAGGCGCGGTGGAGGCTTGTCTTCAAGATCTCTTCACCAAGCAAGAAAAAATGTGGCACCAAAGATCAAGGCCACACTGGATAAAGGATGGAGATAAAAATACCGATTTTTTCCATAAATTGGCGAACGGAAGAAAGGCCCGAAACAATATAGATCGGATAAGGAGGGATGACGGGAGTTGGCTTGAGGACCCAAAGGACATTGAAAAAACTTTCTTTCGATTATTTGAAGGCCTATTCAAAGTCAAACGCACTGAAATGGATAGAGACTCGGACGCCGTCGACATGAAAATGACACCCGAGATGAATGATTTATTAGCAAGGCCATTTGGGGGAGACGAGGTGGTAGCGGCACTCGCTCAGATGCACCCGACAAAATCTCCGGGTCCGGACGGTATGCCTGCTCTTTTCTTTTAGAAATTCTGGTCTATTATCAAATCGGAAAATGTGACTGATTTTAGGCCTATTAGCTTATTCAATGTTCTTTTCAAAATTGTTTCAAAAACCATAGCTAATAGACTAAAATTAGTCTTCCCCCATCTGATTCACCATACCCAATCTGCATTTGTTCCAGGTCGTTTGATTACTGATAATGCCCTTTTGGCTTTTGAACTTTTTCATTATATGAAAAATAATAAAGCCTCAAAAGGGGGGACTTTTGCATTTAAACTTGACATGTCAAAAGCCTATGATCGTGTCGAATGGCCTTTCTTGTATAGAGTGAAGACAAAGTTGGGGATTAATGATCGTTTTATTAGGCTTATTATCAGATGTGTGAGTTCTGTGAGTTTTTCTGTTCTTTTGAATGGGCAGCCTGGCCCGATTTTCACCCCATCCCGGGGGCTACGCCAAGGCGACCCTCTTTCCCCCTATCTATTTTTGTTTTGTGCAGAAGCATTTTCAGCGCTGATTCGAAAAGCAGAAATGGGAGGGCGGCTTCATGGCATTAAAATTAGCAGAAGTGCTCCGGAAATTTCTTATCTTTTCTTTGCAGACGACAGCATTGTCTTTGGGAGGGCTACGGAACCTGAAATTGAAATAACTCGACAGATAATTGCTACGCATTTAAAAAGCATCCGCCAAAGAATTAGTCCAGGAAAAATCGAAATCTCATTTAGCGGGTATGGCTCGGGAGAAAAGATTACACCGACAAGCTTGGGGTGACTATGGTGCGTAAACATGTGAAGTACTTGGGGATTCCGTGGTGATTGGCGGATCAAAAAGGAGGTGTTCAGTTATTGTGGATAGGGTGCGGAAAAAATTAAAAACTGGAAGAGTCATAATTTATCTCTGCTGCGGGAAAAATGGTTCGATTAAATCGTAGGCGCAGCGATTCCGAGCTTACATTATGAGTTGTCTTGTTTTCCCTGAAAATATTTACAAACAACTCAACTCCATTACTAGCAATTTTTGGTGGGGACAACGTAGGGAGGAAAAACGAATCCATTGGCGAGCATGGTCTTCCATTTGTAGAACAAAGGAAGAAGGGGGTTTGGGATTCCGAGATTTTCAATGTTTCAATGAAGCAATATTGGCAAAGCAAGGTTGGCGGATTCTTAAAGATGAGAGCTTCCTTCTTTCCAAAACCTTAAAAGTCAAATACTTCCCACTGAAGCTCATTTCTAGAAGCCGCAATTGGCCATAATCCATCATTCGTATGGAGAAGCATTGTGGTGCGCAGAAAAGTGCTAAGTAGGGGTATTAGGTGGAATATAGGCAATGGGAATTCCGTTAATGCATGGTCGGATCCGTGGATTATGGACAATCCAAATTTTCGTCCACTATCCACTAACATAAACCACAACAATGATCTAAAGGTGGTGATCTAATGCGCACGGACGAAGGAATGGGACATTCGAGAAATTAGAGGAACTAGTAAGGTGCACGTCGTTGCACGTGAAGCCATAATTTTTTAGTATAACTTGCTTGGAGATATAAAGATGTGACATACAATTGTATCATTTCCTTAGCATGGGAACTAATTTTGTAAGAGCTCTGAAAATCTATGACTAAAAATATCATGAAAAAATAAGTATTGCAGAGGAATACCAATGGAGGCGTTTAAAAGAAAGATTTTGCACTTAACAATTTGGACACAAAATACTACTTCTCTTTCAGTTTATTTTCAATCATACTTTCTAAACAAACTTGTTTTTTAAAGATTGAAAAAGATTATAAAACCTGCACAACTACATGATAGTATAACATGTGAATTTTGCGATCTTCTCATGCTTCTTAACCCCTGTCTATATATTCTTGCCCTTGTGTGGCATCGAGATCAAGCATACCTCCATTTCATTTTTTCATGTTGCCTCTCTTGATAGACACTTGCCACTATATTAACATTCTAAATTTATATATTTTTTTATAAAAGCGTCATATATGTATCTTCAATACTTAAATAGTTAAGAATAGTCCAAATTTTAACCATTAAAAAATTGAAAATTACATCAATTTTACTTGATGATAAATTTGTTAACGATCTTCGATGCTTTTCTATATTCTAAAGAAGTATAAGCTTTGAATTATTAAAAATATGCTCTCAAGCAAAAATTATATCATGTGATGAAAAATAACATTAACCAACGAACTCTTTAGAACAATGGTTATTGAGAATGTAGTAAAATACGTAAAAAAAATAACTTGTAAAATATGTATAAAACATTAGATAACTAATTAAAATAAAATAAAAAATATAAGAATGAAATCTTAAGTTGGACATTATCTAAAATTGATCATATTGCAAAGGCATATTCCTACATATCCATATCAAATTGGCAAAACTCATATGAGACAGTCTTACGGGTCCAACTCCGTGAGACGGATCCTAAACTGACCCATATTAGTTGACTCATGTAAATTTAGATCTAACTTGTTTTGATTTGTAAATGGGTTGGATCCATCTCATGTACTTAAATCCATGAGACGGTCTCACATAAGACTTGCTCTATCAAATTTATCAAATTTTTGTAAGAAATTTCATTACCCTAGTAAGTACTGAGTATTACATTATATACAACTCAATGAGGCGGTTCCACTCATATAGCTTGTAACGTAATGGATGTAAGTACACCACCAACATAATTTAAAAGAAAGAGAAAAAGATGAAATAACTAAATATAAAACATCACATTATTGCTAGGGATGCCAGCGGTTGGGTATCCACCCTTTAATATTATTTTAGATTCAGAGGCGCAATAACAAACTTCTCAAAAATGCAAGAGCGATGTACTTTTCAATTCACAGGCAGAAACTAAAGAGAGATTTTTTCATTGGTTGAAATGAGGTAGGAAAAGGTTCAAGTCATATAAACATAAAAATTTAGGAATAATTACAAAAATACCCCTGAGGTTTGGGCTAATTACAAAAAAAAACCAGACATATTTCAAAATTACAAAAAAAAAAAAAACCTTCGGATATCTTTTTGTCTTAATTTTAAGGGAGTAACTATAATATTCTTGTAAACGTCAAAGGGTTTTTTTTGTTTTCTTAGAGCCTACTTCTCTATACAAATAAAATTTCTCCCATTAATAACCAGAAACCTTTAGCACCCAATCCCGCCTTCGGAGTTAAATCTACTTGTAAATAAACTTCAATGCCACCAGTCTTCTGCCCTCTATATACACTATGAGCAACAGACTTATCCCCAAATCAAAATATCCCACCTTGCATTTCATGCTATTACTTACTATATTGGAAATCATACCTGAAATTTTTCAAAGGTTGTAATCGTATTATTTGGACAAAAAAGCACTGCTTTGTTAAAACACACATATTCCAAATGAGCTTCTCAAATGCCAAAAACCTGTAAAGATATCTAAATGGCCAATGTATACTTACTCTTCCAAACCAACCCATCCAATGTATAACAGAACAAGTAATGTTCATGGAGAGTCATTCGTTTCACCATGCAGGGGAGCAATTTACCTTTTTGGCATTTTTTTCTCAAAGATGGAGCCCTTTTAATTCTGAAATGGAATTAATCTAGTTCTTATCAGAAATAGTGTCTCGTAAGGATACATCATTAATGATGTACCAATCACTCCTATGTTTTACACCAACAACTAAGCTACAAATGACCCAGGTTATCACCTTCACCAAGTAATTTCTGAAAATGAGAAAGAGGAAAAAACAATGCCTCTTCAGCAAACATTGTTACCACTATCATAAAAATTAGGGATAACCGCAAAAATTACCCCTGAGGTTTCACCTAATTACAAAAAAACTTAGCTAACTTTTAAAATTACAGAAAGTACCCCTGAGGTTTGATTTAATGTTAAAATTAAGGGGTAAACTGCAATATTTTTATAAATATGAAGGGGGATCTTGAAATATCTTTTGCTTATGATGGGTTTAAATGTTAGACAAATTAAACCTGGGGAATATTTTTTGTAATTTTGAAAGTTATCTGGGTTTTTTTGTAATTAGGTCAAACCTCAGTGGTACTTTTTTTAATTAACCCTAAAAATTATTTATTCATCAACCTTTCAATTTAAGTTCTCTTTTCTTCTTTTTTATTTGAGGAGGTCTCATGTGAGACCGTCTCATGGATCTAAGTTCATGAGACGGATCCTATACACATATAAAAATATGGGTTTTATTCATGGGTATGGGTTTGGGTCAAAATTCTATTTAATATAGGATCCGTCTCATGGATTATATCCATGAGACCGTGTCACACAAGTTTTGGTGCTTTTCTTTTTGTCCCTCTATTTCTGGTGAGAGTATGTGCGGTGGGGGGGGGGGGAACAGTGTGATTACTTATTCTTAAAATGCACTGATCCAGAATACTTGACAAGGAGTCAAGGATCCAATTTCACTTGTCTTCGGAAGCACCACTTAAGAGTCTTCAAGTGAAGGTAATCTGATGCATGGGCCAGTCAAATAGAAGGCCACCATCATAATTTTCTTCACTCCCTAACGTGTCATCAGTGAAAATGGATTGATATTGGTTAACAACATCAAAAAGATGCATCCTGTGACAATTTACCATTCCTTTAAAATATTCATAAGGATTTCTCTAGTCTAAATCATTAACTATTTCAGTTAGGCTTCACGACATTTCAAAAATTGAACACCAGACAAGATCATCGATCACAAACTTACACTTTAAAAAATGTAATGATTATAAACAGTAGGATAAAGTAAATCCATTCACATGATAAGCACAAATTCTAAGGCTACCTGTAGACGCATTTCATACTCACTGAAAACTCCTATTCGACGTAAATATCCAATTATGCAGAGGCATTCTGGCAACTGCGAGCAAAATGAAGCTCAATGTTTAATCATATTAGAACCTAACGAATTTGATTTCAATTATTCTGCATTGAATCAACATGCTTACTTTGAAAGAACACACAGTACCTGAACGTTAGATCTAATTTTCGGCAGAAGCTGAAAAAGAAGATACTGGGTGGTACACCGAACTTTTGCAGCAAGATCCCGAATGACAGGTTTTTTTTAAACAGAAAAAGTGGCTCAATAAATGCATCAAGAAGGATACAGATGAAAAATATTGTGTGTTGCTATGAGAATCATAAAAGAAACTCACTTAGTGTGCATTGTAGTAAGCTTTGCAAAAGGCGTCTAACTCAAGATCTTCATCATAATTTCCATTCCTCACACCTGTATTCATATTCTATGTAATTAATCTTTGAGAAAATTTAAGCTATAATAAAAAGACAACATAAAGTATCAGATAATTGAAGAAGAGGACAGATAAGCAGGGGATATACATGTCCGTGAGTTCAGGAAATTCAAGCAAATGAAGCAAACCATTAAGATTTGCTAGCAATGTTTGGTTCATCTTCATTTTCTCCAAAATATGTTTAGCTGAATCTACAAATTCAATGCAACCAGATGTTAGCTTTGTAATTTCAGTTATCTGCACAAAAGGCCAAACATCTATGAGTCTCCATGAGTTTATTGTTGCCTCATAAAAAGGACACATGAATCCTGAAGAGCATAGAGAAACTACTGTTATACTTGTTCTCATGTGTATGGTACTATCTTCAAGATTGTAGCCTCAAACTTTGTCCCTATTAATTTCGTAATATTAAAAGATATGCCTTTTACAACAGTACCAATTTTTTCTTCGAAAGAAATACTTGTATATTCATTCTAACTTATTTTCATTACATTATTTTCGTGGTTTTCAATAGGAAACAAAAGAAAAAGGAGATTACTCAAAACCATCTTCTAAGCCATATAAAATTTGACTTAATCATCACCAATCATGTGGCTTGCATGTGGGCTTTATGAAGATTATATTTCTGCTTTAAATGACCAAGTATTGACATTCAACGCTTTCAAATATACATAATCTTACTCAATTAATAGCATCCATATTAATAATGCATATGCATTCTCACTTAATTAGGATTACTAAAATGACAAAACAAATGACGTTCGGACAAAGTTATACAAGGACGACAGAAAATATATACACATAGCAAAATAGAATATAACAAATCATGATCCCAAAACATGGGTTACTCTAAAACACTCCATATCATGAGATATCATTCGACAAGGCAAATTGTCTTTAACTGTGTTTTACATCATATCATGAACCTAAGTGAAGTAGTTCAAGATGTTATCCATTTTCTAGGTTGGCATGCTGAAGCAAATGTTCTTTTAAACAATTATCTTTTAGCGGACTACAATTGAAGATTGCTGACTCTTTTAATGAAGCTGAACAATATAGAGTCTCCTTGAAATTGCAAAGAATGAGAAAACACACATAAGTGATAATTAAAAAAAAAACTGAGGTTCATGCAAATTAATTATATGAAAACCACGGGGTTTCTAAAATATTGCAAAAAAAAACACTTGAAATTTAATTCCGCTTATATTTCTCCCTCTATAAGCAAAAAAACATTTAAGAAATCCCTCTAATATTTCTAAAAATACAACAATTACCCACTTAAATTTAAGGCATAATCAAAAAAATTAAAACATCTTTTGTTTTCTTTTGTAATTAGCCCAAACTTCGGAAGTCTTGTAATTATCCCCAAAATAATGTTGGAAGAAAGTTGCACAGTATAAAAAAATCTTTCGGATCGAAAATGTCCAAATTTTTTTCAAACCCTTCAAACTCCTTCCTGAATATAGAGACATAATTAGAGAAAAATGGAGGTTCTTCAACAACTAATCGAGTTAGTATCACATCAACTTTAGAAGAAATCAGGTATATTGCAGTCAATAATCTCAAAAAAATAACGCCTTTGAACTTTTTGTGTTTTCATATTTTTCTAATGGAACGATTGAATAATGGAGAATATTCTAAAACATTTTGATTACCTTTTGTTCAAACTTCAGAGTACTTTTGATGTGTAACTCAATTCTGCTTGTAAGATGTTTCGGTTTGTGAGAGAAAATTTTTTCCGTCTCCTTAATCTCATTTGTGGAGAGCCCGTTGGTTATGTCCACATGTGTCTCTTGGTAATCCTTGTAAGCAGTCTTTTCATTTTACTGAAGTCCTTCCCAGCCATTCACTTCTTAATTCATCTATATTATATTAATTACTTGTTTACCCATATAATTAAGAGAGGAGGGGGTTTCATCTATTTTATATTAATTACTTGTTTACCCATATAATTAAAAGAGACTTAAGGGGTTTTTTGTCCATCCAAAAATTGACAGAAACATTCATGATTTTAGAGTAGTATAGAGTATAGATATAGATAGATATAGATATAGATTATTCTCCGAGGCGGATGTGCATGCAATTCTAGCGATCCCTATCAAACACTATCGCACGGAGGATCGCCGAGTGTGGCATTTTTCGAAAGACGGGAATTATTTGGTGAAAACAGGATACAAATTAGCAAAGGCAATGAAAGATGATCAAACCAATGCTTCAATGAGTACAGGGGGTAGCAAACAATTATGGAAGTGGATCTGGAACTTATCTATACCTCCAAAAGTCAAAGTTTTTCTATGGAGATGTGCTCAAAGGCATTGTGCCAACTAACCAAGCGTTGAGGATGAGAGGAGTGCTGATTGATCCTACATTCAAGGGATGTGGCAGCCATGAAGAGTCAAATGAACACGCTTTGCGGGATTGTGGGTGGGTACAATTTTTCTGGGCAACCTCGCTTCGATTTCGAACAACGAGACCGAACGGAAATGATACGATTGCAGCCTGGATGCTCGAAATAATGGAGAAAGGAGATGCAGAGGGTCACCCCATGTTCGCAATGCTGTTACACACGATTTGAGACGCTCGTAATAAATTCGTATTTCACGATCAGACCATCAGTCCGAGTACAGACCACCAACAAGCTGTGAGCAAGCTAGAAGAATTCAAAAAGGTTGTATCTGTAGGAAGCCACGCTATGATCCCCAGATTGATTGATCAATGGAATCCACCGGATGCCGGTTTTGTAAAGATAAATTCCGATGCCTCGCTAATCAAAAATGAAGGGAGTGGTTTGGGTGTGATAATTCGTGATAGCCAGGGAAAAGTTCTTTGGGGAAATTTTTAAAGTACCCACTATGGATAGTGGGTGCTCTTTTCTACCCACTAGGATAACAAACTTCTTTTCTACGCAAATTGGCCAAAATACCCCTCCTTTAAGTTGGTGTTTTTGAATTTTGAAATCTAAGACATAAATATACTGTATAGGGAACCGTATAAAAAACAAATGAGAAAGCAAAAAGTGAAAAAGATAAAACAACAAAAGTAAAAGCGTACCCACCACCCATTTCGTGTCAAATACGATAAAAGGAAGAAACATACAAACCCATTTTCGTGCCCCATCCTCTTCAAGAAGAAGAAGAAATACCCAAAACCCCCATTTCGTGCTCACATCGGTCAAGACTCAAGAAGAAGAAGAAGATACCATCCCCATTTCGTGCCCAATATCGTGCGAGAAGAGAAGAACATGGATTCCATCGTGTCGTCGACGTCGACCGCCTCCACCTCCGCCGCTGCCGCTTCCATCGCCGCCTCCGCACCATCCTCTGTCGCCCCTTCCCAACGGGTAAGCATATCAATCGTCATTTAGGATTCATTGATTTAGGATTTTTAGTGTTCGATTTTAAGTTTTAAACTCTATTTATGTTAGGTTAATTGATTTAGGATTTTTAGTGTTCGATTTTGGTGTTTAGGGTTTATCAATTGGGTTATTGTTGGATAAATTTGTGAATAAGTTGGATAAATACGTGTGTTGGGTTATTGTTGGATGTTGGTGACTTGGTGTAGCGGCCGCGGTGGCGCGATTTGATGTAGAAGATGAAGCGCACGATATCGTGCCTATTATAATGGGTGCGATATCGCCGCATATCGCATACTAGGTATAACGCGCACGATATCGTGCCTGTTATAATGGGTGCGATATCGTGCCACATATCGTACCTAGGTATAGCGGGACGCGATATCGTGCCCTGCTATAATTGGGTACGATATCGTGCCCTAGTTATAAATTGAACTAGTTATAAATCTTGGTACGATATCGTGCCAGTGGGTTTTTTTGTATTCTTTCCATGTATTCTTTGCTTATATCGTGCACTAGATATTCATATCCATATTGTCCCACATCTTTGTTTTTTCACTCTGATTCGCAATTTTTCAACAATTCATCTTAATAAATTGAAATTTATTAATTGTTGTAGGTCGGTCCACAATGGAAGAGACCCTCATATCATCGAGAGGCCCACATCGCGGGATACGTTCGATCGGATATTATTGAGACCATCAAAGATGAGTTCTTTGGAGATCGGTGATGATTTATATAGTCGGTTTAGGACAGTTGGCTTTCGGATATTTTATGGATTTTGGGTATGACGGAGCGGTTGTAATGCGGCGATCGCATGCATTAGTTGCGATGGAGGTGCATGTGACGGGCGCTCCGGAATCGGAGTGTTGGTTCCACGTCGGAGAGCGGACTCATCGATTCTCTCGGCGTGATTTTGCTATGATATCGGGATTGCGATTTTCAGGGTCCACATTTGACCCTAACGGTGATTTTGAGGTACCCGAGACTGGTATATATAGATAGTATTGGCCTAGGGGTGATCGGGTTCTGCACAAGCGCATTTACGCGATTTATTTGCTCTTGGCACCTTCCGTGACTCACCAGACAAAGTTGGGGATTAATGATCGTTTTATTAGGCTTATTATCAGATGTGTGAGTTCTGTGAGTTTTTCTGTTCTTTTGAATGGGCAGCCTGGCCCGATTTTCACCCCATCCCGGGGCTACGCCAAGCGACCCTCTTTCCCCTATCTATTTTTGTTTTGTGCGAAGCATTTTTCAATTGATTCGGCGAGAAATGGGAGGCGGCTTCATGGCATTAAAATTAGCAGAAGTGCTCCGGAAATTTCTTATCTTTTCTTTGCAGACGACAGCATTGTCTTTGGGAGGGCTACGGAACCTGAAATTGAAATAACTCGACAGATAATTGCTACGTACGAAAAAGCATCTGGCCAAAGAATTAGTCCGGAAAAATCAGAAATCTCATTTAGCGCGGGTATGGCTCAGGAGAAAAGATTACAGCTGGCCAACAAGCTTGGGGTGACTATGGTGCAGAAACATGTGAAGTACTTGGGGATTCCGGCAGTGATTGGCAGATCAAAAAAGGAGGTGTTCCAGATTATTGTGGATAGGGTGCGGAAAAAATTAAAAAATTGGAAGAGTCATAATTTATCTGCTGCGGGAAAAATGGTTCTGATTAAATCTGTGGCGCAGGCGATTCCGACTTACATTATGAGTTGTCTTGTTTTCCCTGAAAATATTTACAAACAACTCAACTCCATTACTAGCAATTTTTGGTGGGGACAACGTAGGGAGGAAAAACGAATCCGTCAAGCGAGCATGGTCTTCCATTTGTAGAACAAAGGAAGAAGGGGGTTTGGGATTCCGAGATTTTCAATGTTTCAATGAAGCAATATTGGCAAAGCAAGGTTGGCGGATTCTTAAAGATGAGAGCTTCCTTCTTTCCAAAACCTTAAAAGTCAAATACTTCCCACTGAAGCTCATTTCTAGAAGCCGCAATTGGCCATAATCCATCATTCGTATGGAGAAGCATTGTGGTGCGCAGAAAAGTGCTAAGTAGGGGTATTAGGTGGAATATAGGCAATGGGAATTCCGTTAATGCATGGTCGGATCCGTGGATTATGGACAATCCAAATTTTCGTCCACTATCCACTAACATAAACCACAACAATGATCTAAAGGTGGCTGATCTAATGCGCACGGACGCGAAGGAATGGGACATTCAGAAATTAGAGGAACTAGTAAGGTGCACGTGCGTTGCACGTGAAGCCATAATTTTTTTAGTATAACTTGCTTGGAGATATAAAGATGTGACATACAATTGTATCATTTCCTTAGCATGGGAACTAATTTTGTAAGAGCTCCTGAAAATCTATGACTAAAAAATATCATGAAAAAAATAAGTATTGCAGAGGAATACCAATGGAGGCGTTTAAAAGAAAGATTTTGCACTTAACAATTTGGACACAAAATACTACTTCTCTTTCAGTTTATTTTCAATCATACTTTCTAAACAAACTTGTTTTTTTAAAGATTGAAAAGATTATAAAACCTGCACAACTACATGATAGTATAACATGTGAATTTTGCGATCTTCTCATGCTTCTTAACCCTGTCTATATATTCTTGCCCTTGTGTGGCATCGAGATCGGCATACCTCCATTTCATTTTTTCATGTTGCCTCTCTTGATAGACACTTGCCACTATATTAACATTCTAAATTTATATATTTTTTTATAAAAGCGTCATATATGTATCTTCAATACTTAAATAGTTAAGAATAGTCCAAATTTTAACCATTAAAAAATTGAAAATTACATCAATTTTACTTGATGATAAATTTGTTAACGATCTTCGATGCTTTTCTATATTCTAAAGAAGTATAAGCTTTGAATTATTAAAAAATACTGCTCTCAAGCAAAAATTATATCATGTGATGAAAAATAACATTAACCAACGAACTCTTAGAACAATGGTTATTGAGAATGTAGTAAAATACGTAAAAAAAATAACTTGTAAAATATGTATAAAACATTAGATAACTAATTAAAATAAAATAAAAAATATAAGAATGAAATCTTAAGTTGGACATTATCTAAAATTGATCATATTGCAAAGGCATATTCCTACATACCCATATCAAATTGGCAAAACTCATATGAGACAGTCTTACGGGTCCAACTCCGTGAGACGGATCCTAAACTGACTCATATTAGTTGACTCATGTAAATTTAGATCTAACTTGTTTTGATTTGTAAATGGGTTGGATCCATCTCATGTACTTAAATCCATGAGACGGTCTCACATAAGACTTGCTCTATCAAATTTATCAAATTTTTGTAAGAAATTTCATTACCCTAGTGAAATCTTGAGTATTACATTATATACAACTCAATGAGGCGGTTCCACTCATATAGCTTGTAACGTAATGGATGTAAGTACACCACCAACATAATTTAAAAGAAAGAGAAAAAGATGAAATAACTAAATATAAAACATCACATTATTGATGCATTATATTCGGCACCTGCATGATGTTCTGCCACTTGGCCGATATACTAAGGACGTTCCACCTAGATATCGGCCACCTTCTTATCATTTTTATGGGGCCACTTATGTCTTTGTCGGGTACGTATATGTTTTTATTTTATTTATATTTGTAATTAGTTTTTAAATATTTAAAAAATCTTATTTTTCATACTTATCAATGTTCTCACTGATTTGGGCATTCGAGGCGATACCTCGCCTGGGTAATGCCCGGGCGACTCAGTATCGACACCCGGTTGCTAGGTGCCTTCGTTGGAGGTTTTCAAGACCGCTATTGATTGACATGATTTTTTCTTTGACACGGTATGTATTAACAAAGTGTTTACTTATTTATTTATTTAATAATTAATTTATTTTTTTATTAATTTATTTATTTATATTATTTACGAGGCTTTAGTGTGTCATGAGATATTGGATCCAACCGAGGAGGAGCTCCGGCAGATATATATAGAGGAGTCGATGATCTAGTTATTTTGTTAGGTCTCTCGGTTCATCCCGAGGAGAAGCAGGTTTTTAGCGAGAACAGAGCGCAGAGAGGTACGATACAGATTAAACGACCCCGACCTATTGGCAGAGAGAGAGTGTCGATTCGAGCTTGACCCCAGCCCCTATTGGCGGGGGACAGAGCAGTAGGTCTTTTACGGAGGCGAGGCAGAGCAGGCGGCGGGGAGGAGGGGAGAGGTAGACCCGTTTCAGAGGCCGACACTTTGCTACTCCTACGATTGAGGCCGAGAAGCGGCTAGGGACAGATGATCCATCATCCCATCGGCCGATGATCCTTTAGATGGCCGGACGGATGACGCATCGATCCGTCAGGATACTCGTGTTGATCCATCTCGGCCATCACTACGACTATGCGGCGTGATGATCTACCGATCCCGTCAGGATACTCGTCTTGATCCATCCGTGAGTTTGTGCAGATATCGACACTGATTCGGGGTGTTATGCAGCAGATTAGCCAGTTCGAGAGACTTACAGAGGAGCGGTTCGCTCGATTGGAGACACGAGTCGATGATGCCGTTTCTCGGTTAGAGACTGTCATCTCAGAGGAGGGTTCTCGCTTGGACAGACGCCTAGATCAGGAGATAGGTCGAGTTCCGGACCTTATTCAGGAGGAGATTAGGCGTCTATTCCCATACCTTGATCAGTACGATGACTTCGTGCATGGTAGTCAGAGATATCCGAGCCAGTCATCGCAGCAGACACCTCCTCCGGCAGTATCGACTCCTCCTTCGGCAGTATCGACTCCTCCTCCGACAGTATCGACTCTTCCGTCAGCAGTGACGATTCTTCCTCCTCCTCCGGCCATGTCGACTCCTCCCCCTCCTCCGGTAGTGACGTCTCTTCCTCCTCCTCCGGCCATGTCGACTCCTCCCCCTCCTCCGGCCATGTCGACTCCTCCCCTTCTCCGGTAGTGACGTCTCTTCCTCCTCCTCCGGCCATGTCGACTCTTCCCCTCCTCCGGCCATGTCGACTCCTCCCCCTCCTCCGGTAGTGACGTATCTTCCTCCTCCTCCGGCATTGTCGACTTCTCTTCCGCCATTGTCGACTCCTATTATGCCCGTGTTATCACATTCTCCGCGACCACGAGTGTCAGTCCCGATTCCGAGGCCATTGCCGTCTCCTATTCGAGCTCCCTCTCCGACACTCGTGGTATCCCGGTCCACAAGCGCCCTCTCCCGATTTGCCCTCACCGCTACTTCCTTGATCCAGGTTCGGGACAGGCGCCGTCGCGGCATATTCGCGGCCCATTCGGGGATCTAGGTCTCATAAGCTTGAGCCCCGTCCAGAAGGAGTTTACCCGCTTTTTAAAGTCTAATGAAGAGTAAGTAAATATTTTTGCATTTGTCTTATCGTCTTAGTATTTACATCTTATATTCCACTGTCTTAATATTTGAGGTCCAATTGCGGGAGGAACGTGGGGCTTATGTACTTGTTGGGCCATCATTTTTTAAGGAAATGGCGGATCCAAAGATAGAGTTGGAAAATGATGTAAGTTTCTTTTGCATTATTTAGTTGATGAATATTTTATCGATTAATATCAATTTCTTTCATTTCAGACAAACATATAAATGCATACTGTCCATATCGGCATCCGATCCCCGTTTCTTGGGGTTGTGCCTCATGAGAAACAAGTGGGAACTTATAGGATTGTATCTACGACATTTTCGGTTAGTTTATTTATTATGTGTCTCGCATTTTACTGTAAAATTAATAAATCATACTTGTTAACCTATAAACATTTTTCAATGTGTAGGATTCCATACGGCACATATGGAGTCGTATGCATGGTACGGATCCTGCTGACACAGTATATGACCCAGCGACCATGGAGGAGATTCCTCCGGACAGGAGCTGGATGAGTTGGTCAGGGTTGTCCAGCACGGAACTCCAGGATGGGGTAATCCTGGTCCATGGAGTGTTGTACCGCAGGTATACTTGAATAATTATTTTTTTGGCTAGTTTATTCATTTTTTTCATTCAAAATTTTTTGATTATTTACTGATTTTGTTTTCACCCAGGTGTACATGATCGTGAATTTGTCGGGCCATTTTGTCGTGTGCAGACTGGATCTACGTAGAGCCACAAGACATATGTACGACTCCAGTACGTGCCCGATACACAGATGATAGTTTTGCCAATCGGCGTGCCGACACACGTCCCCTCCGTCGCATGCTCCCATGTGTACTTATTCGCGGCAAGCCTACGCCGCCTTAGGTAAGGAGCTTTGTCCGCCGCGAGTGGGAACTTATCCATAGGCAGCCGAAAGATTGTTTTTTGCAGAACGACCCCACTAGTTGTGGTGTATTTGCCATACATTCCATCATTAGTTGTATCACACAGAAGATTAATAGGAAGTATGTGGAGCAGTCGATTCCAGAGATAAGGCAAAATATGGCACGACAAGTTTACCAGTACAGTACTGATAGTAGTACTTGGGAGTTGTAGTACATATTGTTGTATATCTTCTAAATATTTTGAGTTATTTAATTAAATATTCATTTTGCATGATTTTTCTTAATTTGTTTAAAAAAACAAGTTATATAATTTGGCACGATATATCGTGCCCCTTATATAATTTGGCACGATATATCGTGCCAAACATAAGACACGCTATTACGTGCCAACTATAATAGGGCACGATATCGTGCCAACTATATAAGTCACGATATTGTGCCCGAGATAGTTGGCACGAAATATCGTGCCATATATCGTACGGTAAAGGGCACTACTGACATGATTAACACAATTTGACTACTGAGTTTCAGCTCTTAGTGTGTTTTTCTAGAAAATAGTGTTACATTTGAAATAAACTTTTGCCTAATTTTCATCATCCGGACGTCTCGGACATTTTCTACGGGTATGATCATCTGCTCGGCATATTCCATATTTCTTCTTATTACGCACTTGTCTCGAAGGACCCGATTTGTGTGTCACTGAGGCACTTTCGTGCTCATCGAGCGGCAATGACATAGTGCATTTTGACGCAATTGTGGCCAAGACCCCCACACCTTGAACAAATTTGACTCTTACGTGAACGATTACTTGATGATTCAACGGCGGAATGAACTCTACTTTGTCTGCAGGACGACCTGCTTGTCTCGGATTATTTGGAGGGTTGCATACTAAGTCTCGCACCTCTTATGGTAGAACCCATTCACTCGGATCGGGAAGCTGGTAAAACTTCACCCGCCCACATTTTTTGAAGATTTTCATTTTTATAATAATGGGCGCAAATGAATAGATATTGAGGTTCGCTTCCGCACAAATAAACAAACAATTATTTGAAAATATTGAACGAATTATGTGAAAATATTGATACAAATTTTAAATTTCTTTATACCTAATTGCTGCAGATGCATGGGCGCAAGGCATCAATTCATATTCAAATTCTCGACAGCTGCACGTTCTTTGGGATAAGTCAACCAAATAAGTCTTTGTTCCATCTTTCACCTTGTACTTCACATTACTAAGACATTGTACATCCATTCTACGACCTATCTCAACTGCATCATTTAATCTTTTGGTTGCTTCAAGTGTTAGCTCTTGATCTTTATCATTAGCGGCGGTCGTGGTTCATAAAACCACTTTTCAATAATAATCCGAGCACACTCAAGCCTGCCAGAACAAACAGGTAACTTTCTGGCCCATAATAACCGACTATTGAAGCTCTCAGCTGAGTTTGATGTCATGAACCCATAACGCCGGACGGGACACTTAACTCGAGACCATCTGTCTTCCCCTGCACGTTCTAACTTTTTAAACGCACCCGTCTCACTAGCAACTTTTATGTTTTCAAAATACTTATCATAATCTTCACGGCGGTATGAATATGCTGCATTCCTAAACATTGCTACTATATGTTGACCGTATTGAGCCAAATTACTCTGCAAATGATAAGTGCAAAGTGTTCGCCTTATTTTTAGCTTCACCGCAAGTGTACGGTGTAGTTTATAGAATAGGGTAAGCAAGGTCGTATCCACAGAGACTAATAAATTAATGTGCTAAGTATTGAACTAAGATAGTCTTATTTTTATTTAGACGATCGAAATTGGATGATTGTTGTGGAGGTAAAGACAAGAATAACCACAAAAACACAAGATGAAAAATAATGGAATTATCAAGAGAATAAAACGGATTTCCGGGTTATGGTTTCGATTAATATTCCTCTTGTTGTCCGATTTAATCAAAGCCAAAGTTATTATCAATATACCTATAAGACGATCACCACAATATTTTATCCTCCCTCTCGAGATGCATATAAAACGTAGATTGAAATATCTTTGCTAGCATCTCTACTCAACATAAGATACACAACTCCCAAATGCACAAAAGATCAAATGTCCTCACAAATATTCACAAACCTCTCGATTCATGCAAATATTCGCGTCAAGTACTCAAGATCTAATATTGAAACCCATCTCTCGAATTATGAATCAATATATCAAACATGTTAAATCATTGGCCAAGTGATAAAACAAGAATAAGCTCAAAGTACTCAAATAAGCTTCAAGATAATAACTTCAACCAAGATTAAAACATCCAACAAGAGTTCATTAATCTACTTCCAAAACCCGGAAATCACAAGAAGTTTAGCTACTCATTAAAAATAAACAACTCATAGACAAATTGTTCATATTCATGACAAGCTAAAATGAAAGATTAAATCACAAAGAATGAGAAAACTTAGGGAAATGGATAATCTCTCGATTAATCTTCAATCCTCAAGCTCCGATTCGACCCGATTCTTCCCTTGAATCTTCCTTGATGAATTTGAGCTCTTTCTTGTGTTCTTGGGTCTTTTCCAGACCTTTCCCCCCCTGGTGTGCGCCCCAAGAAGTGGTATTTATACCCTTTTGGAAGTCTAGGTCAATTTGCTGTCATTTTTGGAGTTTTCTGCAAGCACGCACGGGTCGTGCGCCCACGCACGGGTCTACCCGTGCGCCATCCTATAGAAAACATCCGATCTACGTATGGTGCACGGTGTCGTGCATCGACGCCACGGGTTACCCGTGCGCCACCCAAACGTCCGAATTTGCTTGCGGGGTCTTGAGCGTTGTAGCCCTCTCTCGTAGCTTTCCATAGCCACTTGAATCACCTCAATATCAATTTTGTAGAGAGTTATGGCCAAAATACTAAACCCCGCCTTTGATCTTTGAAAATTCCATACGCGTTTGGAGGTTCCTTGAGATAAATCTCCTTGTTGTTTGATCATCCATGCTTCTTTTGACACACGACTCATCACTATGACTCTAGACTCCACATAGTTGGCTTCCAATTGGGTGTTATCGCTCGATTCTTGATGATTCTAGGTAGCAATGCTCGTATTTGTCACAAAATCACTCCAAATATCGTTAAATTCCTACAAAACAAGCAAGCGTAATATCTTTTTCCACAAAGAGCGAATATATACCATTTCATACACGTTATTGCATGTTTAATCACCATTTTAGTCATATTTATACCTCAAAATACATGCAAAACTCACACCTATCAAAATCCCCAAACTTAAATGTTGGTCAGTCCCGGTCAACGCTTTTAAAACTAGACAAAACATAGTGGGGAGTAATGAAAAGTAGGGACGCACAACAACTACAAAAAAACTCGTATTGTTCGTCATAGGTGTCAAGCAAAGAATCAACCAAGCCTCAAATATCTAACATAAAGCACACATCAAATAAATCATGGTAAATGCTTTGAATCACTTCTCTCAAGATCAAGTGTATACTCTCATCTCACATGAATATAGGACGTGTTTACGCTCAATTCAATTCAATATTGCAGAATTACCATAAGCTTGCAAATCGTCTCATATCTCCGCCACTAGAATGTATGCAATTTGTGAATCAAAAAGGACTTTTTCTTTTGGTTATAATGAAGGCTCTTTGGTTAGGGTAGGAAAATATGGATAGAGTGACTCAAACTCGAGCGTATAGACCGATGAGCATATAAATCATCTACATTAAAGCTCAATATGCTACTAAATTCTTCTCTCATTTTCATCAACTCTTCTTATCTCCATCCCCTTTCTTTTGTAAACATTATCACCTCACATTACAATTCCTAGCCTCCAAGTTCATTCAATGAAAACTCACATCATAAAATCGATTTTTTTTTTCGACTCTTTTATGAATTTTCAACATTTCTTTTCTCCTCCTTTTCTTCCTCTTTTGTTCCCATCAACCAATTTTGCACAATTATCCAATTTTTCAATTCCAACTCATTCAACCTCATTCATTCCCTTTACTCAATGTTATACGCTCAAGTATAGGGTAACAAATATATCAAGTTAAGGCTTGAATTGTTGCTATCAAGAAATTAGGCAATAGGCTCAAGTTGGCTAACTAGGGATTTCAATATCATCATTAGGTAAGCAAAAGGCTTGAAGGGCTAACAAAAATGGCCTTTGATCATTTTCACAATTCGCATACAACATGTGACCTTGACAGAGATACCAGAGCAAGTTCTAGAATTCTAACAACATGAATGATACACTCAAATCAATCAACAAGACTGCATATGATGAAAGCAGTAAAGGCTCAAAAGCTCACAGGCTTGCAAATACGTAATTCAAAGCATCAAACCATGTTCTCAATATCCACATGCTCAATATCATCTATTCATGGCTCAATCACTCGTACTGAACACCCAATCCAAACAATACAAAATTTTCAAAATAGAGCACGAGAATCTCAATATTGGTCAACTCACTCTCTAAACTCTATTAAAGCAATAAACGTGCTAAAGCTGTAAACGTGCTTCTAATGCAATGCAACCTAAAATGATCTACATGCAACTATATGAAAACACACAAAAATGCAATTTTTTTTTAATCCACACATTTCATATAAAAATAATTATCTCTCCCCCCAAACTTAAATGAAATTATATCGCACGTAAGAGAAGATAGAATTTCAATATAAAACTGTGTGGATTTACCTAATTCACTGTGCGGGTGGTGGTCCTCCTTGGCATCTCCTCATATCGCTAGGACTTCTTCCTTCAACCATCACTTCAAATTTTCTACCTTAATATTATCTCAGCTGAAGGACGCACGGGCGTGCGCCTAGCACATGGGTCACCCGTGCATGATGCCGTACAACAACACTCAAGTTTTTTTTTTACAAAAAGAAAACAAACAAAAACAAAAATCACACCACAAACCGTTGGGTTGCCTCCCAACAAGCGCTATATTTAACGTCTTTAGCTTGGCGCTTTGTTAATTTCGATTCGTACCACCTTTGAATGCATATATTAGTTGCTTTGGATCATGGTCAAGAACCGTTTTTCCATTGTTTGCATCTAGTAATGCATAATTGGGATTTCCAAGCAAGTATTGGAGTCCTGATGTTGGAACACTTTGATTTGAATTATGCTCATGTTGTCCATGCGCGTATGTACCACCAGTGTTCGTTTCGCTGTGAAATAGCTTTCTTATGATATCACGCATGCACCGATCGGGCATCCACGCTGCTGTTCATGTGTTCCTCGTCTGTTTACTTTGCTCTTTTTCGACACCACACACGGCTGAAAGTGCATAGACACGTGATCCGTATTTGGTTCGAACTTTCTTGTTTTTCGGGATCTTCGACTCCTCGTATTCGGTACCACTCTTTTGATGAATGGTACTAGATTGTTCCTTTGAGTTGACTTCGGTGATGCTCGAAAAATGGCTCTTTTGTTGTTGTTCACCAATAATCGTAGCTAATAGGCCCACTTGAGTCTCAAGATTTTTATCGGCGGCCATTTGCAACTCCATCATGTCCATCCTAGCCTCTTGTGCATCTAATCGGTTCCTTGTCTCACTTACAAATGAAGTCATTTGATTCATGAATGCAATGAGGGCGTCTTCCAAAGATGGCTTTGCCTCTGCATTAGTAAACCCATTCATTACATTGAAGCTTGATGGTGGTGGAATCACATTCTCCGTGTTAGCATATGAAAAATCTTCGTAATTCCTCCAATTTGAACAATAGTGCGTAGGAGTAGGATTATTCCCATAATCGTAGAAATTCGATTATTGAAATAATTGACTCCCTCCATCCGAGCGTGCACCTATAACAATTCAAAGAAACAAATCAAACATTGTAGAAGTAGAATTTACAAAAGAAAAATGAAATAAAATAAAATAAAGGTCTAAATTAAAAATAATTCTATCTATCGCAATATTAGCACCAAAAATTGTATTAGTCCCCGGCAACGGCGCCAAAAACTTGTTCGCCTTATTTTTAGCTTCACCGCAAGTGTACGGTGTAGTTTATAGAATAGGGTAAGCAAGGTCGTATCCTGAGACTAATAAATTAATGTGCTAAGTATTGAACTAAGATAGTCTTATTTTTATTTAGACGATCGAAATGGATGATTGTTGTGGAGGTAAAGACAAGAATAACCACAAAAACACAAGATGAAAAATAATGGAATTATCAAGAGAATAAAACGGATTTCCGGGTTATGGTTTCGATTAATATTCCTCTTGTTGTCGATTTAATCAAAGCCAAAGTTATTATCAATATACCTATAAGGCGATCACCACGATATTTTATCCTCCTCTCGAGATGCATATAAAACGTAGATTGAAATATCTTTGCTAGCATCTCTACTCAACATAAGATACACAACTCCCAAATGCACAAAAGATCAAATGTCCTCACAAATATTCACAAACCTCTCGATTCATGCAAATATTCGTCAAGTACTCAAGATCTAATATTGAAACTCATCTCTCGAATTATGAATCAATATATCAAACATGTTAAATCATTGGCCAAGTGATAAAACAGAATAAGCTCAAAGTACTCAAATAAGCTTCAAGATAATAACTTCAACCAAGATTAAAACATCCAACAAGAGTTCATTAATCTACTTCCAAAACCCGGAAATCACAAGAAGTTTAGCTACTCATTAAAAATAAACAACTCATAGACAAATTGTTCATATTCATGACAAGCTAAAATGAAAGATTAAATCACAAAGAATGAGAAAACTTAGGAAATGGATAATCTCTCGATTAATCTTCAATCCTCAAGCTCGATTCGACCCGATTCTTCCCTTGAATCTTCCTTGATGAATTTGAGCTCTTTCTTGTGTTCTTGGGTCTTTTCGGACCTTTCCCCACGGTGTGCGCCCAAGAAGTGGTATTTATACTCTTTTGGAAGTCTAGGTCAATTTGCTGTCATTTTTGGAGTTTTTACGCAAGCACGCACGGGTCGTGCGCCCACGCACTGATCTACCCGTGCGCCATCTATAGAAAACATCCGGTCTGCGTATGGTGCACGGGTCGTGCATCGACGCACGGGTTACCCGTGCGCCACCCAAACGTCCGAATTTGCTTGCGGGGTCTTGAAGCGTTGTAGCCCTCTCTCGTAGCTTTCCATAGCCACTTGAATCACCTCAATATCAATTTTGTAGAGAGAGTTATGGCCAAAATACTAAACCCCGCTGATCTTTGAAAATTCCATACGCGTTTGGAGGTTCCTTGAGATAAATCTCCTTGTTGTTTGATCATCCATGCTTCTTTTGACACACGACTCATCACTATGACTCTAGACTCCACATAGTTGGCTTCCAATTGGGTGTTATCGCTCGATTCTTGATGATTCTAGGTAGCAATGCTCGTATTTGTCACAAAATCACTCCAAATATCGTTAAATTCCTACAAAACAAGCAAGCGTAATATCTTTTTCCACAAAGAGCGAATATATACCATTTCATACACGTTATTGCATGTTTAATCACCATTTTAGTCATATTTATACCTCAAAATACATGCAAAACTCACACCTATCAAAATCCCCCAAACTTAAATGTTGGCCGTCCGGTCAACGCTTTTAAAACTAGACAAAACATAGTGGGAGTAATGAAAAGTAGACGCACAACAACTACAAAAAAAAACTCGTATTGTTCGTCATAGGTGTCAAGCAAAGAATCAACCAAGCCTCAAATATCTAACATAAAGCACACATCAAATAAATCATGGTAAATGCTTTGAATCACTTCTCTCAAGATCAAGTGTATACTCTCATCTCACATGAATATAGGACGTGTTTACGCTCAATTCAATTCAATATTGCGAGAATTACCATAAGCTTGCAAATCGTCTCATATCTCCGCCACTAGAATGTATGCAATTTGTGAATCAAAAAGGACTTTTCTTTTGGTTATAATGAAGGCTCTTTGGTTAGGGTAGGAAAATATGGATAGAGTGACTCAAACTCGGCGTATAGACCGATGAGCATATAAATCATCTACATTAAAGCTCAATATGCTACTAAATTCTTCTCTCATTTTCATCAACTCTTCTTATCTCCATCCCCTTTCTTTTGTAAACATTATCACCTCACATTACAATTCCTAGCCTCCAAGTTCATTCAATGAAAACTCACATCATAAAATCGATTTTTTTTTTTCCGACTCTTTTATGAATTTTCAACATTTCTTTTCTCCTCCTTTTCTTCCTCTTTTGTTCCCATCAACCAATTTTGCACAATTATCCAATTTTTCAATTCCAACTCATTCAACCTCATTCATTCCCTTTACTCAATGTTATACGCTCAAGTGTAGGGTAACAAATATATCAAGTTAAGGCTTGAATTGTTGCTATCAAGAAATTAGGCAATAGGCTCAAGTTGGCTAACTAGGGATTTCAATATCATCATTAGGTAAGCAAAAGGCTTGAAGGGCTAACAAAAATGGCCTTTGATCATTTTCACATTCGCATACAACATGTGACCTTGTGAGAGATACGAGCAAGTTCTAGAATTCTAACAACATGAATGATACACTCAAATCAATCAACAAGGCGCATATGATGAAAGCATTAAAGGCTCAAAAGCTCATGAGCTTGCAAATACGTAATTCAAAGCATCAAACCATGTTCTCAATATCCACATGGTCAATATCATCTATTCATGGCTCAATCACTCGTCTTGAACACCCAATCCAAACAATACAAAATTTTCAAAATAGAGCACGAGAATCTCAATATTGGTCAACTCACTCTCTAAACTCTATTAAAGCAATAAACGTGCTAAAGCTGTAAACGTGCTTCTAATGCAATGCAACCTAAAATGATCTACATGCAACTATATGAAAACACACAAAAATGCAATTTTTTTTTAATCCACACATTTCATATAAAAATAATTATCTCTCCCCCCAAACTTAAATGAAATTATATCGCACGTAAGAGAAGATAGAATTTCAATATAAAACTGTGTGGATTTACCTAATTCACTGTGCGGGTGGTGGTCCTCCTTGGCATCTCCTCATATCGCTAGGACTTCTTCCTTCAACCATCACTTCAAATTTTCTACCTTAATATTATCTCAGCTGAAGGACGCACGGGCGTGCGCCTAGCACATGGGTCACCCGTGCATGATGCCGTCATAAAGAACACTCAGGTTTTTTTACAAAAAGAAAACAAACAAAAACAAAAATCACACCACAAACCGTTGGGTTGCCTCCCGACAACAAGCGCTATATTTAACGTCTTTAGCTTGACGCTTTGTTAATTTCGATTCGTACCACCTTTGAATGCATATATTAGTTGCTTTGGATCATGGTCAAGAACCGTTTTCCATTGTTTGCATCTAGTAATGCATAATTGGGATTTCAAGCAAGTATTGAGTCCCGATGTTGGAACACTTTGATTTGAATTATGCTCATGTTGTCCATGCGCGTATGTACCACCGTGTTCGTTTATTTGTGAAATAGCTTTCTTATGATATCACGCATGCACTGACCAGGGCATCCACGCTGTTCATGTGTTCCTCGTCTGTTTGCTCTTTTTCGACACCACACGGGCTGAAAGTGCATAGACACACGATCCGTATTTGGTTCGAACTTTCTTGTTTTTCAGGATCTTCGACTCCTCGTATTCGGTACCACTCTTTTGATGAATGGTACTAGATTGTTCCTTTGAGTTGACTTCGGTGATGCTCGAAAAATGGCTCTTTTGTTGTTGTTCACCAATAATCGTAGCTAATAGGCCCACTTGAGTCTCAAGATTTTTATCGAATCGGCCATTTGCAACTCCATCATGTCCATCCTAGCCTCTTGTGCATCTAATGGTTCCTTGTCTCACTTACAAATGAAGTCATTTGATTCATGAATGCAATGAGGGCGTCTTCCAAAGATGGCTTTGCCCTGCATTAGTAAACCCATTCATTACATTGAAGCTTGATGGTGGTGGAATCACATTCTCCGTGTTAGCATATGAAAAATCTTCATAATTCCTCCAATTTGAACAATAGTGCGTAGGAGTAGGATTATTCCCATAATCGTAGAAATTCGAGTTATTGAAATAATTGACTCCTCCATCCGAGCGTGCACCTATAACAATTCAAAGAAACAAATCAAACATTGTAGAAGTAGAATTTACAAAAGAAAAATGAAATAAAATAAAATAAAGGTCTAAATTAAAAATAATTCTATCTATCGCAATATTAGCACCAAAAATTGTATTAGTCTGTCAAGAACGGCGCCAAAAACTTGTTCGCCTTATTTTTAGCTTCACCGCAAGTGTACGGTGTAGTTTATAGAATAGGGTAAGCAAGGTCGTATCCACGAGAGACTAATAAATTAATGTGCTAAGTATTGAACTAAGATAGTCTTATTTTTATTTAGCGATCGAAATTGGATGATTGTTGTGGAGGTAAAGACAAGAATAACCACAAAAACACAAGATGAAAAATAATGGAATTATCAAGAGAATAAAACGGATTTAGGGTTATGGTTTCGATTAATATTCCTCTTGTTGTCGATTTAATCAAAGCCAAAGTTATTATCAATATACCTATAAGACGATCACCACGATATTTTATCCTCCCTCTCGAGATGCATATAAAACGTAGATTGAAATATCTTTGCTAGCATCTCTACTCAACATAAGATACACAACTCCCAAATGCACAAAAGATCAAATGTCCTCACAAATATTCACAAACCTCTCGATTCATGCAAATATTCGCGTCAAGTACTCAAGATCTAATATTGAAACTCATCTCTCGAATTATGAATCAATATATCAAACATGTTAAATCATTGGCCAAGTGATAAAACAAGAATAAGCTCAAAGTACTCAAATAAGCTTCAAGATAATAACTTCAACCAAGATTAAAACATCCAACAAGAGTTCATTAATCTACTTCCAAAACCCGGAAATCACAAGAAGTTTAGCTACTCATTAAAAATAAACAACTCATAGACAAATTGTTCATATTCATGACAAGCTAAAATGAAAGATTAAATCGCAAAGAATGAGAAAACTTAGGGAAATGGATAATCTCTCGATTAATCTTCGATCCTCAAGCTCCGATTCGACCCGATTCTTCCCTTGAATCTTCCTTGATGAATTTGAGCTCTTTCTTGTGTTCTTGGGTCTTTTCGGACCTTTCCCCCCGGTGTGCGCCCAAGAAGTGGTATTTATACCCTTTTGGAAGTCTAGGTCAATTTGCTGTCATTTTTGGAGTTTTCTGCAAGCACGCACGGGTCGTGCGCCCACGCACGGTCTACCCGTGCGCCATCCTATAGAAAACATCCAGTCTCTGTATGGTGCACGGGTCGTGCATCGACGCACGGGTTACCCGTGCGCCACCCAAACGTCCGAATTTGCTTGCGGGGTCTTCAGAAGCGTTGTAGCCCTCTCTCGTAGCTTTCCATAGCCACTTGAATCACCTCAATATCAATTTTGTAGAGAGGTATGGCCAAAATACTAAACCCGCGATCTTTGAAAATTCCATACGCGTTTGGAGGTTCCTTGAGATAAATCTCCTTGTTGTTTGATCATCCATGCTTCTTTTGACACACGACTCATCACTATGACTCTAGACTCCACATAGTTGGCTTCCAATTGGGTGTTATCGCTCGATTCTTGATGATTCTAGGTAGCAATGCTCGTATTTGTCACAAAATCACTCCAAATATCGTTAAATTCCTACAAAACAAGCAAGCGTAATATCTTTTTCCACAAAGAGCGAATATATACCATTTTATACACGTTATTGCATGTTTAATCACCATTTTAGTCATATTTATACCTCAAAATACATGCAAAACTCACACCTATCACAAAGCCCATGTGATGCTTTGGGTATCTTGCTTTTATGGCATTGCGATACTCTTGTCTTTGATCGAAACAATCGTAGATCACGAGGGCAATTATAAGCATCTCTCAACCTGTCTCAAAAACCATGTCCAAGAATCGTCGTTTTCAACATCCCCGATTCCAACAGCAAGTGGGAAAATCTGTTCATTACCATCTTTTGTTACTGCCACAAACAATATTCCTCGGTATTTGCCTTTAAGGTGTGTTCCGTCAATCACAATAACTGGTCGGGCATTGTTCGGAATCCAGTGATTGATGCATGCAAAGCAAAAACACGTACTTGAATCTATTAAAATTATCCGACTTCCATCTAGTTCCGATCCGGGATTCGTTAAATTCAACATGTGTAAGTATGCGGAATTAGATTGAATGACTTGTTGCTATCTCCATATATCAACCCAAAGGCATGATGCTTTGCACTCAACGCAACATTATAACTCATTTTAAGCCCATGTCGCGATTCCAACTCCGCTATCATATCTCTTGCACGAGCGAGAATGTTCCACTAGTAATCTAGATGCAAAATACGCACCTACTACTTTAGAATGCACCCGCCAGATGCATTGTCATTCAAATTTAACCCACATCCATGGTGTTTGTCAAACTTCCCTACTCTCCAAATACCATCCTTTCCATATGCACGCATTCGAAAAGGGCATCGTTCATACTTGCATATTGCATGAAAACGAGTCTTATCCGAGCGTTCAACTCGATACTCGACTTGATTTTCAAGGTGATACATGCCTAGTGCGATATCCAATTCAGATTTTGCTCATGTATGTTGCTCCTTGGCGCAATATCCCACAGATGCTTCCAACTTTCCAACCCAGCAGGTTCCTAGGAGGGCGAAAGGTGCGAGAGTGTACAGGAATCACCCAACTTCGCCCCTGTGGGCACTATTGTTTCGTCCATATTGTCTCTATGGATATCGGATGTAAGTTAACACCTCGATCTTATTCGCCGTATCTTGGTTTTGGTTTTTCGGAAATATTTCTCTCCGCTCACGTCTCCACTCACAAAATTCCTCAAATTCAAGACGCGTTCTTTGGTCATTTTCAAATTGATTATTAGCTTCAACGTCGGTACCAACATCACCATCGGTGTAGTTCTCACCAAAATCATTTGACTGTAGTTTGCACCATAATTAATGTCATTATTATCACAACCAACATCAAGATCAAGTATTATCACAATTAACATCGGTATTATCACAACCCATATCAGGATAATAGCCATCTTCATTGCTTGTCCTTATACTAGGTCCCGGACAATTGATATTTGGAACATTAATCGTAGGTGCTAGTGGACGCGGATGATCAATAATTGGAACATTGTTCATATGCATAAAAGGTGCTCCACTAGGCCTTACCGCATGACTATATGGATTGATTTGCGTAAACCGTATTGTTGAAAACCAAGAAGTTGCATGTAGTTGTAATTAGGCCCAATGATGGCGACAAATCATTTCGACTAGCCATTAGTTGCATAAAACTTCCACCAACACCTTGTTGACCTTCAACGTTCTCAACTCGATTATGCTCGACGGACCTCCCAATACATTATTGAACTAGTCTCACCCATCGTTTTTCTTTTCGGTGTTACAAAAAAGCGGTAACTCGGTGTTCCCAAACGCAGTTTTCAATGTCATCATCGTTTTTCAACTTTAACTTCCCAAGTTTGTTTCGAGAAATATCTACAATAGAATGCATTATACAATCGTATACGCCCCTATCAACATCAACAACACCATAAACCTCCTCCGATATTTCACTATAATTCATTTTGCCCAGGTTTAATACGCACAACTTCTTCTTCACCACTTTTATATTCTAAACCTTCCCAATGACCACCAAATCGAACAACAAGATAGCGAGAGTTCATCTATATACAAAGAAAAAATATTGATAAATGCAAGAACACATAAAGGCGCCTGTTTTTTACTGGGGCACGATATATCGTGCCCTTTTTCGTTGAGGCACGATATATCGTGCCCTTCTTCGTTGAGGCACGATATATCGTGCCCGTATATGGACACGATATATCGTGCCTATATATTAGGTGCGATATCGTGTCTAATATACGGGGGCACGATATCGTGCCAACTCTATGACACGATATCGTGCATTGTTTTCATAAATGCCGAAAATTTTTCCTTTCACAAAACACTTCACATATTTTGCAAATATATTGGTCTTGAACGATTTAAACAAGGTTAACTAATTAGGAGGAGAAGAACATTACCTTGTTATTCGATTTTTGGTGCGATTTTGTTGATGAAAGCCCACAAAAATAACTTCTTGATATTTTGTGAAGAAGAAGAAGAAGAAGAGAGAGAGAAAATGAAGAGCAAAAAAGAAGGGTGTGTTCACAGTTCACGTATGTTATGTATTGGGAGTATTTAATTTCAAGAGAGAGAAATACATATTAAAGGCTTGCATTTAAAGCCTCAAGGGTATTGTGGTAAAAGAACACCCAAAGTGGGTAGAAAACTATGTTTTTTATCCTACATGTCAAAAAACTCAATCACTTATCCCAAGTGGGTAATTTGCCCCATTTGCTCAAGTTCTTTCTTTACTTATGCAGGTAGTGCAATCGAACTGTACAGTGGACGTGGCGGAAGCAAGTGCCTGCCGTGTGGGACTCCAGTTGGCCAATGATTTAAACTTTAGGAAGGTGTATGTGGAGACAGACAATATCACGCTTTACCATAAGCTCCGAAAAAGGACGGAAGATCTCTCTTATATGGGCAACATCGTGGATGACATTTACAATCTCTTCCCATTTTTTGATATAGTTATTCCTAGTTTTGTTAGGCGATCAGGAAACTTTTTAGCTCATTCGTTAGCTTGTTTTTCTTTTACGCTTAGATGTAATGCACCAAGGATTGGGAATGTCCCTGATCATTTGGTCGACATTGTTAATTCGGAGTTAGCCTCCTAATGATAATATTTCCTATTTTCCTAAAAAAAAAGTACTAAATCAATCAAAAAACTTTAGTCAATTCAATCAAGCTTTTCTTACCTTTCCAATTTCCATACCCTCATCCATCTCTTTCATTCGTTTTCTTCTTCTCCAAAAGATTTACTAAGTTGTTTTGGTTTGCAAAATAGCCAAAAATAAATAAATAAGGGAACACTTGAAACTATTTCCTCTCTTTTCAAAAAAAACAAAAAAAGTTCTTCCTTGTCTGGGTGGAGGTTTGGCAAAAATCTCTACCCGTTTATTAAAAGGAATAATTACAAAACTCCCCTGGAGTTTGGCTAACTATAAAAAAATTGCAAAAACTCTTTTGAGGTTTGATTATCTTACTTTTTAAAGTTTTCATAAGCAAAAAACATTTCAAATGTTCATGTGATATTCATAAAAATATTACACTTTCCGCCTTTAAAGGAGGACTTTTTGTAATTTTAAACATCTCCGGGCTTTTTGTTATTAGCCCAAACATTAGGTTTTTTTTTTTTTTGTAATTATCCTTTATAAAATTCAGAAGTATAATGTATAAGTAAATGAGTATTAACTCCTTTGGCAATTAGATTCAAAAGAAGATTACCAAAGTTTCTGGTGTAGATGTATTAAACTTACTCTATCATGTCTAAAGATATCCTAAATACCAGAAAAGTAAAACATCCTAACGAAAAAGAAACAGCAGCAAAATTAGCTAATCTATCAATGTGCATCCAGATCCAATAGAACAGAGAAAAAAAAAAGAATTAAAATTTGAAACTGTAAAAAGTAAGGTAAGTGACTAGCTATAAACCCACCTTCTCAAAAGAGGGAAAAAAAAAAAAAACTAGCTATAAAGCCTAGACAGGTTCCACATTGCGAGGCTCCTGCTCTTGTTCTTCTTCATCTTCATTATCCCTTGACATTTCTTCAAGCGATTTGCCATTGGCCTCCGGCACCAAGAACGTGCACGCAAACCCCAACAAATTAATCCCTCCCAATATAAACAGAGAGTTCCTTATTCCAATTCCTGCAGGGTACCCTGCATCAGTCTTCGTCTTGTCTTGATTCTGCGCAGCGTATAAAAACCCAAAAGCCCCCACAATCGCGCCGGCCTTCCCCGCCGCCGCCGATATTCCATGACAAGTGGAACGGAGCCTCGCCGGAAATATCTCCGCCGGCACAATAAACGTCGTGCTGTTGGGCCCAAAATTAGCGAAGAAGAACGTGAGCCCATACATTATCAGAAAGCCCGTCTTGTTCAAAAGCCAGTGTTGGTACGGAATTGCCAGGGCGAACATGAAGACTGTCATGAAGAGAAAGCCCAAGCTTTGGATCAGAAATCGGCCTATTCTGTCGATTAGAAGAACCGTGAACCAATATCCAGGAACAGTGCCGAAGAATGCAATCAGGAATTGGGAAAAAGAGATCTTGAATACTTCGTCTAAGGCGCTCATGGATTTCGCCGGCGGTAGCCACCCGACGGCGCTGAAGATTTCCTTTTGGAAGAGGTTTTGGCTGTAGTAAGCTATGTCCACGAAAAACCAGGCGCTTGCTGTTCCCAGCAAATGCAGCCCATGTCTAAGAATGAATTCCCTGGAAAATAGCCCGAAAGGTTTGTTTTTTTGTGTAAGATTGTTTTCTGCTGGTTTTTTTACTTGAATCTCGACGTTGAGTACTTTCTCCATGTCTTTCCGGGCCTGTTCGGTGTTTTTAGCAACCAAGGCGGTGTACCTGGCGGTTTCCGGCATCTTCATCCGCCAGTAGTACGACAGCACCGCCGGAAGAGCACCGAGCATCAGAATAATCCTCCACACGTAGTCAGCCTCCGGCGGAGTGGACCCCACAGGATCAACCGAATAAGCGGGGGCATTATACAGAGCACGGAAAACACCCGAAATCCCCATACCAACGAGACCACCGCCGAGAATCCCGAAGCCCTGCATGGCGAAAACCGCCGCGATGAACGAACCGCGAGTTTTCTTATTGGCGTACTCCGCCATGATGGTGGCGGAGAGAGGGTAATCTCCGCCGATGCCGAATCCCAACCAAAACCTGAAAAAACAGAGCGTAGTCATAACGGATTTGGGCGAGCTGCCGAAAGACAGTCCGGAGGCGATGGAACAGAGAGCCATGAGGAAGAGTGTGATTCCGTAGACTTTCTTGCGGCCCAATCTGTCTCCGAGGAGGCCGAAGAAGAGTTGTCCGAGGAGGGTACCGCAGAGGGCGACGCCGTTGATGGCGGCGGCGACGTGCGGCGGGAGGACGCCGGGTTTGGATGAGCCGGGGACGTGGTAATAGATGCGGCCGAGGAGTTTTGTGATGAGGGATACACAGAAAAGGTCATATGCGTCGGTGAAGAAGCCCATGCCGGAGATGATGACGGCTTTGTAGTGGTACCATTGTGTTTTGGATGAATCCAGGGTGGTGAGAACGGTGTTGTCGACGGTGGCCATGGTGGTGAAATAATTAGTTGCAGAGATGATTTGGATGGAGTATTGTGGATCGAAAGGTTTGGGATTGCAGAAGTATATATAGATGGGAGATAGTATTTTGAGTTTGAGTATGACTAGAAACTGAGAGTTTCAGTACGTACGTGGATCGTAAAATTCATATGTCCTTCTCCTTGTTGGAGACAAAGACAGACGAGTTTTAGTGAAGGGCAATTTGGGAAAAAACAGAGTTGGGTTGGGATTTGGGAACCAGATTACCGTTTCACTTTATGTTACACTTTTTTTTTTTTTTTTTTACGCTTAGGAATGACAATTTTAGCGACGATCTGATTGGCCGATCTGAACATAATACAAAATTATAAGGTTTGGATGGAGCTTATTGAATTCAGGCTATTATCGGATCGACACGCTAAGGCCCGTTAAAAATCACATTGATATCGGGCTGACCCAATAAACACGATAATTTTTTCATTATTGGTAATTGATTATTTATATGGATAATTAATTATCAAATGAATATTTATAAGAAAATATCAAAAAAAATCATAAGTTTTACTTGTTAACGGGGCCTTATGGGCCAAACCGCTTAACTAAATAAATTTGAAAATTTTACCTATAGTGCTTATCATATCATGCCATGTTTTTCGTGTTTTTAACATATCATGTTTAGACTTGAAGTTTAGGCTGTTAAGGTTATCGTGGACGTGTTTGCGTTTGGGCTTGTGTGTCGGACCGTGAATGGCCCGACCACGAAAGTTTTGGGAAAATGACATGGAATACGCCGATTTTTGTATCATTACCACACAATACGCTTCAATTACTCTTGTGCCTATTTTTTTTACTTTTGTACCTTTTTTTTTTACGCTCCTTGCTATTTTTTATTATTTTTATTATTTTTTCGTTTTTTTTTGTTCCTGCATTGTTTTATATGTTATATAAGTTGTTTTGATGTTGTTTAAATTTGTTTCTTTGTTGTTTCTTTGTTGTTTCGATGTTTCAAAACAACTTTAACCTATTTTTATACTGTTTTTTATTCATATATTATTTTGTATATTGTTTCTATTGTTTCGGTGTTGTTCTATAATATTTTTAATATTGTTCTAATAATTTTTTTGTTGTTTTCATGTAGTATTCAATGTGTAAATACAATTTTTACCTATTTTTAAGCTCTTTTTATTCATGTTGTGTTTTAAATATTTTTTACGTTGTTTTTGGGTTGTTTCCCTACCCTTTTTAATGTTTTTCTGATGTTTCATTGTTGTTTCAATGAAGTTTTCGATGTTTAAATATAATTTTTACCTATTTTTATTAAAAGAAACATGTTAGAAACATTGTTGAAACACAAAAACATGTTTGAAACATGTTAGAAACAATGTTAAAACACAAAAACATGTTTGAAACATGTTAGAAACAATGTTGAAATAAAGCGTAAAAATTTCCGGGAATTTTTGTTGGAGCGTATTGTTGTGTAAAAAAAGAGCAGGAGCGTAAATTTAGGTAAAATTATACTGGGAAGCGTAAAAGCCTGACATTGACTTAAAAAGGTGGGTATTTCTATCAATTGCCCAAAGTTATGCCACCCCTAGCTCCACAATTAATTGAATGATGGACGTGTGTATTTACATCTAAAATATCAATTGTGTATATTTATTTGTTAACATATAATCCAATACAGTAGAACAAGAAATATGTTCCCTGAACAAGACATATGTTCCCAGTATTTCGACATGAATTCCACATGGAAGAGGAATTTTCTGTTTTGAAAGGTAGGTTTTATCACTATTTGATGTTGTAGTCAGCTTAATCTACTGTATTTGTTATTTGCACTTATAATATGTATTAATAAAATAAGTAATATGTAAATTATTAGTTAAAAATTAGTTTTTGAATAGTTATAATTATTTATACGTTAAAATAATGGAATATAAAATAACGATAAAGTAGGATATTTCAAACCTAGAGCATTTAATTGGAATCGAGAGAAAGGTTGTGATTGGTTGTCTTTCATTCCATCCGTTTTTATTTTGTGAGAGAATAATGTTAAATTTTTCTTTTAAAAGTGGAAGTTGGATGTGTAGAGAAAAAGTGATGATTATGTTTATGTGATTGAGAATCTTTTAGAAATGTTGATTGTTTGTGGAAAAAATTATGGAAATAATAGTGTAAAATATAATGTAAGAAAATTGAACAAAAATGAAAAATTGATCCAAAAATAGGCAATATGAATCTCATTTTATCCCTTTTGTTAAAAGAATAAGAGAAAAATAATAAAAATAGTGATAAATTAAAGAAATTATTGGAAATCTTTATATAAATAGGGAGAAGAGAGAGAAATAAATAGTATACTTAGGTATTGGAAAATTTGAAAGAGAGAAAGAAAAATGAGTTAATTTTGAAAAAAAAAATGAGAATTTCTTTGGAAATTTTTCATTTTTTTCTTAAACAATCACACATCCTAAAAGATTTTCACTCCAAAATGAAAATATAGGAAATTTTTCCACAACCAAACTTGTCGGAACCTTGCTCTATTTCATACGCACATATTAATATTATTGAGATAAAAACAA
The DNA here is from genome assembly GCA_016081115.2 of Rehmannia glutinosa. Classification (NCBI taxonomy): domain Eukaryota; kingdom Viridiplantae; phylum Streptophyta; class Magnoliopsida; order Lamiales; family Orobanchaceae; genus Rehmannia; species Rehmannia glutinosa. The sequence goes on from CM071926.1 coordinate 4,956,360, forward strand.
AACTTCACTTACAATAAAATCTAAGAAAAGAACAACTAAATTATAAATTACATTAGCTTATATATATTCTTATGACCTCAAAATTAATTTTAGTTTTTCTCTTACTCAGAATTACTTGATAAGTACATATATATATATATATATCTGACAGTCATGTTCAGTTTGTGATTCTTTTTAAATAAAATATTTTAACCGTATCATAACTCTAGGTGACGTATTCGGATTCATATAGCAAATTTATAAAAGTACGAACTACTTTGGGATGACAACGGGGAGGATTTGGCTAAACTGGGGACCTATCCCACATGGGAAAATTAAGACTCGGGACCCGTCCCACCCCACCTCAAGACCTGTCCGTCGGGGCGGTTCTAAACCTGTTAGACCAGCCTATATTTCTTTTGTATAATTGTAATAATTTTGTTTTTGTATTTGTGGCCAATTTTCAAAAGCAATCCAATGTTGATAGGTAAAAAATATGTAATTATGCAACTTATTATAACTACGTTTTACAATTATTTAGTTACTATTAGGATTTTTTTCAAAAAAAATTATTAGGTTTTTGCAGTAATACTCAACTAATATTCAAAATAAATATTCAAAGTACAATATTACAAGATGTTATAGTTAGAGTTGTCAATTTGCTCGGGTCGGGCCAAGTGGGGGAAATTGGACCGGGCCCAGAATTTCTTTGGTCCGCTATTTTGGAGAGCCCAACCCGATCCATATATTAAAAAGATACTTGATTTGCTTCGGGCCGGCCGGACCGGCCCGGTGTTTCGGGCCTAATGGGTCGGGCCAAATAGGTCCTGCTCTTTTTGGGCTTGCAAATTTGCAGCCCAGCCCAGCCCCATTATCGGGCTGGGCTTTTTTTGACAGCTCTAGTTATAGTAGTAAATTAATATCAATACAACACTCAAATCTAAAAGTAAACAATGCAAAAATATCTAAATACATATTTCAAAATATAATAAAATTAATATGACGGGATGGGTCCTGGGTCGGTTAGACCCGCTCCAGACCTGGGCGAATTTTGAAGTCTTGGACCCTGGACCCGCCTCGTAACCCATTTAATAGGTTCTAGACCCGCCTCGATGGGACTGGTTTGATGTGTGTGTGGGAGGGGGGGTTAACCCTCGCCATTGACAATTGACATCCCTAGTACCACTACAAGGCATTTCAATATCTCAGGCATGCTAAACTTTTAATCATTATTTTTAATGCATCAAATAAAATGATTTGCCTCTACCGAAATTCTCTGTGAAACTATTTCCTTGGTTCTTTTTTTTTGGCTTTCTTTGAACTTCAAAGATTAGGAGCATCACTTGATTCTTGAAATTTGATAATCTAGACGTTGAAAATTTATTCTTTGGGGGCTTAATTTCAAATTTTTCATTGTGATATGGATTGTGTTGCATTGCTCATTGATGGATTTACCTTGACTAGTTAGATTCTGCACTTTAAGTAGCAAAAAAGTTTTTGTGGGGAGAAACATGTCCATCTGAATCAAGGCCTACAATTTAAATCTCACTTTTATCACCCCAACTTCTGCCAGTTTTCTGTAGTATCCCACATAAAGAAGATTTATCGAACCAATCTCAAGTAAACTGAGTAATTATCAAATTATATTATTGATAGGTGTGAGTTTTACATGTATTTTTGGCATATTTATGGCTATAATGGTGAGTAAGCATGTATAAACTCATGTAAAATGTTATGTATTCACTCTTTGTGGAAAAGATATTATGTTTTGCTCGTTTTGTATGAATTTAATAATATTTGCAGCAATTTGGATACAAATACGAGCATCGCAAAGTGGAAACACTGAGAATCGAGCGAGTATACGAGAATTGAAGCTAAAACGAGTTGAAGTCGAGCGTATAAGGAAAATACAGGAGCGCACGGGTTGGACGTGCCTTAGGCACCACCAGTGCGCCCCTGAAGGGAGGCATTGAAAGATATGGCATGTTGCACGGGTAGCCCGTGCAGGGGGCACACGACCCGTGCGCCACTGGGGAGTTGAATTATACCTATGGCATCACGCACGGGTAGCCCGTGCAAGGGGCACACGACCCGTGCATGTTTGGAAAAAAAGTAAAGGCTTCGCTACGGGATGACGCACGGGTAGCCCGTGCAGGGGCGCACGACCCGTGCGTCTGCGCTGGAATGCCACATTCTGCAGCACTTTGCTCTAAACTTGAAAAGGGGTATAAAAAGGCTTTTTGGTGGCGCACACCAGGGCATATTCTGACATTTTGGGATCTACCACATAAGACAAAGGTCTATTCTTGGAAGAAGACATCAAGGAGACAATCGGGTTGCATCGGAGCTCAAGGAACGGAGATACATCGAGAGATTGTCGACTTTCCTAAGTTTTTCTTGCTTCTCTTGTAGTTTTCATCTTTCATTTTTTAGTTGTCATGGCTATGAACAATTTGTCTATGAGTTGTTTAGAAATCATGTGTAGCTAAACTCTTGAGATTTTCGGGTTTTGGTAGTAGATTAATGAACTCTTGTTGGATGTTTTGATCTTAGTTGAAGTTATTGTCTTGAAGCCTATTTGAGTACTTTGAGCTTATTCTTGTTTTATCACTTGATCAATGATTTAACTTGTTTGATATATTGATTCATAATTCGAGAGATGAGTTTCAATATTAGATCTTGAGTACTCGATACAAATATTTGCATGAATCGAGAGGTTTGTAAATATTTGTGAGGATATTTGATCTTTTAAACTTTTGGGAGTTGAATACTTCATGTTGAGTAGAGATGCTAGCATAGGTATTTCAATCTACGTTTTATATGCATCTCGAGAGGGAGGATAAAATATCTTTGTGATCGTCTTATAGGAATTATTGATAATAACTTGGCTTTGATTAAATCGGACAACAAGAGGGGTATTAATCGAAACCTTAACTCGGGAATTCATCTCATCATCTTGATACTTCTATCATTTATATGATCTTAATCTTGTGTTTTAGTAGTCTAGATTGTCTTAATCTCATAACAACAATCATCAAATTACGATCGTCTAAATAAAAATAAGACTATCTTAGTTCAATACTTAGCGTACAAATTTATTAGTCTCCGTGGATATGACCTTGCTACCCTTTTCCATAACATACACCGTACACTTGCGGTGAGCTAAAAATAAAGGCGAACAATTATTAGGGATAATTACAAAAACTACCCCTAATGTTTAGTTTGATTACAAAAAACTCAAGTTATATTCTTTCGAAATTATAAATATTTCATTAATGTTTGTATTTACCTAACAAATATCCGCTTCTCGAATGTGGAATTTTGTAAGCTAAAAACAAATATCAATAGGGTATTTACAATTTTAAAAGACAACTATGTTTTTCTGTAATTAAGCTAAATCTCAGGGGCAGTTTCTGTAATTAACCCATATTTTTAATCCGTTTCCTGCAAATCACATACAACTCTGTAAAACGATTATAGAAAGATCATCTGAACTATGTAATACATTCTTGCCAAAGCTGCACTATTAGAGCTGGAAAAAAAAAAGAAACAAGAAACAAAAAGTAAACGAACAGCCATCATATGTATTAATATATGCCTAATCTCATACGCAGCACTATTAGAGCTAAAAATTGCTAGTAACTCTAAGTGGTATCAGAGTGGCTAACACGAGACGCATCAGTTGAATCAGCATCACTAGATTTCAATAAGGCAAATGCGGAATGTAAGAGTATGCAACAAATGAAGCTCTTATGGCAATTGACAATCCCATCAAACTCCATATCCACCTTCGTCGTCCACTCAGACAGTGCCTACATGGAGGCCACTGAGTCAATTGACTCAGGCCCACAAAATAATAAAATTTCAGGGGCCCAATTTTTTTCATATTTTATATATACATATATAATAAATAAAAAATTGAAAAATAAGCTTCCAAATGTTAATTAAATTATTTTATGGGCCCAAAATTGTTATTATGTTTTTACTAATTTAAATGACAAATTTTGTGAAAAGTATTTTGTAATGTTGATTGATATTGAATGAGAATTTGAATCTCTAACCCATTGCATATTTTGATTATTTGATATTCATTTATGGATGTCTTTATTTTATACTTTTTTGTTCTTGTTGATAGATGAGATATGAATTGTTGGTTAGTTATTTAATTTCTATTTTCTTTTTAGCATCATCATGCCTCCAAAATACATCTACGTACAAATACTAAAAGAGAAAAAATAAAGGACATAAAAATTAACCCAAAGTCAAACAGGTGATATCAATAAAATTTTACTTCCAAAAAAAGAGCAGTCGTAGATAGTTTAAATACAAATAAAAATTTGATGGATAAAGAACATGACAATAATTGTCACATTATTCTAACTGATTTTGTACATTATACAAAGTTTATTTTTATAGTTTTATGTTGTTTTTGAACTCGTAGACAAGAGCCCATTTTAAAGTTTGACTCATGCCAAAAAAAATTGGTAGGCACGGCCCTGCGTCCCCTCCTTCTCTTTTCTATTTGTCCACGCGCAACCTCTTCTGCAATTATTGAAAAACGAATATTAGACAGAAATATTGCACTCAAACAGCCATGAAACAAACCAATGTAGGACTATGTACGATTATGTAATAGATGCAAAGACTAAAAAGGATTCATAAATTCTTTGGACGCATATTGGCTCAAATTGGAAATAGCTATATTCTCTCGATACTCAATAAACAAACCACATGCCAAAATCTGTCTATGAATGACTCATAAGAAAACCTCACGACCAGGTATGAAGGGTTAAATATAGGGTGATTACTGATTACAAAAAATACCTAAGGTTTAGCTCAATACAAAAAGAAAAACCCACTTATCTTTCAAAATTACAAAAACTCCATTGAAATTTGTTTTTCTCTCTTACAAATTAGGCTAAACCTCAGAGGTAGTTTTTGTAATTATCCATAAAATCACTACAACATAAGTGACATATGGTAACACCCAAAAAGTGTTACATAATAGCCATAAAATGTTACTATAGACAATATGTAACATTGTTTTTGGTGATGCAGTTGCTCGTGCTACCTATAGTCTAAAGTATCACTTTTAGTAGCACTTTTTGCAGTGTTTGTCTTTTTTTTTTCACCCAAAGAGCTTCGAACCTGAGACCTGTTATGTGTGTAGGTGACAAATTACCACTAAGCTAAGTTGATTTTTTCATTACATTTTGCATTATTTTATATATAAACTATATATTATACTTTATGTATTAAAGATTATATAATATATGTACTAAAAATTATATTATATATATATATATATTAAAATGTATATTATATAGTATCTATATTAAAAATTATATTATATATTGAAGAACATAATAAAAATTAAAATAAAATAATATATAAATTAATATTCCACCAATAAAAATAAAAACAAATCTAAGAATATGAAATTAATATACCAACAGATTAAAAATAATTCTAACAATCAAAACAAAAATTAATAAATAATAATGTAAAAAATCCCTGATAGAAAAAAAATACGTAAGTAATTACCAATAACATCAATTTTTATTGGTAAATATTTTCTAAAAAAGTACAAAAAAAAATAGAAAAAAAGTTACCAATGAAATTGGTTTTCAGTCGATATAAATTTAAAAATTAAAATAATAAAATATTGAGCTACGATATTTTCGTCGGTTTACTTAAATTAATTACCTCCGTAAAAATTAAAAAATAATAAAAATATTTTATAAAAATAAAACAAAAATTCAATACAAAAAACAGAGTACACGATTTACACAAATTTTAAGTTTAGTTACTTCTTTTGTCTTTACCTATTTTGTGATATAAATTAATTAAATAAATCATTGACATCAGTAAATGAAAAATGATATAATTTTGTTTTACCAAAATATAGACAAAAAAGTGTTACAATTAATAAAATATAATGTTACCTAGAGTGTTGTTTAATTAAAGTGATGTCTATTTGTGTTACAAGATAAATAACAAAAAAGGTGATACTTAAAAAGTATTACTTATTTAAAAGTGTTATATATAAGTGATACATAATGATAAAGTGCTGCAAAAGTATTACGTAAATATTATGATGTGAAAAGTGTTACAAACACGTGTTACATAATGTGTCTTATATAAAAAGTGCTACAATTTTGCGGTACCTAATATATTTTATATTGTAGTTAATATTTTTATTGAACGCTAGAGCCTTTTAAAACTTACCAAGCCCAAACCTTTCTAAACCTACCAAACCCTCACACTAACACAAATATCTTACTTCACTGTCATTTACTAAACCCCTTACATAATAGACATTCTCTGAGGAACAAAAGAAGATTATATGAAGAATAATCTTAAATAAAATAATCACTCATTCTCGAAATAATTGGAGTCTGCTTTTGTAAACTGCCACTTCTTGCTTCAAGTTAACGTTCAAAAAAAGCCCTTTTACCATGTATTTCGATATAATATTGTTGGAATTTGGTTATAAGAAAAATTTGGTATTCCTACCCGATTTTAACCAAATATTTAAGTGATTTTCATTAGTGAATAAAAGAATTAAATTATTTGTAAAAATTCTACTAAGTAGTAGATGAGATTTTGGCATTTGGAATATTTCAAAATCAATTGATATTAGTATGCAAATTAATCTTAAATGTCTATATATATATAAAATATATAAAAATGGTAAGAAAAATGGAAAATTTGGGAATAAGTATTTTTGTCAGTTTTTGTTCCTTATTAGGGTGTGGTATAATTTTTAAAAGTGCATTTAATAAATTAACCAAATTTTATTTTTGGCTTTTTAGTACCTTTTAAAATATTAGAAGATTGGACTATGTTTAAAATTAATTTTTTGTCGGATTACAGTTATTTGTGGCATCTAATATACAAAAATATTACACTAATTTTCCTATAGTTATTTTATGTTGATAGTATTTCTTTATAAATGTGCTCAAATAGTGCAATTTTTAGATTTTTTGGATTTTTTCTTACATCTTATAATTGTAATTCATAACACCCAATTTGTTTAATTTTTTAATCTCGTTTTTAACATTTTTTTTATCTTATTATTAATTATAGATGTGACCTTGATAGCAAGATAATGTTTTTTGTGAAAATATAACAATAATATAAAAAATACATTCAAGAATGTAATTTGTCTTTTGACAAGCAAATTTATATATTTATGGATGGGGTATACAATATTTGAATACATATTTTCTTCAATAAAATAAGTATTTTTTCTTGAATTTAATCCAAGTTAAATATAATTCTATATAATTATGAAGTAATTAACCTCAAATAACAATTATATATTCACAAATAGGCAAATGATGAATTGATGCTTTTCCGAATGCATAATTTTTCTTATAAAATAAATTATTGAGTAAATATATATCATTTTTATGTTTATTTTTTTTATTTTAAATATGATATGAGTTTGAAATTAAATTCCAAAAAAAATTGATTAATTTGATATCGACGTCAAAAATAGATTAAAAATAAAATATATTAAATTTCTTTCAAACATAAGTTAATCAGACCACAATTTTCATTCTTAACTTTTATATAATTCTTATTAATGCACCTTAAAATGAATCTTTTTCATCAATTGTGTTAAAAAATAATTTTATTTTGAGATTGATTTGAGGATTGAGGAATTTCTTGATAAGTTTTGAGAATATTATGTAGTTATGTATTATTGAATATTACTTTATAAATTAATCAATAATAATAAATCGTCACATTTTCTCAAATGCTTCCTCATTTGTTTTTATACATTAAAATTCATTTGAAAAATTTAACAATAAAATAATGAATGAACTATATCTTATTTTTAAATTATAAAAAATTAAAATTTTAATTAATTTCATTAATAAAAATAAAAAAAAATTTATAAAAATATTAATGAATTTTTGAAATTAATTACATTAAATTAATAAACATAAATTAAAATTTAATTATGTTTTGAAAAGAAAAATTAGTTTATTTAACTAAATTTTAAAAATTAAAATGAAGAAATAATTTTAAAAGTAAAAGTTTACGATTTAAATAAGTTTTTATTAATATATTAATTTTAATTAGTTTTTTAATCAACTTTCAAAAAAATAATTAATTTATTTTATTTTTACAATTAAGTAATTTATGAATTTAATTTAATTAATAATAACCTTAATTAAATTTAATAATTCTAATTAAAACTTAACTTTTTAGTAAAATATTAAAAAAAGTTGAGGCATTTTGATGTATAAAGCTTATGGGTACTCATCAATTTATAAAAAAATTTATAGAAAAATTAACAAGTTGTGTCATACTAAATGTTTTTGGTGATTGGATAGGGAGATTTGTGAAAGAATCTATACCAAATACCAATTATCAAATTAAAAATAATTCAATTTCTAAGGTTGATAATGACAATAATTATAATTAATTATTGAAAGAGAAGATACATACATATCATAACAATTTTTAATCATTCTAAAAGCTCTCAGCAATTTCTACATTTGTATTTTTAGTTGAAATCTAATCTGCATCACCATCTAAATTAGAAAAAGTAGTGAATTTAATAATTTTAGAAAAATTATAGAAATTTTTATGCATATTTTATTTGTTTATTTAGAAAAATTTGAGTTTTTTGTTGTTTGTTTTGGAATTTTTATTGTAAATAGTTCTAAATTAAAAATTAATTTTTAGGTGCTTTATTGGTAATATTTAATTTCAAATTTATGATGTTTATAAATTTTAGATGTTTTCTTAGCATTTGGTTTAAACTACTAATCAATACATATAGGTTTTATTTCATAAAATCGACTAACAAAGCTTCATTTTAAACGATTGATTATTTTGTTTTTTATTATATTACTTTAAGCAAACGACTTCATGCTTTTTGATTATTTTTTTACAACGACCATATTAAAATGAACAAAACAAGCAAAAAAATATGGCCATTTCATTTGACAATTTGTAATTACATTTCTTCATAAACATTTTTTTGAAAACTTGATAAACTTATATCAGGGTGCCAAAAAAGATTTGATTGAAAATGTGAGTATTCATGTTTTTTCAATAGTACAAGTTCAATATAAATATACATGTTTCACAAATATATATATATATTATGTCAAATTTTTAGAGAGAGATTGGTATTTTGGGAAAGATTGAGATATAAATATAAACGAGATGAATTTGACATTTAAATTTATAATTGAATTATAACTTACAAATCTTTGATAGATAATTTTTGTTTTTTTTGCTTATATAAAACTATTATAAAAATAAAGTAATAAAACTCATTCATGTTAATGAAATGATAAAATTAAAATACCAAAAGATGGCATTATTAAGGATTACTTTTAGTTCTCAAAATAATGTCAATAAAAGCTCAAAAAAGCCCTTTTACCATGATGGAGTTAATATTGTTGGAATTGGCTATAAGAAATTTCATTATTTTAACCAAATATTTAAGTAATTTTCATTAGTGAATAAAATAATTAAATTATTTGTAAAAATTCTACTAAGTGAGTAGATGAGATTGGAGAATTTCTCAAAAGAGCTTGAATGAGAAATTAATGGAAGACTTGAGCATAAAATCAGAAAAGACAATTAAAAATGGAAAATTTGTTTGATCTTGTAGGTCCCAAGGGGTGTGGTATATGTTTAGAAGGGGGTTGAATAAACCTTACCAAATTTTAACTTTTTAATCCTTTTAAAATCTTATGCTTTTATCAAAAACATGTTGAGCTAAATCTTTAGTGTTTACAAATGTTAACAACTCAACATAATTGATTGTTGAATATGGTTTAGTGATTCTTAACTTTTAGATGATTTGGTTTTTCATTCGAAGAGTTAACATTTGTTAATTTTTAATTTTTTAACATTTGTTTTATCACTTGTTAATCAGTTGGATAGCAAGATAATTTTATAAGATATGAAAATATAATCAAGAATGTAAAAGTGAAAGTAAATTGACACAAGCAAATTTATAGTGGTTCGAGGATGGGGTAACATAAATCCTTCTTCTCCGATTCTTGGAGGAATCCACTAGGTCAAAGATCAAGTTACAACGGTTCGCCCAGAGGCAACATTGATCACACATGCTTTTCCTCGCTCGAAGAAATTCTTAAATCATTATTATGCAATCTTCAAGTTTTAATTGATCAAGAACCTTCCAACAAACTTGAAAGAATTTTTCACCTTGAAAGAATTTAACTCCTTCAACTTGGAAGAGTAGATCGATGAAGCATTAAATTTTATCTTAAGGGTTGGTAATTCTTAAGGGTTCAAAGTTGTATTTTATTTTAGGATTAAATTTCTTGATAAAGAATATTCTAGAGTTATGCTTTTGAATATTACTTGATTTTTATAAATCTTGATCTTTTTCTCAAATCTCCTTTTTTTCATTTGAAAAATTTCCGATTGAAGAGATTGGAGTATACTTATTTAAATTATAAAATCAATTAAAATTTTAATTAATTTAATTAATAAAAAATAAAAAAATTTATAAAAATATTAATGAATTTTTGGAAATTAATTACATTAAATTAATAAACATAAATTAAAATTTAATTAATCGAAAAGAAAAATTAGTTTATTTAACTAAATTTAAAAATTAAAATGAAAAAATACTTTTAAAAGTAAAATTACGATATAAATAAGTTTTTATTAATATATTAATTTTAATTAGTTTTTTAATCAACTTTCTAAAAAATAATTTATTTATTCTATTTTTACAATTAAGAATTTATGAATTTAATTTAATTAATAATTTTAATTAAATTTAATAATTTAATTAAAACTTAACTTTTTAGTAAAAATTTAAAAAAAAATTGAGGGCATTTTTGCTCCTTAAAAGTGAGTAGGTACTAATTTATAAAAAAAAATGAAGTATGAGTACTAAATTGGTGATTTAAATTATAAAATCAATTAAAATTTTAGTTAATTTAAAAATCAATAATTATGTATATATATATAATGTGTGCATTGAAAGAGATACATACATATCATCACAATTTTTAATCAAAAAAAAGCTCTAAAGCCAATTCACATGTATTTTTAGTAAATCAATAACCATCTAGTTAAAGGTGCTAAGGATTTGTAATGTTTATGATAAGTGTCTTTTTATGCATGTTTTATATGTTTATTTGAGTAAAATTTGAGTTATTTTGTTGTTTGTTTCGTAAGTTTTTTTGTAAATAGTTCATATTATTGTGAGGTGCTTTATTGGTGTAGATAATCTAATTTTTTTATGAATTTTTTAAAATTCAAAATATATCCCGGGGTAAATGATTAAAAAATCTAAATTCCTTTAGTAGTATTTTAATTTTTATTTTTGTTACACGACCATATTGAAATGAACAAAACAAAAAAAATTAATTTTATTTATTTTACTTTTTACAAAACAGTGAAAATAAGCCGTGTTTTTAAGACTAAAAATAATAAATAATTATTTTTGTCAAATTTTTGGTATTTTGGGAAAAAATTTAATAATTCTTATACAATTTTTGAACAAAGTCTTTTTTACAATAGTTTTGCATAAAACAATCACCCAACAACCCAACTAATGAAATGGAGCATTAAAATACAAAAAGATGGCATTATTAAGGATTACTTTTACCAAAATAATGTCAATAAAAGCTCAATGATGGAGTTGAGGTTGGCATAAATTGGATTCATTATTTTTGGATTCATTGATTCATTTACATATAGAGCAATTTACATATTATAAGAAGAGAGAGGAAAGTAGGATTGGAGATTGAAGAGCTTGGAGAATCAGGATAACTTGGAGCATAATCATTAAAGACAACAAAAAGAAGTCTTGTTGTGATCTTGATAAAAGATAATTAATCATGTCTATATCATTTAAATCTTCTTGTATATCTTATGCTTTTATCAAAATCATGTTGAGCTAAATCTTTAGTATTTGAATGTAATGAACTCTATAATTGATTTGTGAATATGGTTTGTGATTCACTTATATTATGCGTCATTCATTCGAGTTAATATTTCGATATATTGATTTGAATTTTATTCTTCATCGGATAATCGAGAGATTTATGTTGAGAAAGAATCACCTGTTCCAAGGAGTTGCATGCAATCCTAGATATAAGACAACATAAATCCAAAGAGTTCAAACCTAATTGGAAATTCACAAATCATTATTATGCAATCTTGGAGGTTTTAACTAGAAAGAGATTTGGTTAATAATTTGAGATTAAGAATTTTTCACCTTGAAAGAGGATTTAACTTAACTTAGGAATTTTTTGAAGCATTAGATTATGTTAAGGGTTGGTAATTGCTTAAGGGTTCAAAGTTGTATTTTATCTTGTTAAAATCTAAAAAAAAATTCTAGAGGATTTATATTCGAACACATTTTTTTCTCTTGATCTCTTATTTTTATCTTCTTTATTATATCACTTGTAATTTGTTGATTAATTAATTCTTTATTTTCTTCTTTTTACAAAACAAACATCTCAAATTGATAGATTAGATAACAAAAAACTAGGGTTATTGACTTTTTAGTGTGAAGGTTTTCGTTTTTGGTTACATTTTTACTAATTTTCTAATATTTCATATTTTTTTATAAAATTATTCTTAAACTGGACATGCTATCAAGAAACATAAGTATCTCAACAAATGAATTTTTGAGTATATTTATTTAAATTATAAAATCAATTAAAATTTTAGTTAATTTAATTAAAAAAAATAAAAAGTTCAAGTTTGAAAAATATTAATATTTTTAGAAAAAAATTAAAATTAATTACATTAAATTAGTAAATCAATAAACATAAAATAAAATTTAATTCTGAAAAGAAAAATTAGTTTATTTAACTAATTTTAAAAATTAAAATGAAAATTAAATAATCTAAAAATTAAAATATATAGTAAATAAGAAAAATATAGAAATATCTTTATTAATATATTAATTTTTAATTAGTTTTTAATGAATTTTAAAAAATAATTAATTTTATTTATTTTACTTTTTACAATAAGTTAATAATTTAATCTAAATAATAATAAATTATTTTTTAATTAAATTTATTTTTAAAATTTAATAATTCTAATTAAAATTTAACTTTTTAACAAAAATTAGAAAAATCTGGGGCCATTTTCGTCATTAAAAGTGAATAGATATCAATTTATATAAAAATGTGAAGTATGGGTTTAAATTGGTAATTTGGAAATGTGAGGTACCAAAAACTTTAGTTAAATAAATAATAACTCAAGACGATAATTACTAGTTGTAATCTTGGTAACACCTCACTCGATGAAACTAAACTTAAAACAATATGTACATTTTTTGCAAGGTTTTTAGAATAGCTTTTGAGCCATTAGTTTTTATTGAGAAGACGTAAGTCGTATTATCTCTGCGGACAATACGTCAATCGTAATTTAATTTTGTCAAATAATATAAGTAATATCCTTCCAATTTTGTAAGTTGCAGACCAAAGAGTTGTATTTTTCTTTTTTGTAATAGTTTTTGTTTGTTTATGTTTCATTTTTGTATGTTTCCAATTTTTTTTCTTATTCATAAAAATGAATCACAAAATTTGTGAAATTATCATTTTATTTCCATGTTAAAATAAAATAAAACATATCTCAAGTCTTAACAACTTCTTTTTGTGAAGTTCAATCTGGTTACACTTTCTTTTCTACATCACTTTTTATCAATCTTAAACTATTCTTATTTTTAATCCAATTATATACACGACCCTCCATTACCAACTTTATCTACTTAAAAACTACTATATATATCTAATGGAGTTTTAATAGATAAACAATCTTACAAATATAATAATATATATTCAATTAAAATATTCAACCAATATCAACTTTTCAAATTATTATATATATAAAATATTATTTCAAAACTATTTAACCAAACATAATCTCATTTCTAAAGAAACATAAAATTCATTCTCATTATTCATCCAAACATAAATGGGTTTTAAAAAAAACCAATAAATTTTTAAAATCAAACAAATATGAAAATTAAAACATAACACTTATGCCTTAGGTTCTTTTATAATTTTTTGTTTCATTTTTGTATGTTTCAATTTTTTTAAGTTATTGCTGAATGTTATTCATAGTCATTGTACTAAATTCAAATGTTTTTCTTATCCTCTTTACATAATTTATTTCAAACTGTTATGTTAAAATAAAATAAAACAATTCATACTCGCAAGTCTTAACAAAGTTTCTTTTTGTGAAGGTTTTTTTCTTGGTTACATTTTCTTTTCTAAAGGCCTTCCTTTTTACTGAAATTATCTTAAACTGGCCTTGTATCATACAATAGTACAACAAAAAAAATTAGCACGATTGGACTTTCCGATTATGATTTATGGGCCTGTAATTTTTAATCCAAGTTCAACTTTGGTGTTATATTTTTGGAGTTTTAATTAGATAAAAAATAAATGGTATAAGTGGGTCTGGATCGGATATATATTATTCATTAAACCCCCTCCCGACTAATGTAAATTTTTATTATTTTAAAATTATTATATATATGTTTATGATATTTTATTTAGAAAACTATTTCGAAAAAAAAGAAATTAATAGCAATATAGAGAAATGTATTTTTTTAATTATTCTTGAAATTATTAAATAGGTCTAACAAAATCTAACGGATCTACCCACTGGGTCTGAGTTTGGGACAGATTTGAGCTTGAATTCCTAAAATCCTTAAGTCGGGCCTCGAGTTCAAGTAGACTCAACTCATACTCGTCCCACCATCATTCCTACAAGTGACTTTGTTAGCAACAATTAAAGACCCGTTTGGATAATTTCAAATTATTTAGCACTCATTTTTAATTAATTTCTCTAGTAATATCATGTATTTCAAATCTATCTTTTAATCATTTAAAATCCATAGCTCCAAATTCATTGTTCAGATCTAACACACACCATCTAAATTAATCAACCCTAATTTCAAAATGAGAAAAAAAAATGGTATAATTGAAAACATTAGTTAGATAATTAACCACCTCTAGTTCAACTCAATCAAGTACAATGGTAGATTAGAAACACGTAGATCTAACACATTATAGATAGATCTTAAGCAAAATAAACTAGCATTATAAAAACCCTAACAGACCAATGAACCTTATTAAATATTAACCCCCATTCTCGTATCATGGGGAGCCACTCACACTAGCAGCCCTGTTGGATCCAACTGGGTTACTGGGCTGGACCGGAGCACAGTGGACCCCAGGGAACGAGCAGAAGGTTGAAGGCCCAAATCCCAAACCTGGGCTTGGAAATGATCCACCTAAACCTGGGCTCGGAAAAGATCCACCAAAACCTGGGCTTGGAAAAGATCCACCAAAACCTGGGCTCGGAAAAGATCCACCTAAACCTGGGCTTGGAAAAGATCCACCAATACTCCCAAAGGTCTGAGGCTGGGCAATGTCCTCTTTACCCTTGAGAATTCTTGCTCCTTTGACATCCATTGAGAGTGCACCGAGAAATAGAGTGAGGATGAGCAGCACCTTAGCAAAACCCTCCATCTTGAAATTTCTCTCTTTGTCTCTATCTCTTTGTTATGAGTGTGTGATATTAGGGGGTTGCATGAAGAGAAGCCTTTTTATATTAGGAGAATTTAATGTGTTTGATGCATAGTATTTAATGTCAGATTGTTGAAATTTTTTCAGACAGAAAATAATGAATAAGAGAGAAGGAAAAGTTAAGGGATGTATAATGTTTATTGATTGGTGCTGGTAGTTAGTAAATGCAACCACTAAAATTTATGATCACTTAATGATGGTATTAACATATATATTTGTGTGTGTATATATATAAACCAATAATAAATGTTTTCAAAACTAGGCATGTGAGCAAATCGGTCTAGTTATATATAGGGTCGTTTCTATGTTTTAATGATTTATATTTTAATTTCAATCTTTACAATTTCATTAAAATAGTGCTACATGTTTCAATATCATATATTTAAAATTCATTTTTTTAAACTTGCCTCTCTGTTTTTTGGTGTTGAGTTAAAAGACTGAAATTGGGCACTAAAGAGGGTTGAACTTACAACCTATTAGATAGGAAGGAGGCAAGGAGCACACCAAAAATATCTTCAAGCTACCAAAAATAATGATAATGATAATGATAATAAAGCTACTTGATGACTATACACATTAATAATCTCTCTGTTTATTCTCATTTGAGTTAATATAGAGTTTATACGTGAGGCTTGAAAAATTGAAAAATTAACTTGTATATATTGTTATAATTTTGCGACTAAGAGTAATTATCATATCATTATTTTAAGTCAAACGATGTTTTTGAAAAGCTTCTCTTTTAAAAATAAATTTTTAAATGTTTCACAAAGCTATTGAAACAATATATTTAAATCAGAATAATTTTCTTTAAGAACCAAAAGGAAAAAATGAGGGGGGCATGAACTTGAGGACATCT
Organism: Rehmannia glutinosa; assembly: GCA_016081115.2. Taxonomy (NCBI): domain Eukaryota; kingdom Viridiplantae; phylum Streptophyta; class Magnoliopsida; order Lamiales; family Orobanchaceae; genus Rehmannia; species Rehmannia glutinosa. Next base: position 4,972,764 of record CM071926.1, read on the forward strand.
TTGTCTTTTAGATGGCATTTCTATTGTACATATGCAATTTATGTCTCTTACCTAACGTACGATGAGAGGCATAAAGGCCTTTGAATCCACACCAAACCATTCATATTATTGCGTCTTCCAGATTTCCTTTATTATTTGGAAGCTCTTAAACCTCCAGCTGTACACAGTACACTGCTATTTTACAGCAAAGGCCTTGGACCCAAATAACAGTAGCTTATTATTAAGTTGATTTTGTAAAAAGGAAAAAAAAAATCAATGAGAGTACGTTGGTGAAATTAGATAATTACAATAAACGACTGAGACTTTTTACCGGCTCTTTTTGCATGAGTGATTCATTCTATTTCTATAACATGTTTCTCGTATGTGCGATGCACATATTGTATTTTTACGAAAATCATTTTTAACTTTTAGTGATTGCGAAATTTTGAATTTATCCTCTTTTCTCCAACACTCTTGGACTGGTAAACTTGATGCAAGAAAGCAAGCTTAGGAATGTAAATTTTCTGTTTTAAGCCCGGTCACTCTTCCTTTGCCATGATTGGGCATAACAGGCGAGCAAGTATAAGAGTAGGGGCGACCAAGATAGAGGTTTGTGGGAGGGATGCTCTCCACCGACAGTGAGAAAGACAAAGCAGAAAGAGCTAGGAAAGACAAGTTGATCATAGCTTATGGGGACTAAAATAGTCTGATTCCCATGGGCTGAACAGAGTTGAGATGATATGGAGATTTGACTTACGGGCAAGACCGAACTGGTCAAGAAAGTCCAAGGTACAACTCTGGCGGTATGAATAATCAAACCAAGTGAAAATGATAATAGGTCCTGAGCTGAGCTCTTAGGAATCTGTGTGGTTAACTCACATATCGGGAGTAAGAGTATGGAGTTCGGAAATCTGATACATGGTGAGAGCGTGGTCTTAGAAAGTACATTGTGAGAGCCAGATTATCTCGAGGTCCGAGTTGTCCACTCGGACGACCTTTTGTGTGAGATGAGCTTATCTTAATCACGTTCTGTTACAGGGATTGTAACAGAATCTGGGATTCATGGAACTCCTAATTAGAGCATACATATAAATACCATCTTACAGATGCATTCTAACCCTAATCACTCTTTTACTTTCATATTACTTTTATACATTTTCTTGTTGAGCATGATTCTGACTTGAGCGTCGGAGAGGGCACACTGGAGCAACCCTCCGGTCCCCTTTTTGTGCAGGTCGACGTTGGAGTCCAGTCAGAAGGTGGTTGTGGGGAATCAGAGTAATTTTGGGATCGGCCAATAGCATATCGTGCCTAGATACCAAAAAAAAAAATCCTAAAAGCGTCGAAATGATATGGTTGTCTCCCTTTGATAGTAGCCCTTGAGGCGGTTAGACAATGCAGTCAAAGTAGGACTCAGTTGCCTTGCCCGTTTGCTTTCAAGTCATCTACCTTGATTATTCTATTTGACCCATCATCTTGCTTTTGAAATCGATCACTAGACCTCTCAAGCATTCAATAGATAGAAAAATTCATTGATTCCAACCATGATAGACAATCTTTTAGTAGAGGCTCTTCGAGACAGTGCCCAAGTTCTTATTGGAGAAATCCAAAGGCTAGATTTTACTCGTTCAAAAATTATCGATCATTTAACTTCGTTAAATCAGTACTCACTGACCACTACTCTATTGAGTGTTTTAGCAATCAACTTATTCTAGTTTGTCTTGTGTCATAAGATCTGAAGGAATGCATTATATCATGAAGTTGGTCTAAGAGAGAGTCTCACTCTCTCTTATCTTCAGGAGGCTCAGCCTCTATTTCAATAAGACGAGTAGCGACACCAGCCCCGAAGACTGAGTGAGGATTGTCGTCCTATTCTATTCCCAAACAGAGTTAGTGGAAGCCCGTTTGAAACTAGAGCTAAAAACACCACATTTCGTTTCAACTTCTAGAAAAATCAACGAATTTCTTGGGGATCCTACAAGATCGGTCCATTCTCCTAATACAATTTTACTAGGAATTAATGAAGATAAACCTCTAGGCATTAGTAACCTCTTTTGGACTAAGTCTCTGAACTTATGAAGTTTCGTTTCAGTAGACCAATTCGTTAACAACCCGTGAGCCATTTTTTATTAACACAATGACACTAGGCCTTTATTGTCTAGAGAAAACTATACTTGCATTCCTTTCCTTGGTTACCTTAGTAATAGTCGTGTTACCAGTTGTAAAAATGGGGAATCTATGGCTTTAGCTTGTCTTAAACATCTAATTCTTATATTGAATTCTATAAGCAAATCATATCATAAATAATAAGAAATATATATTCATCAAAAAGTTGTAATTAAGAGTGTTAATCTAGTCAACGAGTTGGGTAGCAGACATCAGAGATCAGTTTCACATATTGATTAATCATATGGCATGAAATCTAGGTGCAAATCATGAGGAAAATAGTAGTGTTTTTTCTAATACAATTTAATTGAAAAACCCGAATCGGTAAAATTTATTAAGCAAAAATAAAATTAGCTCAAATCGTGTGTTCAACACACTATCCTTAAAATAGATTTGTCCCCTATTTTGAACGTTTGTTTGCTGGGAAAAGTCAAGAAACCGAATTACCAATTCCAGCAAACTGAAAATTATGCCTGAAAATTTTATCACCAAAAATTAAATTGCAAGAGTTTTAGGAGATATATGGAAATTCTTGTATTTTATTTGTGTGTTTTTCAAATATGAAAATAAGCCATATTTATAGGCATAATATGACCCTTTCACAACCAAAAATTTGACATTTACTATTACTAAGGTCAAATTAAAATTTGCTCTTTACTATTAATAAAGTCAAATTTAAAATAATATTTTTCTTCAAAATTTTCAATAATCCCCCACATGAAGAAATCAATGAAAATACAAAGATTTGGTGATAAATTCCAACATTTGAACCCTGAATAGGATAGATATGTGTTACCCTTTGAACCTTTCCTTGTAAAAGCATATTTACTTTACTAGTTGATCAGTATACATGATGTCCTTGAACTGTTCTATTTTTTGTGTAAACGGTGATATACCTCACACAAGATTCATTCTAATACATTCTAGTTCTCATAGTTATGTTCATTCATGGCCCTAAACATACGTGTGGTTCTGCAGGAGGTTCCAAAAATTGATCTCACACAATTCTCTTCGAAGCAGCTCCACTTCTCTCTCATATAGGTGATTCTTATTTAGAAGTAGCCCGCACTACCTATCTCGACTTACCGACGCACAAGAATCATTAAAATACAATTGCTTATCTTTTTTTCTATGGGCATCACTATTTTGGAATGGACAAGGGATAACACCCCCATAGTGATCCTAGAGTCTTTTCAACTAGGTTGACCCTTTGAACCTATATCTTGGGACCTCCAATCAACTAGGTGGGGTTTCCAATGTACCAACTCATTTTTGTAGAGGCTTAAGTACCATTCCTCCTGATGATTTCACAACTAACTCCCGATTCAACCTTTTGGTTAATAAATGTACCAGTCCAGCGCTCACGAGTTCGAATCGCGGGCTGCGCCTCGCGCCTATTTTAAAGCCCATTGCAGGCAGGATGCTGGATCAACTCCCAACAATCCCCCCCCAAAGACCGCCAAAGATCTCTCGGCTCGGTGCTTGAAACCGCCGTTGCCGCCAAACTTTCTCGATTCTACATGCCAACTTTAATTAAGCGTCGCGTCACGTCACCGGCCTCTCGATTCGGCAACCCAAAGAACCTACACCTTCGATTTCGATCCGTTTACCTCAGTTCCCGTTTAATTCTGGTTCGTTTACCTCCGTTGCGCCAGCATCTCAGTTTCATCGCTCCTAGCAACCTCCACTGCAGCTTGCTTCCAAGGGAATTCGAACTTGTGACCTGCTCTGATACCAGTTGTTGGACCTCAAGCGCTTTACTGGATTGACGATTGTCCCCACAAACTAACATGAGTCTTTTCTAGCACGCTTTGTCCTCACTCACGCGCACCCTGGTAAACTTCCTAGGGGGTCACCTATCTCATGTCTACTCCAGGCCAAGCACGCTTAACCTTAGAGTTTTTATGTAATGGGCACCAGAAAAAAGATGCATCTATTGGTATAGGTAGTCCAAATCAAATCCTTTCAGCTCTCATTTAACTGTGCAGTCCAGCGTTCACGAGTTTGAATCATGGGCCGCACCTCGCTCCTCTTTTAAAGCCCATTACAGGCAGGATGCTGGACCAAATCCCAACAATGGTTAGATCCACCACTGTTTGCTACAAAAATAGGTGTTGGCAGAAAGGGGTTAGACCCACCACTGTTTGATTCATATGTCATTTCTGAAACAAATAATACAAGAAATTTAACACTTCTATCAATCGGAACAAAAGCGATGAGAACAAATTTGTTAAAATATTGAAATTTTTATTATAAGGTCCTTGCAATTTCCTTCCACTCCAAATAAGCACAGGGAATGTATCCTATTAGTCCAAATTAATAAGATTTATGCCCACTGAATTAACAACTTCAACAGGATAATCCAATTAGTCCAAAGATTAGTCCAATAGTTGTCCAATTAGTCCAAATAACAATTTTCTTCCAATCTGAATTAGCACGGGTATTAATCTTCCGAGTTCAAAAAAATTTTGACCAACTGAATCAATACGTGAATTTCACTATAAACCTTTTTAAGGTTGTTACTGTAGTCATCAGAATTACAATTGCCAACAGAAGATAATTCAAGTTATGAATGCTAACAGTTTCAATATGCAAAATTGCAAATCATTTGATTTTTAATAGACAATTAATAACATGCAAAACATTAGAATTTAGTAACTAACAGAATAGTTAAGCTTTTTTTTTTAAATTAAACTATCCAACTAATCAACAAGTTTAGAAATAATACATATATTAAACTAAACAATAGGAAGAAAAAAAACTAATTAGTTGATATACCAAGTTTAAATGATATACATGTAACGCACGGCAACCGTAAAATAGATTTTGAAGATTCTGGCCATGGTTTGATCAAAGCCAGACTATTCGCCAAAAGTATTTGGATCTTATAACTGCAAGTGTACAATTTAGTTTATAGGATAATGGCAAGCAAGGTCGTATTCCTCAGGGATTGACTACGAAACACTTAGGTTATAATAACATCGCATTCCAATTTTATTGAAGCGACCGAATATAAAGTTTTTATAAAAATCGAAAATAACAGAAAAAACAAATAAATTTGCGAACACCACAAATATTTTCAACAACCACGGAAGCAACCTTAGGCACATAATCTCAACATGCTTCTTCAATATTAAATCCAATTAAAGTTTCAAAAACCAATTCATGCGTTTATATGGGTTCAATTCCTAAAATAGTTTATTCCCACTCCCGAGTGGCTCATAAACAGTAGATTAATAATAATTGAGGTCTCTCGATCCATCAAAACAATTATTAACTACCAAAAGATCTTTGAATTGAAATACTCCCCACAAACAGAAGTAGTCTTCTAATATTTTACCATGTTAATGTCTGAATTCGATTTTCGTCTTATTAGAACTAACCTCCTGGATTATGGACTAACAAGTATGACATGCAAATTATTGGTCAAATAATCGACAATTAAGAATAAGCACTCGAATTCATAAAATAGAACATATGAATCAACTAAGAAAATAATTAATCAAGATTTAACATAAATCCACAGTTTTGATTATGCCCTGAGATCCGAAAGATTAGCCAAACATTGATAACAAATTCATAGACAAACTTGAAATCAACATTATGACATCGTTTAACACAGACAAGAGATCTAAACTAAGAAAGAAAACCCTTCTTGTCAGGATGGATTCTCTTTCCAAGACTTCTAAGCTCTTGTACTTCCGTAGATGTGAAAGGCCTTGTAATGTTCTTTGTAACCTAGCCCTCTTTTCTAAGAAGACCTTTGGTCTTGTGATCTTATGTAATTTGGTGTGTTGTATGGTGTATGGATGTTGTAATTTTCGTGCAGCCCTTGGGTCCCTTATATAGGTGCTTGGAGAGATCACTTGTAGAGTTTGAATGGGAAAATGACACAAAAATCCACCACAGCTAGTCACACAGCCCATGTAGCTTTCACACGGTCACTTCACACGGCCCGGCCGTGTGGCTTGATTTTGTCCTCTGTTTTCTCCCAACTTTACACGGGTACGTCACACGGCCGTGTGGTCCTACACGGTCTGGCCGTGTGATATCTTTTTGTCCATTTTCTTCGTCTTTTCGATCTTCTTTTTGCATTCGTCAGTCCTATCCCGGTCTTCCAACTGATATTTCTTCAATTAAGCTATGTTTCTGTAAAATTTACAAGAATACGTAGTATCGTGCCCTTTTAAGGAAATCAAGTAAAAACAAACTAAATATACATGCAAATGTATCAATTATATACAACTTTAAGCCCCTAATTGCACGTATATTTTACACCTATCAAAATCCCCCAAACTTAAAGCATTGCTCATCCTCGAGAAAATTAAAAATAAAAATATCAAAGGGTACAAAGAACACACAAGAACACTACAAACACTCAATCTCATTTGACTTCATATTCATTTAAACCATGCAATTCATTATCAAGAAGTCATCATTCATAAGTTTGGCAAACTCTCTCGAGTATTTGACATCGCGACTCGCAAATAGTAGTGCATCACTCAACTCTCAACGTGTATGGTAAGTGTTTATGCTCAAAATCAATTCCGTGAAAATGGAATTACCATAGGCTTGCAAATTGTCTTAACATCTCTACCACTTTTGTGTGCACAATTTAAGAATCAAAAAGGACTTTTCATTAGGTTGTAATGTAGGCTCTTTGGTAAGGGTAGGAAATATTTGGATTAAGTGACTTGACTTAAGCAAATAGACTTTAAAGCACAAAGACTTGCAATCACCAACCCAATTTTATCATAAAACTCGTTGTTTCAAGATATTTTTTTTTTAACCCAACTCCATCCTTTTTCTCCTTTTTTTTCATTCTTAGGCCTTTTTGCCTTTTTTTTTTTTTTCTTTAGCCTCAAGCTCTCAATTTTTCAAGGCAAAAACTTGCGTGAGACGGAGCCCTTACACAAAGTTTTAAAGGTTATTTTTTTCAGATTTTATTTTTCTTAGGGTTTATATTTGTTTTTTTAGGGTTTATTTTGTTTCTTGGGTTTATTTTTAATTGATTTGGGTTTTTAGGATTTTTAGTTTTTTTAGGGTTTATTTTTTATTTTTTGGATTTATTTTTGTTTTTCGGGTTTATTCTTCATGGTTCATGTTTTTAGGGTTTATTTTTGTTTCTTCATGGTTCATTATTATTTTTAAATTTATTTTCATGGTTCATGTTCTCAAGACGAAGCCCTTAGGAGGTCCGTCTCACGGATTTAGATCCGTGAGACCGTCTCACAAGAGACTTGCTCATTTTTCAAAATTTTCAGAATTTTTCTTTTCTTTTCTCTCCATTGCTCGATTTTCTCTCTCTTTTTTCAGAGATTTTTCTTTCTTTTTCGAGCTTCATTCTTCTTTCATTCACCTAGATGTTGATCATCCCTCTTTCTTTTGTCAGCTCTCTCTCTTTTTCAGAATTTTCACATCTCCCCCAAACTTGTTCAATTTCTCTAAGCTCAAAAAATTTCAGAGATAAAATCATTTTTCCAATTTGAAAGATCAAAATGTGGCTACCAATAAAAAGTTTTGGCTCAAAATTGGCTAACTAGGGAATCATGAGTTCATAGATAGGTTTTTTAGGCTAAGTAGGCTAAACAAAGATGGCCTTAAATTATTTTGAAAAATTGCACACACACATGACTTCAATGAAGATACTAGAGCAAGTTCTAGAGTTCTAGCAATCATGAACGACACACTCAAGAAAAAATAAGCTGAATAAGATAAAGATACAAAAGCTCAAAGGCTTATTTTGTTGGACAATCAAATATTCATTTCCCATAATTTGTGATATTGATGGAGATAGTTTAGGCTACATTGATATGATTTATTGCTTTCACCTTTAGGATATTATTTTTTTCGCCATTCCTTGTATATAAGATTTTTTCCATTCTTAGCTTTCATTTTCAATGTATATAATGGCATTGTATTATTCTGTAAAGAAGTGAATATATGAATAATTCATTCTTCTATTTCTTGTCATGGTACCAGAGCAATAAAGATTCTGGAGCTCCATAAACCTTCTTTGTTTTCTTTCCACTTTCATTATCTATTCCTTTAATATTTGTTCTTATGGGTGACAAAACAAACACTACAGATAAGAGTGGCAAAAATGTTGCTCTTGCTTTGCATCCCTCAGACAATCCTGGAACTATATTGGTGTCCTCTCTCTTAAATGGAGAAAACTACACCATGTGGAGCAGAGCGATGATGAAAGCTCTTAGCGCCAAAAATAAGTCTGGATTTATTAAAGGAACAATCAGTAAGCCTGCTTCTATAGATGAAGGTTATGTTCTCTGGAAGCAATGTGATGAGATGGTCGCATCATGGATCATGAATGCCATTATTCCAGAATTGGCAGGAGACGCGATTTATGCAGAAACTGCAAGAGACTTATGGAAGGATCGTGAAGAGAGATTTTCACAAGTAAATGGGCCTCGTATTTTTGAATTGCAAAAAAGAATTACATCAATATCACAAGGACCCGATTCCATTACCATTTATTATTCAAAATTAAAGGTATTATGGGACGAGTTGAACCTTTATTCTCCTATACCACCGTGCACCTGTGAATCTAACAAGACCCTGAAGCCTATAAGCACAGAGATCGTACTATGCAATTTTTAATGGGTCTAAACGAAACCTATACGGGTGTGCATGGTCAAATATTATTAATGGAACCAATTCCAAATGTTGGAAAGGTGTTTTCTCTGCTACTTCAAGAAGAGAGGCAACGAGAAATATCCGGAGCACCATCGTCACAAGAAAACATTGCATTTGTTGTGAAAAGAAATAACAATCCGGGAAAGTTCGTAAAGCAGAACAACTCAAGTGGCTCGAAACCAAGTTGTGAATACTACGGAAAGCCGAGGCATGTCAAAGAAAAATGTTACAAACTACATGGCTACCCTCCCGGCCATAAGCTCTACAAGGGACCAAATCAACAAAATCAACCCCTTTATAAATCAAGCATCAGTCAACTGAAGTTCTACTACTCCATCTGATTCTCAAGCTTTATCATTTACTCCAGAGCAATACCACCAGATTTGAGCCTTAATTGGTTATCAACCAAATTCAAGTTTTGTAGGTAACATTGTTCCACAAAATAACTTGTTAGGTATTGTTTTAAATGCCCAACACCCCTTGGAGACTACCTGTTGTGAGGTTACATGGATATGTTGTCTACTTGGAGATTTGGGAGTTTCTCATTCACAACCAGTACAACTTTATTGTGACAACAAAGTTACGCTTCATATAGCTGCCAATCCAACTTTTCATGAACGAACAAAACATATTGAGGTAGATTGTCACATAGTTCATGAAACAATTCAACAAGGTCGGATTAGCACCAAATATGTTCGGTCACAAGAACAACCAACTAATCTATTCATTAACGCCCTTGCGGCTGACATTTTTAGAAGGTTGCTTTTCAAGTTGGGTGTTCACAACTTTCACACGCCACCTTGAGGAAGGGGTGTTGGACAATCAAATATTCACTTCCCATAATTTGTGATATTGATGGAGATATTTTAGGCTACATTGATATGATTTATTGCTTTCACCTTTATGATATTATTTTTCTCGTCATTCCTTGTATATAGGATTTTTTCCATTCTTAGCTTTCATTTTCAATGTATATAATGGCATTGTACTATTCTGTAAAGAAGTGAATATATGAATAATTCATTCTTCTATTTCTTGTCATATTTTTCGCAACATGCTCAAATACCTAATTTTCTTAACTATTGCCAAACAAATAAATGACATCCCCTCAACCATTCATCACATTATTCACAAAAATATGTCATCTCATAAAATTAAATGCTCATAGAGAAAATCATATGGAAGCTGTGCTCTTTCGAAAATCTTGATTAAATTCACACACAAAAGCAATTAAACATGCTAAAACAATACACATGCTAAACAAAAAAAATCAAAAATAAATAATAAAAAAAATATCAAAAAATTTTTTATGCAAATTTTTATGCTCTAAATGCAATCCTAAATGCAATGAAAAATACAAAAGTAATAAATTACGCATTCTTGACAACCCCTCAAACTTAAAATATGATTCGTCTCGAACATATGAGGAAATTATCAAAAGTAAAAAGGAATGCGTAATAAGTACTTACATGGATCAAGTATCGAGTTGTCTCCCAACAAGCGCTAAGTTTTACGTCTTCAGTCGGACTCCTAATTGTCTTATGTGTCGATTAAGTCAATGGTCGAAATTTTCTGTTGCATTTCTTGTTCATAATAATGTTTGATTCTTTGTCCATTCTCTATGAAATCTCGACCATCCTTTGCTAGTAGTTCATTGGCTCCTCCCAGTGATAATACCTTTTTGATGGCAAACGGACCCGACCATCTTGATTTAAGCTCACCTGGAAATAATCGTAATATCGAATTATATAGAAGTACCACTTGCCCGGGTAAAAACTCTCTTCTTAGAATTCTTTTATCATGCCATCTTTTTGTGCGATCTTTGTAAATTTGGGCATTCTTGTATGCATCTTGGCAAAATTCTTCTAATTCGCTTATTTGCAATCTTCTTTTCTCACCTACTGTCGTCATGTCGAAGTTAAGCTTCTTTACTGCCCAAAATGCCTTATGTTCTAATTCCACCGGAAGGTGGCATGACTTCCCAAAAACTAATCGATACAGAGACATATCCAGAGGTGTTTTGTATGTCATACGATAAGCCTATAAAGCATCATCAAACTTTAAAGCCCAATCTTTTCGATTTATGTTAACCGTTTTTTACAAGATCTGCTTAATCTCCCTATTTGAAACTTTGGCTTCCCCATTTCATTGTGGGTGATAAGTGGCAGCTACTCTATGTCTTACTCCATTTTTTTCCATCATGTTGTTAAACAATTTATTACAAAAATGAGATGTTCCTTTGCAAAAATTTCAACACAACCCTGGCATCATTTATTTTACTAGGGATTGCTTCCAACCATTTGGATACATAGTCTACTGCAAGGAGAATATACATGTACCCATTTGAGACTGGAAAAGGTCACATGAAATATGTACCCCAAACATCAAACAATCGACCTCCATGATATTAGTTAATGGCATCTCATGTCTTCTTGAAATGTTTTCCACACGCTGACACCTATCGCACCGCAAAACAAACTTATAGCAATCTTTGAAAATAGAAGGCCAAAAGAAACCGGACTGTAATACTTTAGCCGCAGTGCATGTTGGTCCAAGTGGCCCCCACATGGTGATGAATGGCATTGTTCAGAATGCTTGCCCATTCTTCTTGAGGTACACATCTTCTAATAACTGAATTTGCATCTTTTAAATAATAGAGGTCCGTCCCCCAAAATATATCTCACATCATGAAGAAATTTCTTCTTAGCATGATATGTGGTATCTGGTGGTACAATCCCGCTTACTAAATAATTCACAATATCAGTGTACTAGGGGATGGTTGTTTCAGCCATCAGAATTAACTCGTCCAGGAATGTTTCTTTGATTGTTGTACCTTTTGTGTTCTCAATAGCCATTTGCTCCTTTCGTGAGAGATGATCAGCTACCATGTTCTCACATCCTTTCCGATCCCGAATTTTGATATCAAACTCTTGTAGCAAAAGTATCCATCGAATGAGCTTTAGCGTGGTGTCTTTCTTTGCGAATAGGTATTTGACCGCAGCGTGGTCCGTATGGACTATTGTCTTTGTCCCAATCAAGTATGCCTGAAATTTTTCAAAGGCAAACACCATTGCCAACAATTCTTTCTCAGTTGTGGTGTAATTTTTTTGTGTCGGATCCAATATTAGACTTGCATAGTAAATAACACGAAACAACTTTTCGCGTTTTTGTTCTAGTGCGGCTCCTACTGCATAGTTGCTTGCATCGCACATTATCTCAAATGGTTGACTCCAATCTGGTGTGATCAAAATTGGTGCAGTCACCAGAGCCTTTTTTAGTGTCTCAAAAGCTTACAGACAATCAGGGGTGAAAGCAAAAGGTACATCTTTTTCAAGTAAGTGGGATAGGGGTTTGGTTATTTTTGAAAAATCACGAATAAAGCGTCTATAAAAACCCGCATGTCCCGAAAAGCTCCTTACTGCTTTCTCATTTTTTGGAGGTGGAAGATTCTCAATTGCTACCACCTTTGCTCGGTCAACTTCTAAACCTATAGAAGAAACACGATGACCGAGTACAATGCCATCTTTTACTATAAAATGGCATTTTTCCCAAATCAATACTAAGTTCGTCTCCTCGCATCTCTGCAAAACAAAGGTTAGATTATGCAAGCAATGATCAAACGAACTACCAAAAACTGAGAGGTCATCCATAAAGACTTGCATTATATTTTCAATCATTCCATGAAATATTGCCATCATACATGTTTGAAATGTTGCAGGTGCATTACATAGCCCAAATGGTAATCTACGAAATGTAAAAACACCATAAGGACATGTAAATATTGTCTTTTCTTGGTCTTCCAGAGCAATAACAATTTGATTATATCCCAAATACCCATCCAGGAAGCAATAGTATTCGTAGCCTGCAAGGCGATCTAACATTTGATCCATAAAGGGAAGGAAAAGTGATCTTTGCAAGTTGATGCATTTAACTTTCTATAATCAATGCAAATACGCCAGCCTGTAACAACTCTAGTAGCTAAGATATCATCAGTTTCACTTTTTACTATCGTATCCCTCCCTTTTTTGGTACAACTTGTACTAGACTTACCCAATTGCTGTCAGATATAGCAAATATAATTCCATTATCTAACTATTTAAGCACTTCTTTATTAATGACCTCTTGCATGATTGGGTTAAGTCTCCGTTGGTGTTGCACAAAACGTTTACAATCATCTTCCATTCTTATCTTATTCATGCAAATCGAAGGACTTATACCATTTAAATTAGAAATAGACCATCCAATAGCAGTTTTATGTTCCCTTAAAACTTGCAGTAGTTTTTCCAATTGATTTTCAGTAAGGGAAGAAGAAACTATCACTGGATAGGTTTCATTGTCGCCCAAAAATGCATACTTAAGATGATCCAGAAGAGGTTTAATTTCTGGGGGAGCCAGGAGACCGTCCATCGAATTTTCAGCTAAAAAAGCATGTTGCACGGTCGAGTTGTGTGACACCACATTGTCGTGTGGATTTTTGCCTTTGAAGGTTGATCGCACGGCCCGGCCATGTGAGGTCACACAGTCATGTGAGGAGTCATTCCATTGTCGCACGGTTGGGTCGTGTGAAGTCACACGGCCGTGTGACTGAAGTCCCTCTGGAGCCGTGTGCTGCATGGGCAGGCCATGTGCTTCCACACAGCCGTGTGCATCTGGAGTAAGGTATCGCACTGACTGGCAGTGTAACTCCACACGCCCGTGTGGGATGTACAGCGCGCCATTTTTGGTATTTTCTCCTCCACTGAATCTAAGGCAAGCACAAAATCGATAACCTTATTGTTGGAAATATCAAAACACATACCTTGGGATTCTAATGAGTGGCTTAAGCACCATTCCAACGCGTCTTTCATCACAACATGTTCAAACTCAGCTTCCATGCATGGGGTTAGTATATCAATCGTGTTGCATGGTCGACATTTTCATGAAATTGCATAGCTTTATAAATCAAAAATAATATGTGTTCATCATTTACTCGTAATGTTAGTTCACATTTTTGCACAACGATTAATGCTCTACATGTGGCCAAGAATGGTCTTCCCAGAATTAGTGGGACCTCACGGCCCTCTTTCATCTCCAACACAATAAAGTCCTCTGGAAAGATGAATTTGTCTACCTTCACTAAGACATATTCAATCACCCCTTTTGGGTATGTTACGAACGATCTGCTAATTGTAGAGTAATTGTCGTAGGCTTTACTTTGCCTAATCTCAGTTTCCGGAATATTGATAACGGCATCAAGTTAATGCTAGTACCTAAGTCGCATATTACTTTATTAAAGGTTGTACCCCCTATTACACAAGGAATCGTGAAACTCCCGGGATCCTTAAGCTTTTGGGGCAACTTCCTTTGAATAATTGCTCTACACTCCTCTGTCGGTTTTACCGTTTCATATTCCGAGATCTTTCTTTTCTTTGCCATGATATCTTTAAGAAATTTAGCATAATTTGGCATTTGTTCTAAAGCATCCGCAAAAGATATATTGATTTGAATTTTCTTAAAAATTTCCATTAATTTTATAAATTGATCATCCAATTTCTTTTTCTGAAACCTTTGCGGAAAAGGAATAGGTACCTCAGTTCTTGCAATTGTTAGAGCTGAGTTTACCTTTTGTTTTTCCACTAGTGGTGGTGCAACTTCCTCTGCTGTGTTCTGCTCCTTAATTGATTTTCCTTCCATTTCTTGTTCAATAGGCATCTTTGGACCTTCATAACATGTTCCACTCCTCATATGAATGGATTGACACTGTTCTCCCGAATCTATCCTCGTATCTTTTAGGAATTTGCCTTTCTAGTGTTGGTCGCTTATTGATGTATGTTCGCCTATATTTTTAGCTCACCGCAAGTGTACGATGTAAGTTATAGAATAGGGTAGCAAGGTTGTATCCACGGAGACTAATAAATTTATGCGCTAAGTATTGAACCAAAATAGTCTTATTTTTATTTAGACGATCGTAGTTGGATGATTGTTGCGAGATTAAGACAACTAAGACTACTAAAAACACAAGATTAAGACAATGAGGATAATAGAAGTATCAAGATAATAAAATGGATTCCCGAGTTAAGGTTTCGATTAATAACCCTCTTGTTGTCCGAGTTAATCAAAGTCAAGTTATTATCAATATTCCTATAAGACGATCACGAAAGTATTTCATCCTCCCTCTCGAGATGCATATAAATTGTAGATTGAAATACCTATGCTAGCATCTCTACTCAACATGAGGTATTTAACTCCCAAAAGCACAAAAGATCAATTGTCCTCATAAATATTTACAAACCTCTCGATTTATGCAAATATTTGTGTCAAGTACTCAAGATCTAATATTGAAACTCATCTCTCGAATTATGAATCAATATATCAAACATGTTAAATCATTGATCAAGTGATAAAACAAGAATAAGCTCAAAGTACTCAAATAGGCTTCAAGACAATAACTTCAACTAAGATTAAAACATTCAACAAGAGTTCATTAATCTGCTTCCAAAACTCGGAAATCTAAAGAGTTTAGCTACACATGATGTCTAAACAACTCATAGAAAAATTGTTCAAAATCATGACAAACTAAAATGAAAGATTAAAACTACAAGAGAAGCAAGAAAAACTTAGGAAAGTCGATAATCTCTCGATATATCTTCGTTCCTCAAGCTCCGATGCGACCCGATTGTCTCCTTGATGTCTTCTTCCAAGAATAGAACTTTGTCTTGTGTGCTAGAGCCAAAGAATGTCAGAATGTCCTTGGTGTGCGCCCCAAAAAGAGCTTATATACCTTTTAGAAAGTTTAGGGCACATTACTGTCATGATACTGCATTACAGCAGGGATGCACGGGTCGTGCGTAGGCGCACGAGTTACCCGTGCGTCATTCCGTAAGACAGGTCTTGCTTTTCACCAACCAGCGCACAGGTCGTGCGTCCACGCACGGGTTACCTGTGCGCATTGCCGTAGGAAGCTTCCAAATCTTCAGTGGTGCGCGTACGCACGGGTTACCCGTGCACCATGCCGTAGCCTTCAGTGTCATTACCCAGGGGCGCACGGGTGGTGCCTAAGGCACGTCCTACCCGTGTGTTCCCTGTATTTGCCTTATATGCTCAACTTCCTCTCATTTTAGCTTCAATTCCCGTACATTCACTCGGTTCTTGGTGTTTCCACTTCGCGATGCTCGTATTTGTATCCAAATTGCTTCAAATATCATTAAATTTCTACAAAACGAGCAAAACGTAATATCTTTTTCATAAAGAGTGAATACACGTCATTTTACATGAGTTTATGCATGCTTAATCACCATTTTATCATAATTATACATCAAAATACATGCAAAACTCATACATATCAAAATCCCCCAAACTTAAACTGTTGACCGTCCCGATCAACAATTTTAAAAATGAGATAAAGCACAACAGGGAGTAATGAATGATAGCACACACAAAGACTCAAAAAGGGAAATCCAGATTGTTCATCATGGATGTCAAGCAACAATTCAATCAAGCCTCGAATATCTAATCATGGAGCACGTATCAAATAAAACATGGTAAATGTTGTGAATCACATCTCTCAAGATCACGTGTATGCTATCATCTCACATGAATATAGGACGTGTTTACGCTCAAATCAATTCAATGTCGCAAAATTACCATGGGCTTGCAATTCGTCTCATATCTCCGCCACTAGAATGTATGCAATTTGTGAATCAAAAAGGACTTTGTCATTTGGTTGTGATGAAGGCTTTTTGGTTAGGGTAGGAAATTTGGGTAAAGTGACTCAAACTCGAGCATATAGACCGGTGAGTATATCAATCATCTACATTATAATCCCATATGCTACTCCAATCATCCCTTATTTTCATCAACTTTACTCATATCCATCTCCTTTCTTTCTTTTGAGAATCACTTCTTATTACAATCCTTAGCCCCTCAAGTTCATTTTATTGAAAACTCGCATCATAACGTCGATTTTTTTTTACTCTTTTGTGAGTTTTCAATGTTTGTTTTCAACTCATTTTCTTCCTCTTTTGTTCCCATCAACCAAATATGCCCGATTATCCAATTTTTCAATTCTCACTCATTCAACCTCATTCACTCCCTTTACTCAATGCTATACGCTCGAGTGTAGGGTAACAAATATATCAAGTTAATGCTTGAAATTGTGGCTATCAAAGAAATAGGCAATAGGCTCAAATTGGCTAACTAGGAATTTCAACAACGTTAGGTAAGCAAAAGGCTTGAAAGGCTAACAAAAATGGCCTTTAATCACATTCACAATTCGCATACAACATGTGGCCTTGACAGAGATACCAGAGCAAGTTCTAGAATTTTAACAACATGAATGATACACTCATATCACAAACAAGACTGCATAAAATAGAAGCAGTAAAGGCTCAAAAGCTCACATGCTTGTAAATACGTGATTCAAAGCATCAAATCATGTTCTTAATATCCACATGCTCAATGTCAACTATTCATGGCTCAATCAACTCATACACAACATCCAATCTGTTAGGAATTTTATTGTTTAGATTTTGATGAATGCCATGTAAAACTTAGAATAGAAAGTTGGCACCCCAATTCTTGTTGTAAAATGCTTTGTAACAATTAGAGTGGCCAAGCCGAGTTAAGTCGCTACGCCCTAACATGCAAGAAGACAATCAAGATGGAAGGAAGACTCTGCTGTGAGACATTTGAGTATGGCAAAGAAGAGTAGACGGGAACTCTCTTGAAGAAGCGGTGAGATGCGGCTAAGTGGAGTATCGGTCAAGTCAACTCGAGAAAAGCAAGTCTCAAGTTGAAGTGATGGAAGAGTCATCCAATGATTGGAAGGTGACTCTAAGTCACCTGGGGAAAGCAAGGAAATGCGGTCAAGTCGAGATAATCGTAAAAGATCCGTTGCGTAAATCAAGAGATTTACTTAAACAAGTAATATCTCCATACCACCTTTCTCGGAGTGCTCGGTCCCGAGGAAGCGTGCAAATGGAATGAACCAATGGGAAGCACTACACCGTGTCGAGAACTCGAAAAGGTGAAAGAACAATTCATACGAGGAAATGGCAATTCCAAGGATCGCAACAAGACAAGCCAACGACGCAAGTGACTTTCAAAAATTAACCTATCTCTTCAACGGGCAAATTTTTGAAAGATCACTATAAAAGGCCGAGGAGCTTAATTGAGAAATAGAGAGACAAGTGACACAAGAGATAGACTGAACCAAAGACGTTCAAGCAATTATTAGAAAATCTGAAACATTCTCAATCCTCAAGCCTAAACTACGAAGAACATCAATCCAACACTCACCTGTGAAGGAAAGATAACTTCAATCGGTTGAAGAGGAAAATATCGAAAACAAGGGGTCTACATTCCACGAAGGATTGTAGGAAGGTTCAAGATCGAACCAAGTCTTAAGCTTTTGGAGGGCTTCGTGATCAAATCCAAAGAGCTCGAGCAAGTGAGTCAGAGTAGCAAGGCAACGCCCTGTGAAGAAGCCGAGTCGCACGAGAAGCCACGGTGAGTGATCAAGGCGTCTCAGATCGAGTCCCAAAGGATCAAGTCATTTGTGTGATCAAGACTTGTATACGGACTATTACCACTTTGTAAACCGATCATTACCTAGTGGATTCCTCCGGGAGTTGGAGAAGAGAGGAGTAGAAGAATTACCCCATCTTGAACCTCTATAAAAATTTCACTTTGTGTCATTTACATTTCAAACATTTTAATTCTCGCATTTTTAATCGCTTATATCTCACGATAAATTTGCTATCCACTTGATAATTTATAAGTACTAAACCAAGCACTAAACTCTTGCTTAATCAAACTTAAGGGTGTTAAGTCTTTCCTGAAAACAAAACCACAATCGAGTTAATTTAGAGCCACACGGTGAGTTATTCCATCAACGGCTCGGTTGAGTGCATTTGAGAGATTAACTCTCTTGAGTGACTAAATTGATTTGTCCATCAAGGACACGGTTTTTGTGTAGTATCAACTCGAATATTTAAAAAGGACTAAATCGAAAATTTGGTAAGGTTTATTCAACCCCCCCTTCTAAACCTTACACTTACACCCCTTGGGACCTACACAATCCCAACAATACAAATTTTCAATCAACACACAAACATCAAGATGCATCATGCCCGGTCAACTCACTCTCTAACATCTATGAAAGCAATAAACGTGCTTCTAATGCAATGCAACCTAGAATGTTCTACATGCAACTATATGAAAAACACACAAAAATGCAAGATATTTTTTTTTCATCTACACTTTTCGTATATCAAAATACGACCTCTCCCCCAAACTTGAATGAAATTTTATTGTCCGAAAGGGAAAGATAGAATTTCAATAAGGAAAAGTGGAGATATACATGAATCACTGTGGAGGCGGTGGCGGGAAGTGGCCCTGTGAGATGTGCCACATTTGTAGTTGTTGTAGCACTTGCCACATCTCCAAGGACCTCCGATCATAATCCTCCCTGAAAGCACGAAAATCGTCTCGATGTTGCTGCAAGTCTTCCCTCTGTTGCCGCAAGTCCTCCCTTTGTTGACGCAAGTCCTCCCCAAATGCGTAAAGCATGTCATGGAATTCATTTCTGCATTGGGACTCGCCACCATAAGAAGTTTTGGGACGATCCCCGCTATTTGATGGTCTGGGGTGTTCGCCTCCCCGTGAGTGCCTGGGAATGTCATACCCTATTTGAGGGTGATGAGGTTTCGTTCCTCCTTATTGTCAATTTAGCTCTTCTTCTTCCGCCACCATATCCTCGACATCCGGGAAACTTGCAACTCGTCGGCTCTTCCTGGCATTGATAGCATTAGTAACTCTGATATGTGCTTCAGAGTTAAGCAGGAAATTTGTAGTGTCCTCAAGGGTATCTACATTGGTGTATCTCGGGTTAGGTAATGGAAATGCATCACCTCGCTTTTGCTGCAGAAATAACATACTATCTTCGTTTGCAATAAATTTCATATGGTGTAAAGATGATATGTTGACCCGAGTGCTGCCCGGTATAGGCTCCAAGCCTCAAAATTCAACATTGAAGTGTGGGGCAATAGGGGTAATCAAGCCCCCTATAGAAATAGCACCACCTCCCCGCTTTGCTAAATGATCCACTTGCTCAATGAAGTATGCGGCCGTGTTGTAGGGTGTACTAATCAACATACACCATAATAAATATAACTCTCTGACCGTCATTCCCCCAATATTTTCTCTTGCAAAAACCGAGGCTGACGTGATCTGCTGTTTATACCGGAACATCGGATTCCAGATCCAAGAAGATTTTGCAGTGCGGGCCTCGTAGAGCATGGGACCCATTTCTGGCGTTTGGACTAGTAGGCACCAAAAGTCATATTGGTCATATTGGTATACTGGTCGGAAAGGTGCGTCTGTGGGAACTTCAAATATGGCATTCAACTGCTCGGTGGATAATTGTCGTTGCATATTCCCCAACTGAAATTGCACTCCAATGACCTCGTTACCTATATCTTTAATCATTTCATTGTGCTCAAGAATTCGAGCATGAATTTCTTGTAACTATGCCATTTTCTCCCCATAAAATTTGTCCAACCGACCCTTGCGAATAACTGCCACACGTCGTCATGTATCCCAAGAAGTTGGGTACAATCGTCGTCGGCGTACTTTGAGGGAGCCATCGTTTGGACGACCAGCTTATTCCATCGCTCTAGGGCGTCCGCATTTGTTAGTACGACTCCATAGGCCGCAGGGCTATCGGGTTGTACTTCTTGTGGTGGTTCCTCCCTGGGACGTCGTCTCCTTCCTTGAGGGTTCCGTCTATCCGCCATTACTTGTGAATGGGTACCTGGAATAACATGTATTAGCAACCCAAAACAAACCAAGTACAAGCACAAGTATGATGAATGTAGGCAAACAAGTTAAATGAGGTGTAATGGTTCTCATACATCAATTTGACCGATCAATTAAGCTCCAAACAATCAACTAATATGGCAAATATAGAGAATCATTATCTAACAGCCCTAACAATTAAAGCTCATGCCCAATTCATCATCAATTCATCCAAATATGTCTCAATTCACATGCTCACAAGGTGTTTGATAAATTGCCTTAAAGAAGAAATCATCCAAAACATAGCAAAATATCAACACTAGCACCCAACATAATCCCCAATACATAATTATCAAGAAATTCACAAGAAAAAACGAAGTTCTTACCGGAATTCTCAAAATTTAACAAAAGGGGGAAAACTTGGAACCCTAGGTGCCTTTCAACCAATTCTTCAATCCAAACTCGAATTTGATGCAAATTACTAGTGTATTATGATGAGGGTATGGATTATGTGAGAGAATTCGGAAGAAAATCGGGATTTTAGAGCAATGTGAGGAGGAGGGTGAATTTTTTCTCGTTTTGACATGAGTTTGAAATGTTAAGAACAACTTCTACCCAGACCGATTTTAACATTCAGTGTAAAGACGCACGGGCCGTGCGTGGGTGCACGGGTTACCCATGCGTCATGCCATAGGGGCAAAATTCATGTTCTCCAGGTACGCACGGGTGGTGCGTCGGCGCACGGGTTATCCGTGCATAATGTCGTAGCTCCAATTGTTCTCCCTCCAGGCACGCACGGGTGGTGCGCAAGAGCACGGGCTACCGTGCGTCCCTGGACAGCAATATTCAGGTTTTTTTTTGACAAAAAATTAAAACAAAACACACACACACAAAAATGAAATTCACACCAAAAACCATTGGGTTGTCTCCCAACAAGTGCTATATTTAACGTCTTTAGCTTGACGCCTGTTTTTGTTCCGTCACGGGTCTCGCAAGGTGATGGATGTCACCTCCTCTTGGTTACCTCGGTGAAAGTAATGCTTAATCCTTTGGCCGTTTACCATGGATGTCTCACCGTCTTTTGTTAATAATTCCACGACTCGGGAGGGTTCAATACCTTCTTGATCACGAATGGCCCCGACCACCTAGATTTGAGTTTTCCAGGGAAAAGTTTAAGGCGTGAATTGTACAAGAGGACTGGTTCCCCTGGTAAAAACTCTTGTTTCTTGATCATTTTGTCGTGCCATCTTTTGGTTCTTTCTTTGTAAATTTGGGAATTTTCGTAAGCTTCATCCCAAAATTCTTCCACCTCGTTTAAATGGAGCAAACTCTCTTCACCGGCCTTTTTAAAATCCAGATTTAGTTTCTTGACCGCCCAAAATGCCTTGTGCTCCAACTCTATCGGCAAGTGGCACGATTTTCCAAAAACAAGTTGATATGGGGATGTGCCCAACAGTGTCTTATACGCAGTCCGGTATGCCCACAGAGCGTCATCCAATTTCAATGCCCAATCCTTTCGATTTATGTTCACCGTCTTCTCAAGAATCTATTTGATCTCCCGGTTGACCATTCGGCTTGCCCATTGGCTTGTGTATGATATGCCAATGCAACTTTATGTTTCACCCCATATTTTGCTAACAAGTTGCTCATCAATGTATTTACAAAATGCGACCCTCCATCACTAATTAAAGCTCTTGCAGTGCCGAATCGAGTAAATATATTTTCTTGAGGAACCACATCACAACTTGGGCGTCATTTGTTTGTGAAGGAATCGCCTCTACCCAATGGGACACATACTCCACCGCAAGTAGAATATATTGATAGCCCGAAGATGACGGAAATGGGCCCATAAAATCAATCCCCCACATATCGAACAATTCAACTTCAATTACATTTGTCATCGGCATCTCGTGTCTCCTGGAAATGTTTTCCATCCGCTGACACATGTCACATTGTTGCACATACAAATAACAATAGTTAAATAAAGTGGGCCAGTATATCCCACTTTGCAATACTTTCGCCGCCGTGCGAGTCGAGACCAAAATGTCCTCCAGAGGGTGAGGAATGACACTGTTGTAGGACTCCCTCCCATTCTTCTTGAGGTACGCATCTTCTGATGATTTTATCCGCGCACCTTTTAAAGAGTAGGGGTCATCCCACATATAGAACTTGACATCATGGAAGAACTTCTTCTTTTGATATGATGATAGATTTGGAGGCAAAACTCCCGCAGCCAAATAATTGACAAAATCCGCAAACCACGGAAATTTTGCCTCAACCATGAGTAACCGTTCATCTGGAAATTCCTCCTTTATCAATTTTGTGCCTCTTTTCGCCTCCTCTTGATTTTCAATCCTAGACAAGTGGTCTGCCACCACATTCTCACATCCCTTTCGATCCCTGATTTCCACATCGAACTCTTGCAATAAGAGAATCCACCTAATCAACCTTGGTTTTGCATCCTTCTTATCAAAAAGATATTTTATGGCCGCATGGTCGGTGTGAACAATTGTTTTCGTTCCAATCAAGTATGATCGGAATTTATCAAATGCGAAAACAATCGCCAATATCTCCTTCTCGGTGGTGGTATAATTCTGTTGAACATTATCCAACGTTCTACTAGCATAGTAGATGGATCTAAACAACTTTTCCCTCTTTTGACCGAGAACAGCCCCTACCGCAAAATCGCTAGCATCACATATCAATTCAAACGATTGACTCCAATCTGGGGCTACAAGAATATGCGCGGTCACCAACGCCTTCTTCAAGGTTTCAAATGCCTGCAAACAATCATTGGAAAAATTGAAAGCAGCATCTTTTTCTAACAGTTGGCTCAAAGGCTTTGAAATTTTTGAAAATTCACGGATAAACCTTCTATAGAATCCGGCATGGCCCAAGAAACTTCGAATGGCTTTTTCGTTTATAGGAGGTGGTAACTTCTCGATCACTACAATCTTTGCCCGATCTACTTCCAAACCTGCGGAAGAGACTCGATGACCAAGTACAATACCATTGCGTACCATGAAATTGCACTTTCCCAATTTAGTACAAGATTGGTCTCTTCACATCACTGTAAAACTAAGGAAAGATTGTGAAGACAATTATCAAAACAGTCACCAAACACAGAGAAATCGTCCATAAACACCTTCATAACTTTTTCAATAAGATCATGAAATATAGCCATCATACAACGTTGAAAAGTTGCAGGTGCATTACATAATCCAAATGGCATACGGCGAAATGCAAATGTGCCATAAGGGCATGTAAATGTCATTTTTTTCCTGGTCTTCTGGTGCAATCACGATTTGATTGTACCCGGAATAACCATCTAAAAAACAATAATAATCATAACCCACTAGACGATCCAATATCATATCTATAAAGGGTAGGGGAAAATGATCTTTTCGAGTGGCATCATTAAGTTTTCTATAGTCAATGCAAATTCACCACCCGGTAACGATTCTAGTAGCAACCAATTCTTCATTCTCATTTTTCACGACTGTTACCCCCCCTTTTTTTGGCACCACTTGCACCGGACTTACCCATGAACTATCAGATATAGCATATATGATTCCAGCATCTAACCATTTCGACACTTCCTTCCTAACCACATCTTGCATGATAGGGTTTAGTCGTCTTTAGTTTTGCACTGATGGTTTATAAACATCTTCCATCCGAATTTTATGCATTACAATAGATGGACTTATGCCCTTTAAATCAGTTATTGACCATCCTAGTGTCGACTTATGTTTTCGTAAAACCCTTAACAGTTTATCAAGTTGAGTAGGAGTGAGAAGAGATGATACGATTAGCGGATTTGCATTATTCGCATCAAGAAATTCATATGTGAGGTGCTCGGGTAATTGCTTGAGTTCCAAAGTCGGCGTTGGTGTCTTAGGGTCACGCACGGTTGCCCGTGCTCAGGCGCACGGGCCGTGTGTGATCCCCTATCTTCAGAAGTTACTTCGGCATTAAGCACGGGTGGCCCGTGCTCTGGCACACGACCCGTGTGCTCTTCAGGGGTCTGATTTCTTGCTTCAGCACCACGCATTGGTTGCCCATGCGTGGATGCACGGGCCGTGCGTGGCTGTAGGTTTGATTCCCTTATTTCCATTTTTGCATTCTCGCCTCTTGCGCTCCTTGGTAGTTCCTACATATGATCTAAGGCACAAACATAGTCGTACAAATCTTGGTTATCAAAATCAAGCACAACGCTCAACGTCGAACATGAGTGGGTTAGACCAAATTCTAAATCATCCATAGACAATGCATGATCAACATAATCCTCAATGCATGAACTAACTATATCTAAAAAACTACAATTCTCCACCGTATCATGAAATTCCATTGTCTTATATATAGAAAATAAAACATGCTCATCATTAACCCGTAAAGTGAGCTCTCCTTTTTGTACGTCTATTAAGGCTTTCCCGGTAGCAAGGAATGGGCATCCAAGTATCAGTGGAAAGTCATGATCTTCTTCCATATCAAGAACCAAGAAATCCACAGGGAATATAAATTTATCAACTTTTACAAGCACGTCTTCTATAATTCCCTTCGGATATGTAAGTGACCGGTCCGCAAGTTGCAATGTCACCGTGGTTGGCTTCACTTCGCCTAGTCCAAGCTTTCTGAAAATGGACAAAGGCATCAAGTTAATAATTGCTCCTAAATCACACAACGCTTTATTAAAGAAGTTACCACCAATGGCACAAGGGATAGTGAAACTCCCCGGATCTTTTAGTTTTTGTGGCAGCTTCCTTTGAATTATCGCGCTACATTCTTCCATCAAATTCACCGTTTCAAAGCTTGTCATCTTCCTCTTCTTTGACATAATATCCTTAAGAAATTTTGCATAATTTGGCATTTGCTCTAGTGCGTCTGCAAAAGGAATGTTAATGTGCAATTTCTTAAATATATCAAGGAATTTTGCAAATTGATCATCAAGCTTTTTCTTTTGAAATCTTTGAGGGAATGGAATAGAGATAGGTAATTTAGAGATATTAGAGTTAGACGAAGATTTAAGCTTCTCAGCCCCTGTTTGTTCCTCCTCTTGTCTCTCTTTTTCCCCATCAACTTCGACATCATCTTTCATCACTGATTCAACATCTCCCGACTTGGATACTTCATCTGAAATTTTCAGATTTTCATATTTTTGTTTAGGCCCATCATATTCCGTACCGCTCCTTAACCGAATAGCCTTGCATTGCTCCTTAGGATTAACTTCCCTATTACTCGGAAATTGACCCTTTTGATGTTGCCCACCAACAATTGTAGCTAATTGGCCCACTTGAGTCTCAAGGTTCTTTATCGAACTCGCCATCTGTGACATTTGTATCTCTACCTTATCCATCATTGAATCTTGCCTTGCGAAGCGACTCCTCGTGTCACTCATGAATGCATTTGATTGATTTATGAACGAGGTGAGTGCATCTTTCAAAGATGATTTGCCTTCCACATTAGCACCCCCATGTGATGCATTAAATCCCGGCGGTGGTTGCAACACATTCTTTGTATTGGCATAGGAAAATTTTCATGGTTTCTCAATCCCGGATGGTAGTGTGTTGGGTTTGAATTGTTCCGGAAAATGCTGAAATTCCGGTTATTCACATAATTGACCTCCTCCATCGGATATAGAAGAGATTCGCTACTCGTGCTCGTGCTTGCTTCTGGCCCTTTTGTAAAAACACTCAAATGGTTTGTCAATGCCGCCACTTGCGCAGTCAACGTCTTAATTGGGTCTTAATCCGAAATTTCAGCCACTCGTTGTATATTGGATCTCTCAAACGGCCACTGGTAACTGTTCATAGCCATTTCTTCAAGAAGATTTAAGGCGTCTTGAGGAAACCTTGCCAATAATGCTCCTCCCGCTGCGGCATCAACAAATGCCCTCGTTTGTTACTCGGTGGAAAGAATTTAAACAAAAACTTTTGGCTCAAATCGTCCCATGTGCTCACACTTCCTTGCGTCAAAGTACCCAACCAATTCCTCGCCTTATCCATTAAAGAGAAAGGGAATAAGCGCAATCTTATGGTGTCATCCGAAACTCCATTCATTTTTATCGTGTTGCATATTTGGATAAAAAGCGCAAGGTGAGAATTAGGATCTTCAGTTGCGAAAACCCCAAACTGGTTCTGTTGTACCATGTTTATTAGTGTCGGTTTAAGCTCGAAGTTGTTGGCATTTATCGGAATATGAGCAATACCACCGTAATTACGATTCGTTTGAGGTCGAAAGTAATCACGGATAGCTTGTTGTTGAACTGGTATTGGTAACTCGTTGATCCCATTATTACCCCTATTTTCTTCTTCCGCATCCCCCATAATCTAATTTTGTTGTCTTTCAGCCCGTCTAATAGTTGAACTGATTCTCCTTGCGAAAGTCTCAACTTCCAGTATGATCGGTATTAGTTCATCATTTACTCGCAATGTTAGTTCACCTTTTTGCACAACGATTAATGCTCTACCTGTGGCCAAGAATGGTCTTCTCAGAATTAGTGGGACCTCACGGTCCTCTTTCATCTTCAACACAATAAAGTCCTTTGGAAAGATGAATTTGTCTACCTTCACTAAGATATATTCAATCACCCCTTTTGGGTATGTTACGAACGATCTGCTAATTGTAGAGTAATTGTCGTAAACTTTACTTTGCCTAATCTCAGTTTCCGAAATATTGATAACGGCATCAAGTTAATGCTAGCACCTAAGTCGCATATTGCTTTATTAAAGGTTGTACCCCTTATTACACAAGGAATCGTGAAACTCCCGGGATCCTTAAGCTTTTGGGGCAACTTTCTTTGAATAATTACTGCATTCCTCTGACAGTTTTACTGTTTCATATTCCGAGATCTTTCTTTTCTTTGCCATGATATCTTTAAGAAATTTAGCATAATTTGGCATTTGTTCTAAAGCATACGCAAAAGATATATTGATTTGAATTTTCTTAAAAATTTCCATAAATTTTATAAATTGACATCCAATTTCTTTTTTTGAAACCTTTGCGGAAAAGGAATAGGTACCTCAGTTCTTGCAATTGTTAGAGCAGAGTTTACCTTTTGTTTTTCCACTAGTGGTGGTGCAACTTCCACTGCTGTGTTCTGCTCCTTGATTGATTTTCCTTCCATTTCTTGTTCAATTGGCATCTTTGGACCTTCATAACCTGTTCCACTCCTCATATGAATGGATTGACACTGTTCTCCCGAATCTATCCTCGTATCTTTTTGGAATTTTCCTTTCTAGTGTTGGCCGCTTATTGATGTATGTTCAGCCTATATTTTTAGCTGACCGCAAGTGTACGGTGTAAGTTATAGAATAGGGTATCAAGGTCGTATCCACGGAGACTAATAAATTTATGCGCCAAGTATTGAACCAAAATAGTCTTATTTTTATTTAGACGATCGTAGTTGGATGATTGTTGCGAGATTAAGACAATTAAGACTACTAAAATCACAAAATTAAGACAATGAGAATAATAGAAGTATCAAGATAATAAAATGGATTCACGAGTTAAGGTTTCGATTAATAACCCTCTTGTTGTCCGAGTTAATCAAAGTTAAGTTATTATCAATATTCCTATAAGACGGTCACGAAAGTATTTTATTCTCCCTCTCGAGATGCATATAAAATGTAGATTGAAATACCTATGCTAGCATCTCTACTCAACATGAGGTATTTAACTCCCAAAAGGACAAAATATCAATTGTCCTCACAAATATTTACAAACCTCTCGATTTATGCAAATATTTGTGTCAAGTACTCAAGATCTAATATTGAAACTCATCTCTCGAATTATGAATCAATATATCAAACATGCTAAATCATTGATCAATTGATAAAACAAGAATAAGCTCAAAGTACTCAAATAGGCTTCAAGACAATAACTTCAACTAAGATTAAAACATTCAACAAGAGTTCATTAATCTACTTCCAAAACCCTGAAATCTAAAGAGTTTAGCTACACATGATGTCTAAACAACTCATAGACAAATTGTTCAAAATCATGACAAACTAAAATGAAAGATTAAAACTACAAGAGAAGCAAGAAAAACTTAGGAAAGTCGACAATCTCTCGATATATCTCCGTTCCTCAAGCTCCGATGCGACCCGATTGTCTCCTTGATGTCTTCTTCCAAGAATAGAACTTTTTCTTGTGTGCTAGAGCCGGAAAATATCATAATATCCTTGGTGTGCACCCCAAAAAGAGCTTATATACCTTTTAGAAAGTTTAGGGCACATTGTTGTCATGATACTGCATTACAACAGGGACCCACGGGTCGTGCGTGGGCGCACGGGTTACCCGTGCGTCATTTCGTAAGACAGGTCTTGCTTTTCACCAACCAGCGCATGGGTCGTGCGTCCACGCATGGGTTACCCGT
This sequence comes from Rehmannia glutinosa, assembly GCA_016081115.2. Classification (NCBI taxonomy): domain Eukaryota; kingdom Viridiplantae; phylum Streptophyta; class Magnoliopsida; order Lamiales; family Orobanchaceae; genus Rehmannia; species Rehmannia glutinosa. The sequence continues at coordinate 5,001,712 of CM071926.1, forward strand.
GCGTATTGCCGTAGGTAGCTTCCAAATCTTCAGTGGCGCACGGGTGGTGCGTGTACGCACGGGCTACCCGTGCACCATGCCATAGCCTTCAGTGTCATTACCCAGGGGCGCACTGGTGGTGCCTAATGCATGCCCTACCTGTGTGTTCCCTGTATTTGCCTTATACGCTCAACTTCCTCTCATTTTAGCTTCAATTCTCGTACATTCACTCGGTTCTTGGTGTTTCCACTTCGCGATGCTCGTATTTGTATCCAAATTGCTTCAAATATCATTAAATTCCTACAAAACGAGCAAAGCGTAATATCTTTTCCATAAAGAGTGAATACACATCATTTTACATGAGTTTATGCAGGCTTAATTACCATTTTTATCATAATTATACCTCAAAATACATGCAAAACTCATACCTATCAATGTAGCAATTTGCCCCACCGTTTTTTCCAAAGATTTCAATCTATCATTCCTGTTAGTATTTAGTTACATGGTCCTTGATTCTGTCTATCTTGGCTTCATCCTGGCTCAGTCGAGCTCGGGTTTCCCCAATGAATGAAGCTAACATCTCTTCTAGAGAAGGTTTTTGTTCCTTTGACTCTGTATGGTTGCTCCTACCTGAATTTGGAAGTGGTTGCAAGTGTCGCAGCCCCGAATTATAGTATGATTGTGACTGAGTATTTCTGTTTTTGTTGTAGCCTTGTTGTCCCACAAAAGTTGCTTCTTCCATAACAACTGTTGCCTCTCCTGAAGTAGCTTTCTGAATCGCATCCAGTTTCATACTTAGCATGGATATTTGTTCTGTGAGTATGGCTATCTTATCCTCATCCTGAATTTCCACGATACGTCTATCCTCAGATCTCTCAGATGGCCATTGGTAACTATTATTTGCCATCTCATCTAACAGTTCTAGTGACTCCTCTGGATATTTCCCTAGCAGTGCACCCCCAGGTGCAGCATCTATAATCGTTCTTATGTTATCACTCAAACCATTATAAAAATACTGAACCTGTTGGTAGTCGGGATATCCATGTTGAGGGCACTTCCTTAGCAATTCTCGAAATTTATTAAAGCGATTGAATATCAAGTTTTTATAAAAATCAAAAATAAAAGAAAAAAAAATAAATTTGCGAACCCCACAAGTATTTTCCACAACCACGGAAGCAACCTTAGGCACATAATCTCAACATGCTTCTTCAATATTAAATCCAATTAAAGTTTCAAGAACCAATTCATGCGTTTCTATGGGTTCAATTCCTAAAATAGTTTATTCTCTCTCCCGAGTGGCGCATAAATAGTAGATTAATAATAATTAAGGTCTCCCGATCCATCACAACTATTATTAACTCCCAAAAGATTTTTAAAATGAAATACTCCCCACTAACAGAAGTAGTCTCCTGATACATTACCCTATTTATGTCTGAATTCGATTTTCGTCTTGTTAGAACTTACCTCCCGGATTATGGACTAACAAGTATGACATGCAAATTATTGGCCAAATAATCGACAATTAAGAATGAGCACTCGAATTCAAAAAATAGAACACATGAATCAATTAAGAAAACAATTAATCAAGATTTAACATGAATCCACAGTTTTGATTATGCCCTAAGATCCAAAAGATTAGCCAAACATTGATAACAAATTCATAGACAAACTTGAAATCAATATTTTGACATCGTTTAAGCACAGACAAGAGATCTAAACTAAGAAAGAAAACCCCTTCTTGTTAGGATGGATTCTCATTCCAAGCCTTCAAAGCTTTTGTGCTTCCGTAGATGTGAAAGGCCTTGTGGTGTTCTTCGTAACCTAGCTCTCCTCTCTCAGAAGACCTTTGATTTTGTTTTCCTGTGTAATTTGGTGTGTTGTATGGTGCATGCATGTTGTAATTTTTGTGTAGCCCTTTGGTCCCTTATATAGGTGCTTGGAGAGATCACTTGTAGAGTTTGAATTGAAAAATGACACAAAAATCTGTCACAGCTAGTCACACAGCCCGTGTGGTTTTCACATTGTCACTTCACACGACCGTGTGGCCCTCACATGGCCCGGCCATGTGGCTTGATTTCGTCCTCTGTTTTCTTCCAACTTCACACGGACATGTCTTCTTCACACGGGTACGTCACACGGCCGTGTGGTCCCAAACGGTTCGGCCGTGTGACATGTTTTTGTCCGTTTTCTTCGTCTTTTTTATCTTCTCTTTGCACTCGTCAGTCCTATCTGGGCCTTCCAACTGATATTTCTTCAATTAAGCTCCGTTTCCTGTCAAATTTACAAGAATACGCAGTATCATGGCCTTTTAAGTAAACCAAATAAAAACACACTAAATATACACACAAATGTATCAATTACACACTATTTAAGCCCCTTAATGCACGTATATTTTACACGTATCACAGATTATTATTAATACATATATAATAATATATGATTAATAATATAAAATTGGCAACCTTAAGTTAATGGACAAAAATAGCAGATATATGGTAATATATAATGTGTACTAATTGAAATATTTAAGAAAAATATGTTTTAAGTTTGTAGGAAAATAGTAGTGTTTCTTCTAGTACAATTTATATGAATAGAAAAAACCCGAATCGGTAAAATTTGTGAAGTAAGTAAAAATAAAATTAGCTCGAATCGTGTGTCAACACGCTATCCTTAAAATAGATTCATCTTTATCATGGACGTCTGTTTTCCAGGATAAGACGAGAAAACCAAATTACCTATTTCGGCGAACTGAAAATTATACCTAAAAATTTATCCCCAAAAATTAAATTGCAAGTATTTTAGGAGATATATGAAAATTATTGTGTTTTATTTGTTTATTTTTGAAATGTGAAAATAAATCATATTTATAGGCATAAATATGACCTTTCACAATCAAAATTTTGACCTTTACTATTAATAAGATCAAATTAAAAAATTTCCTTTACTATTAAAAAAGTCAAATTAAAGTTTGCCTTTTACTATTAATAAAGTCTAATTAAAAATAATAATTTTCTTCAAAATTTCCAACAATTCATACATTCAATTGGGAGATTTGGGAATAATCGAGAATGAGCTCATTCACCAACTCCTCCAAATCCGCTTCAATGCAAATATTTTTCTCCAGCAAATTGGCAAACACGATTAGGTACGGTTGCCAAAATAGATGTTAATCTAATAACCTTCTCACCAGCAAGATGTGAGTATGATTTAGTGTACAAATATAATTTATGTTGAGGTGCATTCCAGTAAATTAATAGAACTTTGTGAAGTGGCAACTATTCAGTACATCTTTAATGCAATTACTCAATTGATTTTTATTTTTATTTTTGAGCTAAAATAGTTCAATATAAAATAATCAGTAAACAACTACATATTCAATGTCATAAACAAGAGACATAAGAGAAAGAACTATTCTCGTCGAAACTTTTCAACAATCTCATTTCCATCAAAGTTTAAGACAAAATGAAGAGAATAACATCTGTATATATAGCACATCATATCATCCTTGATGGGTAGCCAGAAATTTCAACCAAAATATAAAATTATGATACAAAAGCAAGTGGATAGTGATATCATTTCGGAGTTGCCCAACTCTCAAGTAACTGGGATTTAAACATTCTAAAAGCAATTCAATAACCCATATCAAGGAAAAAGCAATCAAGCATCCAACCTCAAGATTTTTTTATTTTTTTTTTAACAATGACAAAAAATTCTCAAGAAACAGGGCACAATGATTGAGAAGTTTACAACTATGACAGTTGCTATCAATTTTCACGACAACAATATTCAGGCAAATTGATAATATAAGAGGAAACGAGTTATGTGCTCAAGCACCAATCCGACAGCTCCATCAGCCAAAAATCATTTTAATTTGGTTAAAAGAAATCGGATGTCATACCAAACAATGTTCCATGGGTGTTCTAATGTCTTAACTCAGTTTCTACGAGAACAAGTTCCATTGATCTTTATTGGCAATTTCCACATTCTTGATATTACATTCTTTAATCAAGCTGTTAACATATCCAACGCAAAGTAACATAATTATTTATTATTGGTAACTAATTTGGGCCTACGTTTGCTTTTAAATTCGAACTGTATTCACGTCGTTCTTGCAATCTTAATAAGCTCCAAAGTAATTTTGCCTAAATTCAATAGGAAATCCAGAAGTGTGCCACTGTAAAAAATATAACTTTTGAATTGGCTTCATCTACATAGCCTCGTGTGAATGGTTAATTTCATATTCTCAATGTTAAACCCAACATTAAAATTGTGTTTTAGGATTCAAGGTCTTGGAGTTATCTTGCAGTAGCTAGGCACTCAATCGTTCATCACCATTTTCCAAATATGTTACTCATATTAGAATATCAAGAAAGAGAATAAGCTACATTCTATCACACTGTTTCATTTAACTATGGAGTCAAATTGTATACTCAAACAAGGTGGGAATAGCTCATTATATTTGTTCAAAGTGACATAGTATCTTTTTTAGGGAGAAAATAATACCTCTAGTGATAGTTTACTATTAGGAAATTAGTGATTTGGTGATTTGTTTTATTAGGAAATTAGTGATTTGGTGATTTATTTTTCTATTTTTGTTGATATTAGTTTCCTTAACTCTAGGTGTTAGCTTGATCCCCAAGTCTAGAGATTAGTATATATTGTACACGTTTTCACAAGTTTATCATACGGAGTTTCATAAGTTTTTCTAAAGTTTATCATGGTATCAATGCCAATGGTTTTTTGATCCTCAGTATATATATATATATATATATATATATATTTTCTTTTTCTTCTTTCTTCTTCTCTCCGCCGTGGCCCTAGTTTTTGCGAACCTCTTCTCTGCCGACTATCGTCCTCTCTCCAGCCAGGCGCACCGCTCGAAGTCAGTGCACGACAACACCTTAGTTTGTTTGTTCTCTTGGTTTGTTTTCGGTTGGTATTTTAACTTTTCTCTCATGGCTAACGGTGGGAACGGTAAGAAATTGCAACTCATCCATGATGTTTCTTCTATATATTATTTGCATCCTTCGGAAGGCCGGGTAATTCTCTCACTAAATACTTGTTGCATGGAGAACATTATGATGTTTGGAAAAAGGCCATTATTAATGCATTAGAAGGAGAACAAACATGGGTTTATTAATAATGAAATTATTAAACCTGCGGATGAGAAAAGTGTTGATTTTATTACTTGGAAGGCCAATAATTCCACAATATATTCATGGTTATTTAATTCTGTTGATGAATCTATTCTGTAAGTCCAAGCGGCTACGATAATCTAGAGGGGGTGAATAGATTATCTCCATCTTTTCGATTATGCCCTCTATTTCGAACCGAATGCTTAAAGACAATAATAAAGGTGTGGAAATTAAACAACACACGTCGATTTATAGAGCTTCACCCCACCTAGGGACTACGTGCTCTACCACCCCAGTATATCCGGGATGGATTTCAAAAAGAAAAAGAATTTTATTAATTACCAAAATTAATACAAATTCAACTTACAACACCTTGAAGAGCACCACACTCTTCAACAACACCACCTATGGAGATTACCACAATCTACATTTGAAGATTACCACAATCTTCCTTCAACGGCACCTTTGAAGATCACCACAATCTTCACTCTTGAAGAATACCAAATTCTTCAACACCTCAAGAGTACCACACTCTTGAAACACCTATCACCTAGATCACCCAAGTGTATTCTTACCACAAGAATACTCACAAGGATGTCTTGTGTTGAATGATGACCAAAATCAAAATTACAACTCAATAATGGATATTACAATATGAGTGCAAAGTGTAATCAAGAAATGAAAGCCTAGACCTCAAGATGTGAAAGTGATAAGCTAGGCAAATTACAACAATAATAATAACTATGAAGAACAAGTGTTTGCTTGGAATGTATCTTGTTGTGTTGTATCTCAATTGTTGTATTGGTTGCTCTAAAACTTCCTCTATTTATAGGAGATGATTGATCAAGCATAGGCTCCTCTTGGGGATTGAAAATCTACAGAAAAATACAATTAAAATCAAGAATATAGCTGTTAGAAATCAAACCCACATTTTAAGGAAAGTTTGTCTGTTGTCAAACGGTCAGAAATTTGCTGTCAAACTTGAGGGCGACCGGTCGCACAGAAATAGAGTTTGAATTGAACATTTCACAATTTAACACGGGGCGACCGGTCGACGTAGGGTTCGACCGGTCGTCCCCCTCTTTAGCCGGTCGCACAACACGAAAAAAGAAAGGCAGGAGTTCTGTTTCAAGAGCTGACTCCCAGGTACCGGTCGACAGGGTGTCCATCGGTCGACGTCACCGGTCGACACCCTGGTCGACCTGGTCATTTTCTCCTTCGTCTTATTTTCTGTTCCAAAATTCATCTTCAGGTACGGGTTGCCCTCTACGGCGACCGGTTGACCTCGAGACTAAAATATTGTCCAATTTTTGTCGAAAATAAAACTTAAGAAATACTCCGAAAATTTAGTAAAAACATTTTAAACCAATCGGGAGTATTTAGACAATATTTAGGAACCATGTTTTGAAGTAAAAACTTATAAACATAAAAACATTAAAAGTGTTGTCCAAGTTTATCTAAAATAAAACTTGAAGAAATACTCCGGAAAATATTAAAACCATTTTAAATCATTTAGGAGTATTTGGACAACAATTTAAAAACATTGTTTTGGTGTAAAAATAAAATCATCAAAATTGAGATAAAAACATGTATCAAACAATCTCCCCCTTTTTGATGATTACAAACCAAAACAATTTTTAGAAAAATTAGGAGGACAATTTTAAAAACGATTTTCCTGTAAAAACATCTAACCGTTTAGAAGCGACTAACATGTCCAAGATACATAAGCAACCAAATAAGGGAGTGAAAATATATTCAAGAATAAGCACAAGCTCCCTCTATCATCAAGCACATCAAGAGAATAGTTCAAATAATCAACCACAAGCTAAAAGCTTAGCTTTTACAAATTGTACTTAAGTACAAGAGCTTATAAGCTCCCCCTGTCAACAAAACACCATTAGACAAGTATATAAGTCCATCAAGCAACAATTGGACTAAATATAATTCACAACTTTTGGCTTTTAAGATGCCATAGCTTATAGCTTTTATAACAAGCTTTTATTAGCTTCTTTGAGCTAACGAGCCAATATCCTGTTTCTCCCCCTTTGGAATCATCAAAAAGAATGTTAGGATGATAAAAACATTATACAAGTTTGTCAAAGTGCGCCAATAATACGATTTATCAACCATTGAAAGAATTAAATTTAGAATCCAAAGAAAATTTGGAGAGATGTATCATAAGAAATCCATAAGCTCATTTTTGTTAGCCAAAAACATGATCTCAATAAGACTTTAAGACATTTGAAAATAAGAGAATCATGTAGGTGATGAATCTTTCATTGAAACATTTTATCGAACACTTGGCGGGCATCAAAATTTGAAGAAAATGTATATAGCCCTTGCAAAAGAGATTAAGCCAAGTTTTTCATATCATCTCCAAAAGCAATTTTCAACATATGTCCAATAAATAATAGGCCTAACAAAGTAAATTCTCAAGGGTTCGACCCAATTGAGATAATTTTAGCCAAATAAGAGATCAAGGCATTACGAATGCCATCAAGCAATAATTAAAGAGCCATCAAGTAATACATGTCAAGCATCAAACAGTGCATATAAGACATTACAAATGTCCCAAATCATCCATTAAAAAGATCAAGGCATCAAAAAATAAGAGAAGCACTTTTACCATCAAGTACTTCATACCAACAATACCAAACTAGAGTATTTTTACCATCAATATCATGATCATCCAATAGCCATTTTCAACTTGCTATTTTAACCCTTTCAAAAAAACAAGCAAATCTCATTAGTGCAAATTAGAGTTTTACAAGATATTTCATAAAATTTCAAAATAACATGGACAAGAAAGGAAATGCTAATATAATAAAGGGGTGGGGACATCATTCCTCGTCCGAAGAGAAGCAAGTTCCGGAAATAAGATCTTTGATGAATTTCTTCAACTTGTCGATTGATTTTTGCATTTTGGAGGTCTTTTGCTCCAAAGCCTCATACCTAGCTTCATGAAATGTTCTTAAATCATCATACTCGGCTTGGGTGTACCTCCTAGATGGTTGAGCACCGGTATTACCCTCCGCATTGCTCGGTTCACCCTCCTCCGCCAATCTCGCGGCCTTGGCATCATCAAAGAAGTCGTTTGGATTTTCGGATGTGGAACCTTGACCTCTTCCTCTAGCCATTTTAGTTGGTCGGATATCCATATTTTTACGCATAGTGGCCATTTGGGAGATATTATCAATGTCAAAATTATTTTGAAATACCTCCGAATTACACTCCGACGAAGGTAGTCCCGATTGTATAAGAAGTTTGCAAATCCAATTGCCCATAACAAACTTCTTATTTCCTTGAGTAACGGACTCAATAAGACATTGAATAAGTATAGCGCCAAAATTAAGCGGTTCCCTTCTAGCAATCTTATAAGTTAAGAAATAGTCCATCTTGCTAGGCATTTTTCCCGCTTTTCCACATATGCAATAGGTGACAATAATGGATATAATCCGGTGCTCAAGAGTCATCGCCAACAATGAATATTTTGGCCATACGCCCAAATAAGTCTTGACTTCTTTCATAGAAACCCCCAACATCTCATCATTCCAAATTGCACAAGAAAAATAGTCCCAACTACCTTCTCTTACATGTAAAAGCCGACAAATTTCATTAGGAGTCCACCTAAAATGACAACCCCTTACAAACGAATTTACCGCAATAGGCTTCCTATTATCATCATATTCCACCCACATATTTGCATAAAAGTGTTGAATAATATTATCATCATATAAAACATATGCATGCTCCCACAAAAACATCCAACCTTGCTCTTCAAAGAATCCTCTAATAGTAGGATATTCATTAGTAAACGAATTAAATCGACAAATTTTAGTGCGAGCAATCGATTTTCCACCCATTTCCAAATCTTCATAGTACCACTCCGCATATTTATTGATGGAATCTAGAACATTATTAGAACGGGGAGCTAATGGTATTAGAGATTTCTTACTTTTTGCCCAACGGCAATTTTTGAACGAAAATGTTCCGCGGAGCTCGGCAATTTGGGGCTTGGAGAGTACGGGATTTTGAATGTCATCACGTTCTTGAGCCACGTTCCTTTGGGTAGCTCGAATATCCCTTTGTTCGGCTTCTTCTTGCCGATTTCTCGAAGAACCCTCTCCGCCTTTTCTACGCTTGGAGGTGGGATTTTGACTGGTAGAATTTCTTGGAGGTGCCATATGTGTAAAATTCTTGCAAAAATAAGTGGATTAGCAACAAGAATCACAGAGATTGATGAAGAAATGAGGATTATAGAGAAAGGGGGTGGAGACGTTGTGCGTGCGAGGGTTTGAAAAATCTTATTCTGTTTCTTAAAATGAAGACAGACGGATTTTAACCAAAAAATTTGGCCTGGGCGACCGGTCGAGGTCGAGTGCGACCGGTCGACGTCGAGGGCGACCGGTCGGCCCTGCCTTGACCGTCCCAGTGCAATTTTTCATTTTCCAGATTTTTCCAAAATTCGATTTTCACCCCAAAAGTTTTAAAACTTTGTAAAAATGTAATCGAGGACTAAATCCGATGAATACGAGTTTCGATAAAACATATACTCGAGAAAATCGAAATTTTAGGAGTATTGCCCTTTTGAGAAAAATTCATAAAATCATTTAGAGGCACTTAAGGGATTGAAATGAAATATTTTGAAAGATAAGTGCATAAACATGATATGAACACAATATCGAGTACTAAGAAAAATACGAGTGAACATACCTCGATGGTTTAAGAATCTCTTGATGAAGAAATAGACGATAGCCAAAGAATATGAGATATATAACCTACACAATTCTTTAAACAAATTTTCCACAAGATATGATAGCACAAGTGTAGGCCAAACAATAATAGATATCATAAAAATGCTAATGTTATAGAAATCCATAAGATATAAAAATTCATTAGTCTAAGTTCTCAAGAGTTTAAAATTAACAAGTAAGGTCTCATTTTTCAAAGGATTTTTAAAAACTCATATATAGAAGACCTTAATATTAAAAAATTTGAAAAACTCATTTTGCAATTAAAGCATAAATAAAAACATGCAAAAAAATGCATATTTAAATAGGGGAGATACGGTTTACCAATTTCGCCATTTCCATGGGTTATGTCGTTCTCTTCGTTGATGATATCTTCCCTTTTGAAAATCATCTTGTTGATGATAGCTTCTCCGATTGTTCCATCTCCAAGGATTGTATCCTTCCCTTTGTTGATAATATTTCCTTCTTGGAAATTCATTTTGGTGATGTCTTCTTCTTTGATCAAATGAGAATGTCATTTGATGTCTTCTTGGCGGTATGAATTTTTTCCGATTATTATTCCGCCGGGTACCTAAATGATATTGTTTTGTGGTACCCTCAAGTGTTTGGGTCCTTTGGGATTAGTCTTGAGACTTTTAGGTCTCCAACAATAATTAGAGCTATTTCTAGCCCGACAAGTATTAACGGCATGTCCCTTCTTACCACAATAAAAGCAAGTGATAGTACTAACATGTATAGAAACTCGATTCTTTTTCATATACTTGATAATATTAGGCTCATGATCAAGTTCATTATCCAAATTATCACAACCATTATCATTCTCAACATTGGGCAATTTATTGGTACTCAAGTTGGATTTTGATAAATCATTTTTCATGCAATTCATATTCTCAACAAGAGTACTATTTTGTTTTTCAAGGTTTCTAACCTTGTCAAGTGTAGTGGTGTGAGCACATGATAGTGATTCATAGGAAGTAAATAAACTATCCTTTTCATTTTTCAAAACATTGAATTCCTTTTTCAAATTTTTGTACTTAACAAGTAAATTTTGAAATTCATTTTGAAGATCATCAAAATCATTTTGCAAATCACTATAATCATTTTGAATAACAATATCATAGGAAGTAGAGGGTTTAAGATATACCTCGTTTTCTTCTTCGATGCCCATAAGACATTGTTCGACTACTTCATAGTTGGAAGTTGTAAAAGGCTTGTTCCTTAGATATGACCTTGTATCCCTTTGAGAAATAGATATTTTTGTTTGACTCGTTTCATTTGTATATACTACATAGATGGCTTCTAATTTTTGCCATACTCCATGAGCCGATCGAATTCCTACGATATGATCAAATTCCAAATTAGTAAGTGAACAATATAAAATATTGAGAGCTTTACCATTTAAGGAGATGATTTTCTTCTCTTCATCATTTAGCTCTTTGAGGCCTTTGGAGGTGTGTGGTGTGTGGTGTGTCTTTCATCGGAATGGATTCTCCATTTATGACGATGTTCCAAATATCGAACCCGTAACTTTGTAAATAACATTCCATTCTTTCTTTCCAAAATATAAAAATTTTGGAATCAAATAGTGGTGGCTTGGTGGTGGAGGTGCCGGTAAGATGAGCTTCGTTCGTAGCCGACGATCGTTTCTCTTCACTCACGATTTGAAACGAGCTTGCCAAAGAGTTTGGCTTTGATACCACTTGTAAGTCCAAGCGGTTACGATAATCTAGAGGGGGTGAATAGATTATCTCCATCTTTTCGATTATGCCCTCTATTTCGAACTGAATGCTCAAAGACAATAATAAAGGTGTGGGAAATAAACAACACACATCGATTTATAGAGCTTCACCCCACCTAATGACTATGTGCTCTACCACCCCAGTATATCCGGGATGGATTTCAAAAAGAAAAAGAATTTTATTAATTACCAAAATTAATACAAATTCAACTTACAGCACCTTGAGGAGCACCACACTCTTCAACAACACCACCTATGGAGATTACCACAATCTCCCTTTGAAGATTACCACAATCTTCCTTCAACGGCACCTTTGAAGATCACCACAATCTTCACTCTTGAAGAATACCAAATTCTTCAACACCTCAAGAGTACCACACTCTTGAAACACTTATCACCTAGATCACCCAAGTGTATTCTTACCACAAGAATACTCACAAGGATGTCTTGTGTTGAATGATGACCAAAATCAAGATTACAACTCAATAATGGATATTACAATATGAGTGCAAAGTGTAATCAAGAAATGAAAGCCTAGACCTCAAGATGTGAAAGTGATAAGCTAGGCAAATTACAACAAGAATAATAACTATGAAGAACAAGTGTTTGCTTGGAATGTATCTTGTTGTGTTGTATCTCAATTATTGTATTGGTTGCTCCAAAACTTCCTCTATTTATAGGAGATAATTGATCAAGCATAGGCTCCTCTTGGGGATTGAAAATCTACAGAAAAATACAATTAAAATCAAGAATATAGCTGTTAGAAATCAATCCCACATTTTAAGGAAAGTTTGTCTGCTGTCAAACGGTCAGAAATTTGTTGTCAAACTTGAGGGCGGCCGGTCGCACAGAAATAGAGTTTGAATTGAACATTTCACAATTTAACACGGGGCGACCGGTCGATGTAGGGTTCGACCGGTCGTCCCTCTCTTTAGCCGGTCGCACAACACGAAAAAAGAAAGGCAGGAGTTCTGTTTCAAGAGCTGACTCCCAGGTACCGGTCGACAGGGTGTCCACCGGTCGACGTCACCGGTCGACACCCTGGTCGACCGGTAGACCTGGTCATTTTCTCCTCCGTCTCATTTTCTGTTCCAAAATTCATCTTCATGTACGGGTTGCCCTCTACAGCGACCGGTTGACCTCGAGACAGAAATGTTGTCCAATTTTTGTCGAAAATAAAACTTAAGAAATACTCCGAAAATTTAGTAAAAATATTTTAAACCAATCGGGAGTATTTAGACAATATTTAGGAACCATGTTTTGAAGTAAAAACTTTTAAACATAAAAACATTAAAAGTGTTGTCCAATTTTATCTAAAATAAAACTTGAAGAAATACTCCGAAAAATATTAAAACTATTTTAAATCATTTAGGAGTATTTGGACAATAATTTAAAAACAGTTTTTTGGTGTAAAAAATAAAATCATCAAAATTAAGATAAAAACATGTATCAAACATATTCAACCTAGTGTTGTTGAACATAAAATTGCTAAAGAGATGTGGCTAGATTTAAAAGAACGTTATTTCATCACTAATGGCCCTCGTCTTAATCAACTCAAATCTGAATATCACTTGCTTCGACAAAACGACATGAATGTTGTTTCGTATTATAATAAATTCAAGGCTTTATGGGATGAATTTTATGGTTCATAGGACTTGACTTGTGGTTGTACTTGTGCGGCTGCTGCTAAATTGCGTGCTCGGGTTGAGCGTGATAAGACGTATGATTTTGTTTTAAGTCTTGATGATGTTCAATATGGCCCTCTCGCACTCAGATCTTGAATATGGATCATTTTCCTACTCTTAATAAAGCTTTCTTTTTAGCAACTCAGGAAGAACGACACCGCAGTATAGTTCAGGGTCGAGATGACAAGACTGAAATCGTCAGTTTTGCAGTTCAAGCTACCAATAATTCGACAACCTCATAGCCCAATTCCACTACTCATGCGCCACTTTCTTGCACCCATTGTGGGTGCATCGGTCATGATATTGACCATTGTTATTAGCAAATTGGTTTTCCTCAAGGTGGTCGAGGACGTGGACGGAGCAGAGGTGGCCGAGGTTGAGGGGGAGCTTCAGGTGGGCGCGGCCAGAACTCGTCAGCAGCAGCTAACGCAGCCCAGGCCCCGCGTTAGTCTGATAGTAACACAGAAAGTGGCACGCACCAGTCCAACAACGGCCCAACACCTTAGGGTTTTACCAATGATCAGATGCAACGTCTTTTAACTCTTCTAGAGTCCTCTTCTGCTTCTGAAAAACTGTTTGGCAAGGATACTATAGTGGAGTGTATTTGGCTCCCTGACAGTGGCGCTTCACATCACATGATCGGGTCATTGGATAATATTTTTGATCGTTTAGACTTACCTCCTTGTCCTATTAGTCTACCAAATGGTGTTCAAACCACTGCTATTTTACAAGGGAGTGTTCGTTTGGGTTCCAATTTAATACTTTGGAACGTTCTTTATGCTCCTAACCTTAAATGCAATTTGATTTCTGTTGGTCAGCTTATTAATGATTCACATTGTACAATGACTTTTATTGATCAATTGTGTGTTATACAGAACCGCATGTTAAGGATGACGATTGGCCTCGATGAGCTTCGGAATGGGGTGTATGTCTTTCGGCCGATGACATAGCAGATTCTATATCATTCTACTAATGCAGAGTCCATTCTTCTTTTGCATTGTCGGCTCGAGCATCCATCTAGTCAGCATTTATCTTTTGTTTCTGTTTCTAATAGGAATAGCAAAATAAAGAAAGAGTTAGGCTCATGTGATGTGTGTTTGCATGCAAAACAAACTCGTATTTTGTTTCCTTTAAGTGATAATAAAACGGGTGTTTTGTTTGGTTTACTTTATTGTGATTTGTTGGGACCTTATCTCCAGTCTTCGTCTTCTGGCTCTCATTACTTCCTGACTATTGTTGATGATCACTCTCGTGTTGTTTGGGTTTATTTAATTAAAGAAAAGAGTGAAGTTCCTGGTTGTTTGAGAAATTTCTATGCTATAGTCAAAATTTAGTATGATAAGGTAGTTAAAATCATACGATATGATAATGGTACGGAGTTTATAACCACTCCCTTGTTACAATATTATCATGAGAAGGGCATTTTATTTCAGACTTCATGTGTCGGTACCCCATAACAAAATGGTCGTGTTGACAGTAAACACATAAATATTTTAGAGGTGTCACGAGCTCTCATGTTTCAGGCTTCTCTTCCTATTAAGGTTTGGGGCGAGTGTGTTCAAACTGCAGTGCATCGTATTAATCGGACACCTACTAAGTTACTTGAAGGGAAGCCCCCTTATGAGATTTTGTTTAGCTCATCTCCTGATATGGGTTTATTGCGTGTTTTTGGTTGTCTGTGTTATGCTCATAGTAAGCCAATGCATAAGGACAAATTTGCTTCTCGGAGTCGAAAGTGTGTTTTCTTAGGCTATCCCTTTGGTAAGAAAAGCTGGAGAGTATTTGATTTGGAGACAAATGAGTTTCTTGTTTCACGGGACATGCGCTTCATGGAGGAAGTTTTTCCTTTTGCTATCGAGTCGTCTACAGTATCCCCTATTACAAGTTTACCAGGTTTCGTAGATTTAGATTACGGCTTTTCTGGCCTGTCCAAGTCCCTGTTTACTTTGTCTGCATCTCCCGCTAGTTCCACAAACATGGGGAGTAATTCGGAGCCCGCCACTCCTAATTCTCCTCTGATTATTTGTACACAGCATCCTTGTACTACAGGTCGCACAACCGATGCACATCCAGCTCTGTCTTTACACATCCCAGGTGTACGTTTGTTTGGCAAAGAGGATGCCCCTTCACCCTCCTTGTTTGTGACTCTAGTTCAATTTAGTAAACTCGACTCGTCTATGGCTCCTACTGATGAGCTACTGGCACAGCGTCCACGATGTCTTCTAGCATATCTTTTTTATTATATTTTTCACTCGGCTCGTACTACACACCTTATCTCCGTCTCATCCAAATCGTTGTCCTTTTTAGGTACGCGGTATCCTGTCGCTCATTATTTCACTTATGATAACTTTGATGTTGGTCCTAGAAAATTTGTTGTTGTTGTTAGTACTAGTGTTGAGCCCCAATCATTCAAAGAGGCAGTACAGACATGATCGGTGGCGTAAAGCCATGCAGCAAGAGATTAATGCTCTTTAGAAAAATCACACATGGGAGATTACTTCTCTTTCACCGGGAAAGAAGCCAATCAGTTGCTAATGGGTGTACAAGACCAAATACAAGTCTGATGGGTCTATTGAGTGAGAAATTGCACGATTGGTGGTTCTTGGTAATCACCAATAGGAAAGCGAATATTTTACTAATACTTTTGCACCAGTGGCTAAGATGGTTAGTGTACGTACATTTCTTGTTGTTGTTGTAGCCAAGAAATGGGAGGTTCACCACTTAGATGTGAACAATGCCTTTCTACATTGCGATTTGCAGGAAGAGGTCTATATGAGACTTCCTCCAGGGTTTTCTTCTTTGTCCCTCGTTAAGGTGTGCAGTTTACACAAGTCTTTATATGGCTTGAGACAATCCCCCCGAAATTGGTTTGCTAAACTTACTTTTTCTCTTCGTAAGTATGGTTTCCAACAATCTCATGTTGATCACACTTTGCTTATCGGAAGGGGAATGATATTTTGTCTTTATAGGTGTACGTGGATGACATATTGGTTGCAGGAAACAATTCGACTCTTTGTACATCATTTAAACGGTACCTCGATGATTGTTTTCAGTTGAAAGATCTAGGCCCGTTGAAGTATTTTCTCGGTATTGAGTGTGTTTGTTCTTCAGAATGAATGTTTTTGAATCAGCGAAAGTATGCATTAGATATTCTTCATGAGGCCGGTCTTCTTGCTTCCAAGCCAGTCGAGTCTCCTTTGCCACAAAATCACCAACTCGTTTTGTTCACTAGTGAGTTTTACGTAGACTCGGAACAGTATTGGTGCTTGGTTGGGTGCTTGATTTATATCACTATTACTCGACCGGTCTCTCCTATGCGGTGCATATCTTGTCTCAGTTCATGTAGTCTCCACGTCAGGATAATTTTGATGTTGCGATTTGGGTTCTACAATATATTAAAGGGCATCCATGTCAAGGTTTATTTTTAAGAGCTGATAGTGATCTGCAGTTGTATGCCTACTGTGATTCTGATTGGGCTAGTTTTTCTATTTCTCGCCGCTCAGTTAGTGGTTATTTTATGTTGCTGGGCAACTCTCCTATTTCATGGAAGACCAAGAAATAATCTATTGTATCTCGTTCCTCAACCGAAGCCGAATACTGTGCAATGGCGTATGCTTGCGCCGAAGTGAAGTGGCTTAAGGTACTTCTTGCATCTCTTAGTGTTCACTATCGATAGCCAGTTCATCTCTTTTAATTTAGTCAAGCAGCTATCCATATTGCTGCTAATCCAGTTTTCCACGAACGTTCTAAGCATATTGATATCGATTGCCATTTTGTCCGGGAGTTGCTTTTGCGCGGGATCATAGCTACAGTTCACGTTCGTACCAGGTTCCAGTTGGCGGATTTATTTACTAAGGCACTTGGTGTTCCAGCTTTCTCCCTTTTATTATCCAAGTTGGGCGTTCGTGATCTACACGTTCCCACTTGAGGGAGAGTATTAGAAAATTAGTGATTTGTGATTTGTTTTATTAGGAAATTAGTGATTTGGTGATTTGTTTTCCTATTCTTGTTGATATTAGTTTCCTTAACTCTAGGTGTTGGCTTAATCTCCAAGTCTAGATATTAGTATATATTGTACAAGTTTTCGTAAGTTAATCATATGGAGTTTCATAAGTTTTTCTAAAGTTAATCATTTACCTTCGCAAGAGTCTAGTTGTGAATAGTTGCAATGAATCCTCACTCAAACAACTTAGTAGTCCTGAACTTAAATGTCAGATATACTTGACACCGCGAATAAGATACGTTCGAGGTTTAAGATGCTCAACAACCATTAACGGCATGATTGGTATGAATGAATGGAATTAGGTTGGAATTGAATGAATTTAGGAATGGAATAACATTAGGAATGGAATGATGCAAAGATACTATTCTTATGATTGGTATGTACAAGGAATGGAGAAATGAATGGATGACGATTTTTTACTTGATTTAAATATATTGATTGGTAATTATAAATTAATGATAGTAATTGAGAAAAATAATTTTAAAGTATCAAATTCTCTTAAATAAGATTTTTTAAATAAATTTTATTAAATATGTTATTCGTAAATTGATATAAGATTATTTTAATGTGTGCTAAATAATATATATATATATATATTTATATCTATGATATCAAAAATATTTTATATAATATTTTTAGGGATAATTACAAAAAAACACCCCGAGATTTGGGCTAATTACAAAAAAATCCAGAGATGTTCTAAAATTACAAAAAACCCCATCAGGTTTGATTATGTGTTAAATTTAAGGGGGTAACTATAGTATTTTTATAAATATCAGGGGGGTTTTGATATTTTTTTGCTTATGAAGGGGAACATGTAAGACAAAATCAAACCTCAAGAGGGTTTTTGTAATTTTAAAAATCTCCGGGTTTTTATGTAATTATCCCAAACCTCATAGGTATTTTTGTAATTATTTCTATTTTTATACAAAAATATAGAAAATCAACAAAAGAATTCTTTATCAAAATTTTGATTTAACTATTGAATATTGATAGAAATTGACTATGATTTATTAAAATATTAAATATAACTTATATTTAAATTATAATTTGTTTTTATTTATAACACTACTTTTCGAAAATATAGATTATATCCAACATTTTTAGTCATTTATAGAAAGATAATTTTATTAAAAATAAAATTCGAGTCATTCTTCATGATTGGGAATAACTAAACCCATGGGGGAGAGGAGGAATGGTCATTCCCTTACTTTTGGGAATAGGGATTCCCATGGGAATGGGTATTCCCATTACTAAAGCATACCAAGCATGTGAATGGGAATGAAACAAGGAATGCTCATTCCATGCCTACCACATTCCCACATACCAATCATACCGTAAAGATGGTAACTATTGCAACACAAGTTCACATGTCAATTCATCCCCAAAAGCAACCGCACGGTTTTGAATACCCCGTCAAATTTAAAGACATACTTCAATCATCATTTTCTCTATTATGCGTTTTATCAAACACCTACTAGGCAATATTTGGAATGTTCTCAGAACCACTATTAAAATATTATTCTTCCTCGCCAAGTGTATAGGAAACACTCACAGACTCACCACCAACATCACTCGCAACTACTCAGCTCTATCCCAAACAAGATTCAAGTTAGCCGATGTACATATGTGCGCAAGCAATAGAAGAGTGGAGGCAGTAAGACAGTGGGCTGTGGTCCTGATAGAAAATAAACCCACTCCACCAGAATACGACTTCAATTGAATTAGATTTTTGAAGTAATTCACCGACCAGAAGCACATATCAGGAAGATTATGATGAGAAAAAAATATAAGCCACTCTTATAGAAACTATCTTGGTGCACCACTACATATCAAAATATATTTTGCTCTTAACATTTGATTTCAGACTTAATCAGATAATCAATTTTCTCACGTCTTGCTTAATGTTTCCTACGAACGACGCAAGTTGTTGGGGTGAGAAATTTATCCCACCAATAAAACCCGATCTCCAATATTTGTTCCGTGTTAACCCCAGCAAAACAACATTGAAAATTTCCGGTGTACCCTCTCTGAGGCTCAAGTCAAAAAAATCTATCAAATGAGAATAAGAGATAATGTAATAGAGAAGAGAATTGAAAATTCCCTTTTACATGGAAAGTCCTATTTATAATGAGATGTAGTAATTAAGATAAGAAGTTCACCTCATCTTGTATAAAAGCATCACTTGATCATCCAATTAGATAGTTTTGGTATATTTACTATTTTTTCTTTAATATCAAATAAAATTTATTTTAAGATTATATCTATATGGCCCTAATAGAGCCAATACTAGTATTTGGGCTCTCAAATTTTATTGACTCAATTTGCCAAATTTAGGCCATATCAAGAATATTGCCAATAAGAAAAAGTGGGAAAAAAATAAGAAGAAAAAAGACACGATGGTGTCAAGTTATGTTCTACTTAGGTTAATCCAATGCTCATCATGTGTAATATTGGCAAAATTATTTTTTTAGTCCTCTAAGTGGGCTGACCTGGAGCTTTAGTCCTCACTTACTAATTTGTATGATAGTAGTCCTCTAACTAATTTTTTTCGATCTTTAGTCTTGTTACCTGCTATACCCGGTCAACCTAACCTAAAATGCTGATGTGACATTCTTTTTCTAATAAAATATTTTTTGTTGACTTAATTGATGACATGTATACATAGTTGGATGATTTTGAAGGGGAAACTAGGTTTTGGTACCAAAATGGAGGAAAAATTGATATTTAGTTATAAAATATAAAAAAACTATATTTTGAAAAAAAATTAAATAATTATATTTTCGAAAAAATTAATATAAGTTATTTGTTTTGAAAAAATAATTTGATTATTGTTTACAAAAATAATACCGAATTATTTTATAAATAATTTATTATTTTCAAAAATAATTTAAATTATATTTAGTTATAAATATAGCTTTTAACATTATTTTTTCCAACTTTTAAAAATAATTCAGTTTTTTGACATTATCAACTTTTAAAAAGAAAATTTCGAATTCAATAGCATCAATATAATATTAAAAATAATATAAAAATATAAGTAAAAATATTTTTTAAACCATAACCAAATTATTCAAATCAATAACATCAATATAATATTATATTTAAAATTTAAACATTCAAAAAGAAAATAAATTAAAAATGTTATAAAAATATAAGTAAAAATATAAAAAACTATATTTTGAAAAATAATTAAATAGTTATATTTTCGAAAAAAATAATATAAATTATTTATTTCGAAAAAATAATTTGGGTATGTTTAAAAAAATAATACCGAATTATTATATAAATAATTTATTATTTCAAATATAATTTAAATTATATTTTGTTATAAATATAGTTTTTTTGATTATTTTTTTCCAACTTTTAAAAATAATTCAGTTTTTTGACATTATCAACTTTTAAAAACAATTTTTTTGAATTCAATAACATCAATATAATATTAAAAATAATATAAAAATATAAGTAAAAATATTTTTTTTAAACCATAACCAAATTATTCAAATTCAATAACATCAATATAATATTATATTTTAAATTTAATTATTCAAAAATTAAATAAATTAAAAATATTATAAAAATATAAGTAAAAATATAAACAAACTATATTTTGAAAAAAAAAATAGTTATATTTTTGGAAAAAAATATAAATTATTTGTTTCGAAAAAATAATTTGGTTATGTTTAAAAAATAATACCAAATTATTCTATAAATAATTTATTATTTCAAAAATAATTTAAATTATATTTTGTTATAAATATAGTTTTTAACATTATTTTTTCCAACTTTTATAAATAATTCAGTTTTTTGACATTATCAAGTTATAAATATAGTTTTTCGAAACTATATTCAGTTTTGCCAAATTTTTAATAACTTGATAATTTCGGAAAATTGAATTATTTATAAAAGTTGGAAAAATTATTGTTAAAAACTATATATATAACTATATATAATTTAAATTATTTTTAAAAATAATAAATTATTTATAGAATAATTTGGTATTGTTTTTTTAAACCATAACCAAATTAATTTTTCAAAAAAAATAACTTATATTATTTTTTTCAGAAATATAATTATTTAATTTGTTTTTCAAAATATAGTTTTTTTTATATTTTTTAACTAAATATCAATTTTTCCTCCATTTTGGTACCAAAACCTAGTTTTCCTCCAAAATCATCCAACTATGTGTACATGTCATCAATTAAGTCATTAGAAAAATATTTTATTAGAAAAACCATGCCACATCAGCATTTCAGGCTAAGTTGACCGGGTATAGGACGTAACATGACTAAATATCTGGAAAAAATTAGTTAGAAGATTAATATCATACAAATTAGTGAGGACTAAAGTTCCAGGTCAGTCCACTTAGAGGACTAAAAAAATAATTTTGCCTGTAATATTGCACCTGCCAGGAAACACATTACCTGGTGCTGGTGACAACCTTTTTCACTGGCTTATTATACTATTGGGTGAACAAAAAAAAAACGCTATCAAATTTTTTATTCAGGAAAAAAAACATTACCTTGTAACTGCATGGGAATAAATATTCTCTTTTCCAAGTGACTGAAGTTATTTTTCATAGTTTTCTTTCTTTTCTTTGAGCTAATCTTCATTTTTTGTTGTTCGGAAAATACTTCACATACTTTAATATACATACAATATTTTTATTGGTTCAGTTCCTATAAGCAGTGGCGGAGGGAGGGGGGGCCAATCCGGCCTTGCCCCCCCCCCCACCATTTTTTTTTAAAAAAAATTGATAAGGTAATTTTT
Organism: Rehmannia glutinosa; assembly: GCA_016081115.2. Classification (NCBI taxonomy): domain Eukaryota; kingdom Viridiplantae; phylum Streptophyta; class Magnoliopsida; order Lamiales; family Orobanchaceae; genus Rehmannia; species Rehmannia glutinosa. The sequence goes on from CM071926.1 coordinate 5,023,773, forward strand.
AAAAAAAAAATTAGTTAAAATTTATATGATTTTTCTATTAATTTTTTATCTGGCCTACCCCGATTTCGTGTATCAGCCCACCCCGTAAATTTTCCTAGCTACGCCATTGCCTATAAGTACAATTTTGTTTACAAATTTATATAATCAACTAGTGAATATATATATATATATGTATTTTAATCAGTTGGTCGAAGGGTGCAAAAACTCTTTTTTTTTATCATGTCGACTTAAGTCATATACATGTCTACATGTTCACTAATTTAAGTTTTTGTCGTCAAATAATGGAGCAACGCTATTTTTTGCATTGGTTAGAAAGTATGGCCTTTAGTCTTATCCCATTGATTTTTTCCACACTTTTTACAAAATTATATATGTAATTTACTCAATCGCATTGAAAATGTCTCATTTTTAACTTTTCATTTTTAATTTTCTAATTTTAACTTTAAATTCTTAATTCTGACATTTATATACTCAATTTTTAGTCCAATATTAATCAACGAGACCCACCGCCACCATCATATTTTATATAAATTAATATTTTGAAATTAAATTTTCAAAGTGGATCCACCATATATTGTTACATTTTCAAACAACATCATTATAGTGAGTCTCATCGCCTATATATCTACATAAATATCATTTTATCACGTTTTTTAATGAAATTTTCAAAAAGCATATTAAACCAAATATTTTATCATTTACACCTTATAAAGTTTTCATTAAGTTCAGTATAATTTACCATGTTTTATTTTAACCCCAAATTTCAATAAAAAGGGGAGTCCATATTAATGGAACTAGTTTGTGTTTGTGCAATGCACGGGGTGTATTACATCAAGGCACGTAAATTGCATTCATATAAGAGTTACAATGTTAATGAATATAAAAACATACAATAGAAACTTCAAACAAATCAAGTTAAATCACTACATTTTCAAATGAATTTTGGAATACTTCTTTGTATACAACATTATTCGTGTGTTTGATTTTGTTTTATCGTTATTATCACACACGAAGCTACAAGTCTCCCTATGGGGGCACGTGCCCCCAAGTTTTTTTAATTATAAACCTATTTATATAAAACACTAATGTTATTATAATTTAATCAACATTATAAATTAAAAAAATGTTACAATATTATTAAGAAAAGTGTTAATATTGTTATAACATTTTTAGTTTTCTATAAAATTTAAAATTTATATATTAATTAGGAAAAATCAAGTGTCCATTAACTATTTTTTATGTAGTTTTCAATTCTATTTATTTTTTGCCCCTGTTGTAAAATATTCCTAGATATGTCCATGTTAATTACAAACTAATATTTTCAAACTCTTACGATATGTGTCTCGTAAAAACAACATATAATTGACCATGAATGAAGAGTTCTTTTACAAGAGAACTGATGAGAATAATTAAGAAATATAATTGTTCTCATTATTTGCGATGTTTTGTAATATTATTATATGGTTCTACTTTCTGATATTTGTTTTGGGATATTTTTGTTTCTTAAATAATTTTGTGTTCCATAGAGCAGTAATTTTATATTTTTATATAATTTTTATTTTTAATTATGGATTTCACTATCCATCTTTACAGTAATTCAATTCAGTTTTTCAAAAAGTGATATATTATATTTCAGTTTAGTAAAGCATAACATGTATAACAAATTTTCTTTATTGTCAATATTTATATGTTATATTTTTGAAATTTTCGTATATCCAAAATACTATAATTACACACATTGATGATCCATTGTAAATTAAAAATCCATAAATATTAGATTTACAGAATTCTCAACATAAATTATTCAATGGTTGATTTATTTTTGTACTGACAAGATTGATTTGGATTGCAATCAATCAAATATTCAGAGTGTTAAAAAAAAGATGATAAATTTATCATAATAAAATACTTATCCCAATAGTTGTACTAAAAATTAATATTTTAATGAAATTATTTTAACCCAGAGCCTGTAAGTGTTGGACGGGTTTTTAATCATATATTTTCCAGTATCATATCACTAATTACAAAATTTGACATATATGTTGTTGTTATATTTTTATTATTATTGGAGGATGGTTTAGGCAGAGAAATGTTTGAGATAATATTTAGAAGTTGTTTGCTTATTTTATCTATAATATATATATATATATATAGGGAGGAAATCCTGTGAGACCACCCTCCTAGGTAAGACCATAGGACCAAATCTACACCATCAAAAAAATAAATCAATGGACAAGATATAAACAAATAAATACAACAATTCATATGAAAGTATACATTAGAGGGGGTAAAATATGAATACAAGAAATTAAATATAGTAACCGCTTCCTAAAAATTAGGGACGTGATCTTATATTAATCACGTCCTTATAATCAAGTGATTCACCTTTCCTTTCTGTCTCTTCCCATTCGAACCTGCAAATTATTCAAATATGGCAACAGAATCATGCAACAATTAATGAAAAGTATATAATTTCACTAAACTAACTATACATTAAAATATTACTAAGTATACATAAACAATTAACTAAGTATACAATTACACTAAACTACATGTACATTAAAACATTACTAAGTATACAGAAATATTTAACTAAGTATACAATTACATTGAACTAACTATACATTAAAATATTACTAAGTATACATAAATATTTAACTAAGTATACAATTACACTAAACTAAATACACAATTCCACTGAATTACTTATATAACTAAGTATACAATTCCATTGAACTAAGTATACAAATTCACATAACTAAGTATATAAATTCACTAAACTGCTTACTAAACTACTTATATAACTAAGAATACGATTCCACTGAACCAAGTATACAAATCCACTTAACTAAATATACAATAAAACATGACTAAGTATACAAGTCCACTGAACTAAGTATACAATAAAACGACTGTTCACAAATATGGCGGAAGAAGTATCAATTTTGAAAAAAAAAATGCTTGAAATTGATGATTTTTTCTCCCTAAAAATCGGGTAACTAAAAGGTAGGATTATGTTTCCTTAAAATAGCTAATAACCGTCCAATTAACAAAATTTATTAAATATAAAAGTACAATTATACCCTTATAGCCTAAATTAACTAAAATGATCTACACCATCCAAAATTTTAAATCAAGAGTCCATAAGTGTTCTTATGGACTAACATAAAGGGATTGGTCTCATTTGAACCAATCCCATATAAGAAGATGGTTATATGAGACTACATCATAGGGTGGAATTTATCCACCTTTATCAAAACATCCTCAATCACTCCTCTTGGGTAAGTGAGTGACTTGTCAGCTAATTGCAAGGTAATGGTGGATGGCCTCACCTCTCCAATGTCAAGTTTCCTAAAAACAGACAAATGCATAAGATTAATGCTAGCACCCAAATCAAAGACCTTTATTAAATAAAGAATCACCAATAGTGCAAGGGATAGTGAAACTCCCCGGATATTTTAATTTTTGTCGTAGCTTTCTTTGTAAAATGGTGCTACACTCTTCTGTGATATTGACTGTCTCATATGCCTCCAATTTGTTTTTTATGGACATTACATCCTTTATGAATTTTGCATAATTTGGCATTTGTTCAAGTGCATCGGCAAAAGGGATGTTGACGTGAATTTTCTTGAAGTTCTCCAGAAATTTGGAAAATTGAGAGTCCAAGTCCATAGGGACCAATCCTGACCACATATCTAGATTTTTCAATGGCTACAATTTTAGAGCTTAGATGTTGTTAATTAAAGAAAGGGGTAAATTAGTCATCCTTTAAAGCAACCCAATATTAACGGGATTCAGATTGTGATCACGCAATCTCTTCAAATCTCACAGCAAATTCAACGTGAACAAATCCTCATCCTTCTTCTTCAACGCACTAATTGTTCGCCAAAATTATTTGGATCTCTATACTACAAGTGTACAGTCATAGGCGTAGCCAGGATTTTCGGCTAGTGCAATCAGAATTTTTTTTCATTTTAGCATGGACGAATGCAAACCAATATTTGAAAAAAAAATAAATAGAAAAATGAGGCAAATATGAAGGTTGTATCTTATAATAATTCTTTGCGGGTTTTCATAATCTCCAATTATGGTTTCTCTAGAATGAACCTTTTGGATAAGTGACTTATCTAAAAACATATTCTAATTAAACCACCAAACAACTATTATTATTATGGAATAAAATTATATACAAAAATTCATTCAAAAAATACCTCCAAAAATTTGTTCATTATCAAGTTTGGAACATATATTATGTACATAACAACAAGATCCAATCATTTATCCATTAATATACCTTAACTGAACCAGATAATTCTTAATATTTTGAGCCAAGACAGTAAGGTTTATTGATTTTTTTAAATTTAACTCAGTTTTTTTTATATGAACTAAACCTTCGATTGAATTTCCAGTGCGGTCCAACTTAAATTTAACAGGGTCACTCCGAGATCGAGTGCTGTCCGTCGACCGCACTCGTCCTAAGGTAGCTTCGCCCATGTACAGTATAGTTTATAAGATAATGACAAGCGAGGTCGTATTCCTCAGGGATTTGCTATGAAACACTTAAGCTATAATAACATCGTATTCCAATTTTATATAAGCGACCGAATATCAAGTTTTTATAAAAATCAAAAATAAAAGAAAAAAATAAATAAATTTGTGAACCCCACAAGTATTTTCAATAACCACGGAAACAACCTTAGGCACATAATCTCAACATGTTTCTTCAATATTAAATCCAAATTAAGAAAAATGAGAACGAAAAAAAAAACAAATTGATTATAATATATAAAAATAAAAAACATAAATTAATTATATATTTTAAGAGAGCTTATACATCTATTAAAATACTCGTTGAGTTGTCTAAAACTTTAAAATTTATATGCTTACTTAATAATTTTTCACAATTAAATTATATTAGATCAATTGAGACAATTGAGATTTATACCAACAAATTACTATACATATGTTACTTTAAAAAATAAAATCATAGTGCCACTTGATTTATCAATAACGATATTATTTTACTTAAATCATGATTATTTGAAAAAGTTATCTAGCAGAAGCTAATGAATAATAATTTTTTTATTGTTTAAGATTAACAAATAAATATAGAAGCTAATAAATATAGCCTACATAATAGAACAAATAAATAGATTTTTTATATAATTAATAGAACATATTGTTGTTGTATCCAAGAAGTATATACAACATTTATTTCTACAAAATTCATATATATGCATATCTATTTTATTTCAAAAGTCGCCATATAATGCAAATCTGAATATATAAATCTCTTTTATCAATATTTAAATTTGAATTTTTTGTTGATTTTTGTTATATATATATTATATTTAGTTATTTTTTAAGTTGATTTTAAATTGGAATTTTGTTATTCTTATTTGTATTGTATATTGGAAATAATATACCATTTGAATTTTTCAAATTTGACAATTATCAGATATTTGGTTATACTTATCCATCAAGAATATGATTTTCGTAAGAAAATAAACAAATAAATACTAATTTATGTGAAAAATAAAATTAGTAACTATTAAATTTATATTCACATTATGTCTAAAATTCTTCCATTTTAAGCGTGTGAAGATCTATGAAAATTCAATTTACTCAAAATAATAAATTTTAATTGTTTAAATTAAAAAAAAATAAAAACTACATTTTTTTTATATAACAATCATTAGAATTTACTCAAGTTATGCTTAGGTACAAAATAGATTTACTGGAAATAGGGAATTACAATTTTTAAAATTTAGAAAGTATGATATATTAAATAATTTAATATTTTATATCATAGTTTTTCATTTAAGTAGTGTTTTTTTTTGGAATTTTTAAGATGTAATAATTATATTTGAAGTTATCCAATGATTTATATTTTTATTATAGTATCTTTTTTATTTCTTTTAATATTGTTTATGTGAGGCCCCGAATTTTAACAACGTGAGATACGGTGTTATGTAGTGATTATTTATTCGGCTATGTATCGCAAAACCTATTATTAATGAAACGCGACTCTACTCTTATTTATTTCTTCCAACGTCAATTACGCATTTCGCATTTTTGAGCTTAACAATTTAATATTCTTCTCTAGTATTAATACTTGATCGAATGACTACGACTTTAGAAATATTGGACCCTCGATAAATTAGGAGTATATTCCAATCCCTATCCAAATTTTCATTATATTCTATAATTTATTTGTAAAGCCCCAAATTTAACAAACCCAAAATAGTCACAATAATCCCAATTTTTAGGTACATCTCTGGATTTATACCAAATTAGCTAGGTTCCACAAGAATAATTATCCAAAACTATAATAACTGAAATTTATAATTTGTTGAAATCTAAGTCTATTGAAAACCTAAGATTACATAAACTAGGTTTATTACATATAATATAGCGGAAGTCTTAAATTACAAATAAAATAAGGACAAATAATATATTATAAAATGACAACAAACCCCTAAGAAAAATACTTAAATGAAGCCCAAACTAGTTTAGTCCAGTAGTCTCAACGTGCTACTATTCTTGCGTAGGTAGTTCGGTGTTAGGCTCACCAATATCTGAAAGATTTAGAAAAACATGGGGTGAGCTAAACGAGCCCAGTGAGTGGGGTTGGGGAATGCAGAAAAGTTTTAAGAAAACGAATTATGAAATCCTGTGTGATGCATGTTATGTGCACAATGGAGGTTAAGTAGAGTAAATGGCATTTTCAAAAGACGAACCAAAATTTTATCAACTTACGACAAATCATCAAAAATTTATGAAAGGAAAATAATATAATGGTGAGACGCTACTCAATAAAAACACAAGGCCGATGTGGAATTTACACCGCACCTTAATGTTTAGGTTCAAATTGATTTTAAAACGGACAAGGTTCTATGCCCCATTTTAAAATCTAACGATCGGGATAACATAACAATAAACGCGAGGCCGATGTGGAATAACACCGCACCCCATTGCGTTCTCCAACTCACCAGGCCGAAGCCTCCCGGCTCCTTATTCCTCCCGAGTGGCTCGACGGCTCTTTAGCGTGGGTTGAAACCCGAGACCATCATATTCCGGAATATACCAATACTACGACCCAAGTTCCGCCGTCTCCGGCCCGACCAGGAAAATGGGAATAGGCACATGTGTAGTCGAGCAAACATTAACAGCAACCTGCTCAATGATTGCCCCAAACCACACACGCCAAACGAGAAACGAGATTCACAAAGCAGTAAAAAAAAGCGATGAACGCGTCAAATAAATATTTATTAGTATCACTCGAACACAAAAAAAATAATCTGGACAGTCCCTCAACAGTTTCAAATTCCAGATTAATAGAGTAATTTTCAAAAATTTACAAATTGACCCCAATAATTTCCATTTTTGTGAAATTACTCCAAAATGAACTTTTAAGACCTACAAAATCTACTCCAACTTCCTTAAAGGTATAAAACAAAACCCACATCAGTTTTCAAATTCATAAAAAAAATGGTAGGACAGTTCTGGAAATTGCAATTTGGCCCTAAAATTCTTGAGTTTTAATAAATTCACCTCAAAACTCTTGATAAATTGAAAATAAGCCCTACTAATCAAATTAATCAACAAAGATCCACAAAATAACCCTTTTAAATCTTTCAAAAACAGTCCTATAATTTCAGTTTTTAAAAATTAGCCCCAAATTTAACGAAATTTTGATTAAATTAACAATTATAACTAATCCAACCATCAATTTGTCAAACCATGACAATTATCACATAATCACACATATAAATGCATAATAACTCAATCAATTTCATGATTTAGCAAAAATTTCAAGAAACCCATTTGAAAAATAAAATAAATTTTAACCCACCTCAAATCCATTTGCTCGGAACAACCACCAAAACCTTCACCACAGTCTCCAAATAAGATTATAAAATCAACCCAAACTACAATGAAGTAATTATTAAAATTAGATTCTAACAGCCAACCCAATTGTATATCTATCAAAACCTTAGAACTTTAATAATCAACTTACACTAATATGATCTTCAAAGCTTGAATAATGTATTCCTCAATTTGCATGTAAGATCAAACTATTTCTTTTTTTTTTTTTTCCAATCCTTCCTTTCAAAGCTCACGGCCTTCTTTAAGTTATTGGTAATTTATTCACTAATAGTTCTAGTGAGAAATTGGGTATGAGTATGGGAAATAAAGTGAAGAAAAATTGCAACTCCTTACTCTCTAAAGTACACGGTAGAAGCATAACCAAGGAAAGAGAAAAAAATCTTTACTTTGCACTCCACTCTCTCTTTCTCTCATTTTTTTGAAATGGCTAAGTGGAGAAATGAGGTCTTATCACCTTTATTTATAAATGAAAATGGATCTCAAACTTACATTTAAATTTGTTAAATAAAATTGGCTTGAGTTCGTGGGTTGTGGGCCGAGAATTAGGAAGGAAATGAGACCAATCTATGTTCATTTTAGGCTTTGTTTAACTTGCAAATAAAAGAGTGTTTTGGGTCATTCAAGTGATAAGAACAAGTAACAGAAGGTTAGGCCCCCTTTTTTGGTTTTTTCAAATAAAAAATTAGACTAACTTATTAAGGAAACACTGAGAAATTTGGGTATAATGCAAACACTTAATTGGCTTATAAAATAGGAGAAAATAGTTTAACATTTGGCAAATTAATAAAATGGTCTAAGAATTTCCTGGATTTGCATAATTTCAAAGTGTGAAATAAATTGGTTTAACTAAGAAAGTGACTCAATGTTATTCAAGACTAAGAAAGTGACTCACTACATTTCAAATATTAAGTCCATAAGTCAAAGACTTAAAACTCAAATACTTAACTTTCCATAATAAATATGTTGAAATGATCAAGCGTAATCTAATCAAGTAAGGTTATTCTTACACGTGCTTAAAACTTTCAAATATTAAACTTAATAACTCAAGCACTACACTAATCTAAATCTCACTTAAATTTTCCAAGCTATATTAAATCAAATCAATCATTAAAATAACTAAAATTATATACTAACACTAAAATTGAATAAATGTAGATAATTAAAACTCAAATATTGATTAAACCTCTATTTACATAAGCATCTGAATTTGGGTTCTCACATTATTTCCCCAAAAACTTCCAATTAATTTTTTTTTTAAAAATACATATTTCTTATTTCACATCTTTAATTTTTAAATTTTAATATTTAAGTATAAATATTTATACATTTTATTTTTCTTCAATTTTATAAAAGACTGAAATCAAATATTTTATTTTGTTATTTTATTTTTCTAATTTTCGAAATTTAATTAAAATTGGAAAAAATTTCAATTTATTTTTCAAGCCTACATTTAAATTACCCTACATATTCCACTACATCTTGGTCAACAAACAATAATTTTCCTAAACATAGCTTTTGGCTTCATGTCCCTAGTAAAAGGACTCTAATTAATTTTGTATTCCTAAATCACCCCATTATTCCCACTAAGTTATTTTTTTTACCAAAAACAAAAATTTGTCCCCTCCTCTCTTGCATAGTGATTGGCCATTAGGCCATTTTGGAGCAAAAATTCCATCTTCAATTCACCAACACATTCAACTCTTCAAGCAAAAATCCTCTCCCTTCTCTCTAAAATTCTCCAACTTCTCACTATATTTTCATCTTCTTCTTCAATTAATGCTCAAGAAATATCCAAAAACCACGTATTCCCATCCCAACAAGAATAACTGGATTGATTGGTGTGCATTACATGCACATGTTGAAACTAGGAATAACCATTTACATTCACCAGCAAGTTTCCTTCATTACACCAGAATCCTACTTATTAACCTTCACCAAATATTCGAAGAAACCACATGGTCACATCAAAACAACAAAAGTTGCCTTGATCAGCGCATATTACACATGGAACAAGAATCGAACATGTGTGGAAAACTCGAAACAGCAAATGCCCAACAATGAAGCCCTCAACATGACTCCAACGTTAATCAAATGATTTTGTAGTTATGGATTTAGTGAAAGCTTGGAAAGGTCTGATTACTGTTGAATTAAGACTCGTATATGTAAAATATCTAGCTCATCCTCTTCACTTCTTAACATAAGTTTGATTTTTGGTTTGAGGTACACTTAGAAGACAACTTGAAGATAATAGAGACTTGGAACCATCTTGACTAGACCTCAAGAAATTGTGAAAGAAATTGGACTATAAGGTAAGAAATGGGATTTTTAGTACATTTTCTTCTTCTCTTCTATTTTCCAAAATTTTGATACTCCATTTTCATTTTTGGACTTTTCGGGGCTGACCTTAAGAGTTGTTTTAAGAGTGAGCAAGGAGACCCATTTTGAGACCTCTACTTGTCTTATTTCATCTACTACACAAGGTAAGTGTAGTTTTATCAATTTTCTTCACCTCCTTCTTCTTTCCTTAAATTTTTAACCTCATTTCCTAACTCCTACATTTTTTTGGTATTCCTTGACCTAGGGGGCTGACCTAAGTCACTCTCCTTCAAGAGTGGTTTATTTCATCTTTCACCAACATGTTCATTTTTAAGGTGGGTGGAAAAATTCTTTCAACTTCTAGGTGTTTTATTTAAAAATATGCATGTAGTATTTTGATTTTGAGCACTTGAGATATATATTATGTATTGCATGCTATTTTCTTGTATCAAGTTGGAAAAATTCTCAAGTGTTGTTAAAAAATGCGATTTATCGAAAAAATAGGGCATACATATACACTTTATTGTTATACTTGATGAAATTTTGTATGAGAATGATATGAATGTGTATGACTCTTGAAATATATGTTTTGAATAATTTATAACCTGGACAAGTCGAGCATAATTGATTAAATTTCAACTTTTGGACTTAAAATGCAAAAATGGAAAGTTGGTGGACTTAATTGCAAGAAAATAAAACTTAAGGGACCCCTCTATAATTTTCGATTTTTGGGACTGAACTCAGGTTCAAAAATTATGTTTTGACATTTTAATAAAGTTTTAAGAGTTTTTAGATAAATAAAATCAACCCTTAAAAGCCCAAGGACTAGATTGAAAAATTTGAGAAGTTTAAGGGCTATTTTGCAAATTTTGAAACTGTACCAGACCCTAATTTTAAAATTTGAAATTTTAACTCTTAAGGGACTGGAAATAACATATTTTAAGTGTATTCCAAAAATCCAAGTGTTTAGAGCTTGGAAAATAATTTTATAAAAATTGAGGACCAAATTGTAAAAGATTAAACTTGAGGACCAAAATACAGTTTCCAGGACTTATGCAGTCCATGCACCTGAAAATACTAATTTAACTATAACATAATTATATCTTGGACCCAAAGTTCAAATTTCATAACAATTGGACCCCTAAAAGCCTTAAAGGCAATTATTTTAAAATGGGACAAAAATGAAATTTTCAAAAGTTAAAGGACCCAAACTTATTTCTTTTTAAAACTGCTTTTGTCCCAATGTTCCACTAACCATAGTGATATTTTCCAACTGGAATCACATTAAAAGCCCTTCCGGTTTGTGAGTTCCAATTATTTTAAACTTAGAGCCCGAAATGACAATTTTAACAAATTTGGGGCCAATATGAGAATTTTATAAAAACTCGACCTCAAAACTTCAAAAACCTGAATCTCTGAAAAATTTGGAGAATTTAGGAACTGACCTCATAATTTTTCAAGGTCGGGATATTTATTTATTCAATTTTTAACCCCAAAAGTATTGGTTTTTACAAAACGGGGCTAAATTATAAATTTTCTTTTTATCAAGGACCTAACTCAAATTATTTTCCTTTTACTAAAACAGCCCTGGACCCTCTGACTTCAATTCTTAATTAAAATATTTTATTTTCTCAAAAACCCCTTGACTTATCGGACCGTCTTGACCGATTAATACCCGATCGCAGCGACTTCGCCGTCTTGCGATTTGAATCTATAACGGACTTATGTTCCACCTAATCTTTGAAGATATCGAAGATTGCTTATCCTCCCGATAATCATCTTCATCCAAATAACTCTACCAACGCCATAATTACCTTACGCAAATTTTTGAAAACTTTTCATGAATCGCTTCCCGAATCAATATACTCGATCTGGTTGTTACCCGAAACGTGTATTTATTTTTTCGCTGAGTCAACTTGGTGTGTCGAGCTCACATTCGGAATGGATACGTCGGGGATGGAACCAAGGCAGCTCGGCCGCTATTCCACTCTTCCCCCATCGCCCTAATCCCGCAATCGAGGGACGGAGTTTGTCCGAGGAAGCGGGTCGTAGACTTGAGGTATAATCATGATTATGACAAACCGAGCCTTGCTAGCTCCACTGTGGATTTTGTCTTTGCCTACGGAGCGATAAGGTGAGAGGTCTTGGACCATCTTACTCGGGAGTTACAAGGAAGAACGAAGGAATCACATCGATCCACACGATTCCGCAGTTAATCGGACCCGTTTGGTTGGCACTACAAACCGCACGCAACCGCTTACTTGTATTGCATAGGTTGGCGCTACAAATCCGACGCAACCGCTTACTTGCCTTGCATAGGATTGGCGTTACAAACCGCACGCAATCATCCCGATCGCTTGAAGTGCTGCGTGACCACGAATTATTTTCTTAAATCGTATAAGTATATTACATAAATATATTTTTCATGACACTTGTGGATCGTGTGTGAATTCATGCATCATCTCTCACGCATTTTCATACAACTAAATTTCTCGCATTAACTATATATAACGCCACACTTGCACACGATCACCCCATCCACCGAGATTTCTCGCCCCACCCCCTCCCGTTTTCTAACCTTAGAAGATGACTTTGTCGAAGAAGTTCGAACCCGCTTGGATTGAACTCTCGAGCTCCGCCCGTTGAACTCATTTCCTATCGTTATCTATGTTCTTTGGACTATTTTCTTTTATTTTTTCGATGTTGGACTCTTTTATTTCCTTTGAAATTCTCAATTTGTAATTGAAGGGCGTAGGACCCATTTGACACTTAAGCCGTGATATGATGTGTACTTTATTCCTAGTTCGAAGATTTGTAAGCTATTAAGTTGTTGGGATGTAATTGTAATCTTGTTGTACTTGTAGTTTTTCGCTGCTTTAGACCTTGTTTCACTTGGGATTGTTACATCGTTTTCTAGAATGTTGGGTTTATTTCTGTTTAAGTGATTGATCGCCGTTGCGTCACGTTTGGGGCATGACAGTTTAGGTTTATCTCGTGATTTCAAGACTTATCAAATAATTTTTATATTTATTTGATAATTGCTTTATTTCATAATATTTTGTTTATTTATATAATTTTGTGAATTCTTGGATAATGTAGAGTTATGGAATATTATATATCTTATATGTTTTTTTGGAATATTTAATTTATTTTATATTTTAAGTTTTTAATTTTTATGTGGTCAGTCTTATTAAATAATATTTAGATTTATCCTACAGTGTTTTGATCGTAAACAAAATTAAATTTTAAATCATCATAAAATATGAAAACTTAATTTTTTTAAAATTAAGGAAGCATAAAAATAGTTGTCAAAATAATTATACCTTAATAATTAAAACTTACCCAAATTATATTAACATGGAAAACCCAATTTACTTAAAATAATAAATTATAAAATTTAAATTTTAAAAATATAATTCAGTTGTCAAAATAATATGACCCAAAATCTTACTTTTATTGCAAGTTGTTGACACCGGGGGGCCCGAGCCATCAACGAGATACCACTCGTAGTAATTAATCCCTTTTTAACAATAATTCGACATTTTTCTAGATCTAGAAAGCTAAAATGGGCAAGAAATTTTCATACTACTATTTATAAATGTCTCTTATATAGATGAATGGGGAAAAATGTTTTCGCCCATATTCAAAATTCCGCTCCAACAGGTTAATTAGATACTACCCAATTGAGTAGTACCCAACTACACTGGGATTTTTACATATGTCCATTTTTTTTTTGAAAAAATATACCTGCTCATGTCGTAACTGGACACATATAAACATGCTAATGAAGTTGGGTGCTACCCAATTGGGTATGGTCGAACTTTCCGTTGCAACATTTAATTATTATTATTATTATTATTATTATTATTATTTAGTGCACAACATTTGAAGTTAGACAGATGGAATATTACAATTTACAAGTACACAAATATCGTTGCATAAGACCTTTCATCACATTTTTTTCATTTATTTAGAAGCATGAGGGGTTCAATTTTTTTTATTTTTTTAAATGGGGTTTGAACATGAAAAGTCTTTTAACATAACATTGCTAAACAGATTATGGTGAAATTGATGGTTTCCCGCCAATTTAAGATTGCTAAATACTGGCAAGGCCTATCTCCCGCCACTTTCACACCCAAGGCTACCAAGGGTGTAAAATTGTGGTAGCATAAAGCGAAGCCGCCTATGCAAGCGTTTTCATAGTCCACGATTTTGAAAATAAGATATGATATATATTAAAAAATATATATAAACAAAAAATATTGTTTAATAATTAATATTTATAGTTGTACAAACCAAAAAGTAGCAAATAAAAAAGAAAACACATATCATTTAAAAGAAATATAATTATTGGATATCTTTATTTTTTGAAAGTGATATACAATATTGTCATTGGAAACTTTATGCTTTTTGCCAAAACCATTTAATGATGATATCAACATTAAGTATTCTAAAAAAATAAATTCAACATTTGTCATTGTAATTTGAATTTAAAAAAAACAGGAGAATTTTTTAATGAATTATAGAAAATACTATCAAACACAATGAGTTATAAGTATGAATTTGAATAAAAAATGATTAAATAACAATTTAATAATAGAATCCAATTTAACCCAAATTTCAACATTAAATATTCTAAAAACATAAATTCAACATTAAAAAAAAGTGTAGAAAATATTATAACTAACTTCTCGTAATTTGAATTTAAAAAATGAATCAGGAGAATTTTTTAATGAGAATTATAGAAAATACTATCAAATTTCAACAATGAGTTATAAGTATGAATTTGAATAATTTACTTTAAATGATTAATATAATTTTCAATTTAATGATAGAATCCAATTTAACCCAAATTTCAACATTAAGTATTCTAAAAAAATAAATTCAACATTAAAAAAAAGTGTAGAAAATATTATAACTAACTTCTCGTAATTTGAATTTAAAAAATGAATCAGGAGAATTTTTTAATGAGAATTATAGAAAAGACTATCAAATTTCAACAATGAGTTATAAGTATGAATTTGAATAATTTACTTTAAATGATTAATATAATTTTCTGTCAAAAGATTTACAATTTTTTATTATTATTATTATTTCTTTTTCAAAAATAGCGGCAAACCCAAGTGGTTCCGCCACTGAGCGCGAAACGACGCCGTCATCCTCCTATGGCCCACAGTATCACCTCACCACACCCGGAGTTCCAAAACTACCCCCACAAATTCACTCAATTTCATTGCCCTTCTGTAAATTGCCCAACGGAAATTACACACTCGCCCCGACAGGAACCCCTGCCTGACCTGAGACATCTTCTCCCAAAAGGGGCTTATTCGTCTATCCACCTCAAAATACTACCCAATCAGTGGCAGTTCCTGTAATTTATGCGCCATACGAAAATATAATCTGCCCCCTCTAAAATTTCTGCCTAATATAAAATCGCTCGCTTCGATGCTTCGCGAATTTCATTTCTATCGTTGCTGAAGTGCTCTCAATCTCTGGAGAACTTCATTTTTTTTTCCTCTTCAATTTTCGTTTAAAATCTTTAGCTTTTTCTTTTCCAATTCTTGTTTTTTTTTTTTCTTGTTCTCTCAAGAATTTCTAGTTTGGGCCGCTTCTTTTTTTTTTTTTTTTGGTTATTTTTTTGGGGGGGTTTGATATCTATTACACATTCACTCGAATTATTTTCTTTTGTTTTGGGTGTATATAAATGTAGGAAACCCTAACCCTAGGTCTTTCTTGCGCCTCCAAGAAACTGAAGTCGGTGGTTCTCATAAGCCGAAGTTTGATACTAAAGACGGTTGCTGAATTGATTGTAAGTTTTTGTTGAGTCCTTCTTCAAGTTTGGGATTTTCATTGTTAGTTTAAGTTAATGAAACCCTAATTTTCATTAAAAAAATCGATTTTTTGGGGGATTGGATGCCCGGGCTCTAGGTCGGGCCTGGATGTGGGATGACTGAAAACTTTACTTTTCTATCGTTGCGTTTTTCGTTATCTGAAATGAGGTTTTTGTGTATTGATTTAAGTTAAAAGAAACCCTAATTTTTTTAAAAATGAATTTGGGGGGTGGGGGTGCCAATTGTTTGGATTAGGGTTTTGGACGTGGGATGATTTCATTTGGGGTTATTGAGTTTGTTTTATGTTCTTTAATTTCGTGGGTGTTATTTATGGTTGAGTTTGAATATTGGGGTAAATGTGGCGGATTTTGGTGTTCTTGGTATTTTTGGTGGGTGGAACGGAACACTTGATTTGAGTTGTAATAGATCTTTTAACTTCATTTTTTAACATGAATTTCTAGATTTTGAGTCAAAGTATGGGCTGGAATAATGTGTGGAGAAAGACTAGGTGATTGATGTTGTTTCTGAGAGCTATTTTATTAGTTTATTTTGTATTCTGATAGTGTTAGAAAATGAAATTTTGAGATGTTTAGCTGCAGATACCTAGCTTATTTACATTGCTGCAGTTATTGGAGAATTTGATTCATAGTGTTTCCCTTTAAATGCCTTTTGTTTGTATCCATTGCCTTAAAATTATTCTTGGGAAATTTACTAGGTTCTTAAATGCTTGATTAAAAAGGCGAAGCGATGATACATAGGTTTTGATTTGGAAAGTGAGCCGCTGATTGGTATTTTTAATTGGATAATGTAATCTGGTTGATCGGTGTTGTCTTATTTGTTAAACTTGTCGTATTCAATTTTTTGCATACATTTGGTGCCGGTTATGCAGTTTACCATTTAACTGTTTATGTAATATAATATCATATTGACATGTGTGTCCGGTCAACTATTGATGTTTCTGTTGCTGTTTGTGTGATCTGAATGTAATTCTGAACAGACTTTGCTCACATTAATTCCGTTGCTTTTGCGGCATATATTTCTTTGTCTAACAAAATTGTTGAATGCCTTTTTAGATGATCAATATATTTATGACACGCGTACATGGTACTATGGGTAATAGGTGTCTATTTCAGTCACGTTTAACTTTTATCAATTTGTCTGTTGTCATTTGGTAAGAATTAGGGCAGTGTTGTTTGTCGCATCATCTTATTTGTTACATAGATCTGCAGTTTGTTAAGAATGTACGCGAAGGTTCATGTATCAAATTCAATGCTTGTTTCCTTTATTATCGATGTCTGACATTCTAAATGAATAGTAACGCTCCATTTCGGAAAGTAAAGGCATGGTCGATATGTTTATAGTACCAATCAGGTGCATTAATTACAGTTAATTGGACCCATTGTCGTGAAGAGAAACATTAATAAATTCCTGTCAGGGGCATAAATTACATTTACCTATGATGATTATAGGAAATTGTGTTTAGGTTGTTACCAAAATGGTTATCTTCAAAAAAAAAAAATTGTTGGTGGCCTGCTTTTTCTATTCTCTTTTAGATGATATTCCACTTATTATGCCTTTATAAAAATTAACTAGTAGATTAATCATTGCAGATTAACCTGGACAGGTGCAATGCCAGAAAAACGCAATGTAAGTGGCCCACCTGCAAATGGCAGTGCATCAGGAGGCAATACATATACGATTGACTTGAATACCTTCAGTAGGCGATTGCAGGCTCTCTACGCACACTGGCGTCGGCACAAAGACGAGTATTGGGGTTCTTCCGATGTCCTTGCCGTGGCCACACCACCTCCTTCAGAAGATCTGCGTTACCTGAAGTCGTCTGCTCTGAATATCTGGTTGCTTGGTTATGAATTTCCAGAGACAATTATGGTTTTCGGGGACGAGCATATTTATTTTATGTGCAGCCAAAAGAAAGCATCATTGCTTGAGGTTGTTAAGAAGTCTGCTAAAGATACGGTGGGTTTAGATGTCATCATGCATGTTAAGGCAAAAAATGACAATGGGAGCAATCAAATGGATTCCATCCTCCAAGCTATTCGTTCCCATTCAAAGTTAGATGCCCCAACAGTTGGATACATAGCTAGAGAAGCCCCAGAGGGGAAACTCCTGGAGATATGGTCTGATAGGTTGAAGGGTTCAGGTCTCCCACTTAGTGATATATCCAATGGATTATCTGACCTTTTTGCTGTGAAAGACAAAAATGAGATTACATGTATAAAGAAAGCTGCATATTTGACTGCTTGTGCAATGAAGAACTTTGTGGTTCCAAAAGTTGAGAAGGTGATTGATGAGGAGAAGAAAGTAACACATGCCTTGCTGATGGATGACACAGAGAAGGCTATACTGGACCCTGTCAAAATTGGCGTTAAACTGAAGGCTGAGAATGTAGATATCTGTTACCCTCCAATCTTTCAGAGTGGTGGAAATTTTGATCTCCGCCCTAGTGCTTCAAGCAATGATGATTATCTTTACTATGATTCTTCCAGTGTTATCATTTGTGCAATCGGGTCTCGTTATAACAGTTACTGTTCAAATGTTGCCAGAACTTATCTTATTGACTCGAATCCACTGCAGAGCAAGGCCTATGAAGTTCTTCTTAAGGCTCATGAGGCAGCTATTCTTGCACTGATGCCTGGGAACAGGGCTAGTGCCGTTTATGAGGCTGCCATCTCTGTAGTTGAGAGGGATGCTCCGGAGCTGGTCCCTAACCTGACAAAATCTGCTGGGACGGGCATTGGTCTGGAGTTCCGTGAATCTGGGTTGAGTCTTAATGCAAAGAATGACAGAGTGCTGAAAGCAGGAATGGTCTTTAATGTTTCACTTGGTTTTCAAAATCTGCAGGCAAAGACGAGCAAGCCTAAGAGCCAGAACTTTTCATTGTTACTTGCTGATACAGTTATTGTGACGGATGATGGTCGTGATGTTGCTACGTCAGCCAGCTCGAAATCTGTTAAGGATGTCGCATATTCCTTCAATGAAGATGAAGAAGAAGAGCTGCCAAAAGCGAAAGTGGAGTCTAATGCCAAGGATGTTATATTTTCCAAAGCAACACTTCGGTCAGACAATGGAGAGATCTCAAAGGAAGAACTCAGGAAGCAGCACCAGGCGGAACTTGCTCGCCAGAAGAATGAGGAAACTGCTCGGCGCCTTGCTGGTGTGGATTCTGGCAGTGGTGATGGACGAGCTGCAGTGAAAACTGCAAGTGAACTAATTGCTTATAGAAGTGTTAATGAACTACCACCTCCTAGGGAAATGATGATTCAAGTTGACCAGAAGAATGAGGCCATCCTAATTCCCATCTATGGAAGTATGGTTCCCTTTCATGTTGCCACTGTCAAGACTGTTTCAAGCCAGCAGGACACTAATAGGAATTGTTACATCCGTATCATCTTCAATGTGCCTGGTACCCCTTTCACTCCTCATGATGCCAATTCTTTAAAGAATCAAGGGGCTATTTACTTGAAGGAGGTTTCATTCCGTTCCAAGGACCCAAGGCACATAAGTGAAGTGGTGCAGCAGATAAAAGCACTTAGGCGTAATGTCATGGCTAGGGAGTCTGAAAGGGCTGAGAGGGCAACTCTGGTCACTCAGGAGAGACTTGTACTCGCGGGGAATAAGTTTAAGCCAATAAAGTTGCACGACCTGTGGATACGTCCCATATTTGGAGGCCGTGCAAGAAAGTTGACCGGCACGCTAGAAGCACACGTGAATGGTTTCCGGTATTCAACCACAAGGGCAGATGAGCGTGTTGACATTATGTATGGAAACATAAAGCATGCGTTTTTCCAGCCGGCGGAAAAAGAAATGATTACCCTTGTTCACTTTCACCTACACAATCACATCATGGTTGGAAACAAGAAAACCAAGGATGTTCAATTCTATGCTGAGGTGATGGAGATGGTTCAAAATATTGGGGGCGGAAAGAGATCTGCCTATGACCCAGACGAGATTGAGGAGGAACAGAGGGAGAGAGATCGTAAAAACAAAATAAATATGGATTTTCAGCATTTTGTGAATCGGGTGAACGATCTATGGGGGCAGGCGCAGTTTAAAGGCCTCGACTTGGAGTTTGATCAGCCGCTGAGAGAACTTGGTTTCCATGGGGTACCATACAAGGCCTCGGCTTTCATAGTTCCAACTTCTAGCTGTTTGGTCGAGCTTATAGAGACTCCTTTCTTAGTGATCTCACTTAGTGATATCGAGATTGTCAACTTGGAAAGAGTTGGTCTCGCACAGAAGAATTTCGACATGGCCATTGTTTTCAAGGACTTCAAGCGAGACGTTATGCGGATTGATTCCATCCCGTCCAGCTCGCTCGATGGCATTAAGGAATGGCTCGACACCACTGACATCAAGTATTATGAGAGTAGGCTGAATCTCAACTGGCGTCCTATACTAAAGACCATCACCGATGACCCCCAGCAGTTCATAGATGAGGGTGGGTGGGAATTTTTGAACTTGGAAGCTACAGACTCTGATTCGGATAACTCAGCAGAATCAGACCAAGGTTATGAGCCGTCAGATGCAGAGCCTGAGTCGGACTCGGAAGATGATGATTCGGAGAGTGAGTCACTGGTGGAATCGGAAGAGGATGAGGAAGATTCGGAGGTGGACTCGGAGGAAGATAAGGGAAAGACATGGGAAGAGTTGGAGAGGGAAGCTAGCAATGCTGATCGGGAGAAGGGGAATGAGTCGGACAGTGAGGACGAGCGGAGGAGAAGAAAGATGAAGGCGTCTGGTAAGTCGAGGGCCGGCCCTATTAGTTCTGCATCCAAGCGAACCAAGTTTAGGTAGATGTAGTGGGCTTATTTATTAGCTAGTTGTTCAGTCTAGTTTGGAATAGTTTTATAACATTTATCAGGCTTGTCTCCTTGATTTTCTCATCGTATTAATTGGCCTGTGTTTTGGAAACTTGATGGTATGTTGAGATGGTAATAGACTTTGTTTGTACGTTGTTGGTGGATTAAGCTTTATTCTAAACTGCATTTTTGTATGTTCTGCTGATTTAATCATGTCCAGGGCCTGTAGAGTAGTTGCAGTTTAATTTGAAGTAACGACATGGTGATGATATTGTAAATATATGAAGCTGATTTGGGCTGTCTTTATTAATTTATCTGCTGATCAAATCATGTTTTCATCCTGAACTGTTTACCAAACAGTACTTGGTTATAATTTTTGTCGTGTAGATGTAATTTATATCATTACTGGTAAGCCCCGACTTTTCTTCAGTATAGTTAATTAGCATGGAACACTGATTTAGTTTCCCTCTGAAACTGTGGTTCAAGTTTTGAGAGACTATAATAATAACTACAGTGGAATTTTAGTCCTGTATTCGAGCGGTTTTGCAACATCAATAGGACTGAAACTGAGTTTTGAACTTAAACACTAAATTCAATTTAAAAACGAACGGGACCAATTGATCTTAATTCCTCTTAAGTTAATTAATGGTCAATGGTTGTATGTTGATGTGTGGCTCTTTTGGCTTGGATGCTTTACAAAACATGCATAAGATTAGAGTAACATAAATTTATGTGAGATAATTGAGTTTAATATGTCTTTTTTTTATATTTAAAAATTATATTTTGCTATTTATTTATTTTGGATCCACTTAATTATTGATTGATTTAATAAAATTAATGTTAAACAAGATTGAGGTTATATTTATCGTTATTTTATTGTTAAGGTGAGTATTATATTGTTTTATTTTATTTTATTCTATATTGAATTTGTTTTATCTTTCAAATAAAAAAATTGCCAAATTTGTTAATATGTTGACCTACATTTGTAATTGTACCTCATAATATAGAAACTTTAAATAATATCAACTAAATGGACCATAAACTTTTATACTTATGAAAGCAATATAAAAATTTGCGCTACATACTATTATAACTTCTCAATGCTATTGAAACTATATTTTCCTATTTAACTATTTTAGATTGGATTGTAAATTATTTAAAAGGATCGTTTTTTATTTGGAAAGGAAAATATGGAGGGTTTAAATTAATGACACTTGATTTATATTTACTGGAATTGAATTAGTGAAAATAGATGAGGGACAGATAATGAAACTAATTCTTACTATTTGGAAAAGGGTGACGATATTCACACCCTCAAAATTGATGAAGACACATCTACCCATTTTTTAAAATATAACATAATTTCTATATACACTCCTATAATTTCCAATTTTGCCCTTGTTCTATTTTCCTCCTAAATTCTAAATACACCAACAATTGTGCGAAAAGTTACTATGCTATTATCGATGGCTCGAGACTTGGTCACTTACCGGAGAAGAAAACTAGTGATGGAGGATGAGAACGATGATGTGGCACCACCATCATCGATTTTAGTCTTAGTTAAGTCGAATTTAATGAGTATTTGTCTGATAATTTTTTGGTATTTGTTTGTGTAATTTTGTATGTCCATTGATTGATTATGTTGGGGAAAAAGACAATAAAAGGCACAATAGCACGATGGGTTTCTGCCATCATGTTGGCATGATGACATTTTTACCATCGTGCCACATATCACGATTGATGATGAATTTTTGGTCATCATGGCACATGGCACGATGACACGATGGTTTTTTTGCCATCGTGTCTTGCGACGCAATGGTGGCACGATGGTTGCTGATTTTTTTTGGCTATCATGGCACGATGACATGATGAATTTTTTGCTATCCTGTCATAGTATGTTATTGGGCCAAATGTCGCATTGTTGTTATCCGACGATATTTTTCAACTTGAAAATTTGAGAAATAACATACTTTAAGCTGTAAAGAAGAATATACTTTCATTATTTAGGGATATGAATTCTTTGTTGTCCATATCTACATCAATTTGACTATTGGAAAAATCTAGAGTTTATAGAAAAAAGTTTCAACTTTATTCAAAAAGAAAAAGATTGTGGTTGTATTTAGAATTTATTCTTTAAGTAAGAGTAATTAAGTGAATGATATTTTTGCAATTATATGAAGGTGGGTGTATTCATCAAATTTTGGGGCGTGAATAGTTTCGCCTTTGGAAAATCCCCAATGCCACAATTAGGGTTTATAGCACTCCCCCAGACCAAATCACTCTCTCCCCCAAGTCACTACCGCTGGTAAACTTCGTTCATTCTTTCTTCTTCTTCTTCTATTTTTTTAAATGTAAATTTGATTTTATTCTTAATTTCTCATAGTATATAACATCATGACAACAATATGCGTAGGGAAATGGGTGTAAAGGCTAAGAAGAAAGCAGTGATGAAGAATTTGAAAAAGGCCTCTGCCCAATTTTCTGCTTCGAAAGACGCAACACTTGATTATTTGGTATGTTATTTTCTGCATTTTCTCTCCTTAATCAATTACATGTAATCCATTCATATGTTGATCACTCTCGTATATTGTTTGCATTTTTAGTTTTAATCTTTTTATTAATTTTGCAAGAGGTATACGTATGTAACTGGGCTTTGTGATTTGTGAAAAATAGCCGCTGGAGGGCGGTCCGGCAAGGGATTTTCCGAAGACTGAAGGTAGAGAGAATAAAGCAACAGTTTTGTATATTGGGAGAATCCCACATGGATTTTATGAGAATGAGATGGAAGGTTTGTTTTGTTTGTTACGTTTGTATTTGCTTTTCTAAATTAATTTTGCACAATTTTTGTGTTTTTTGGGCACGTTGAATGACTATACTGGGATTGGCTTTTGCAGCTTTCTTTAAGCAGTTTGGTGCAATTAAGAGACTCCGAATTGCAAGAAATAGGAAGGTTGGTTTCTTATGTTGTAGAATAGTTTACTTTTCCATTTGGGACTGAATTAAAGCCCTTGCATTGGTGAGGAAACTATTTAGTGCATCTCATTTACAAAGCTTTGATATTGGGAAAGGTTAAATGAGCATGTGTCAAAAGTTTTACACCTTATTTAAAAGCAAGGTTGCAGAAAAACCGGGCGCCTAGCGCCTAGTAGAAAAGCCCAAGTTTTTCTTATTTTTTTCATTTTTTTGTATTTTGGCGATTTTTCCCGATTTTTGGCGATTTATTAGACTTCGACCGCCTAGACCGATTTTTTCCGATGTTTTCCGATTTTTTGCCGCCTAGGCCGATTTTTGCCCCAGGCGATTTTTTCGATTTTGGGAAAAGACTAAGTCGGCCATAGGCCGATTTTACAACATTGTTTAAAAGTAGAAATGGAGTTCCTATATTTTCTGTCATCTGCATGGTAGAGCTTTACTGGTATTATTGTTGTATGCATCATTGAGACAAGGCATGTCCGTTATTTATTAATTTCCTGTATTGATTTCTTTTGTTCTTCTTTTCTTCTGGACAGACAGGGAGATCAAAGCATTTTGGATTCATTGAATTTGAGTCTCGTGAGGTTGTGCACTTCTACCTTGAAAAAGATGTTAACAATTGTATTTCTTAATGTGTTTTTGACATGTTCCACCTTTTTCTCGTACCCTTTTTCTTTTTATTTATTTATTTATTTACATTTTCTGAGTACTGCAGGTTGCCAAAGTTGTTGAAGAATGCATGCATAATTATCTAATGTATGAGCATCTGCTGCAAGTTCGCCTTGTTCCTCCTGAACGAGTTCATCCAAAATTGTGAGTACATCCTCAAGCTCTCATGAAGCGTACCTCCAGTTTTGTTTTTTTGTTTTCTTTTAAAGTCAAAAAGTAATGTAATATCTTGGAATGAAACACCCGTTTAAGCAAAAAGAAGATTCAAATACTAAATAATGGACATTAAGTAATTGAATTGATTCACCACACTAAACCATTATTCTTGAGAGTTTTACAGAAGCTTTCAGTACTAAACTGATTGAAAATATTTTAATTAGATGAATTTGTAGTGTTAACTAATTTCTAATAATTAATTGACACTATAAATTTCACGTCATCGACCCCACACAGTGGGACTAAGGTGCAGTTGATGATGATTAATTAGAGGTTATTTATTATGGTTACGCTGATAACTGATTTAACATATGATATATTATTTCACATCAGAACCATCTACTCTCCCTCCTTAAAAGATGGAAAATGATAAACAAGAATAAAAATAAAGATGACAAAAACACACTGAATAGCTGGGGGGGATATAGTGCATTTGACGCTGTATATAGTTAGTTATACAAAAAGTTATGGGAAGCTTGGACTCTTTCTATATTCTGAATGACTAAAGCTATCTTCTGTGGTTGAAATTCAATGTTTGGAGCCTCAGGCAGAAATTTAACAATGCCCCTATAGATTATTTAAAAATGCTGACCATTTTATATCTAATTTTTAGATGGAAAGGTGTGAGCCGCTGGTACCAACCCTTGGATTGGGTTCAAATTGAAAGGAAGCGGCATGACAAGGTATATACCCATAATTAAACCCAGTCCTTTTAACTTTTGCACTTCCTCTTAATTATAATCCTGTTGATTTGATATGATTTCAAGGAACGAACTCTGGAACAGCAGAAGAAATTAGTCGCAGGAATAATGAAAAGGGACCAAAAAAGACGAAAGCGGATTGAGGCTGCTGGTATTGATTATGAGTGCCCAGAAATTGTAAGAATGTTACAAGTCCTCCTGTTATTTTTCCCCCACTTTTCGTATTCTTAGTATACTCAATCTGCCAGCATGGAAATTCTGTTTGTTAAGAATATAATTGTGTCTGTCATTTGATGATGTTATTTTTTTAACCAATTGGTCTAATTGATTTTTTCTTGTTCAATGATGTCACATCCTTTAAGTTTTGTCAGATTGGATTGATGTGAAATAGTTTGGATGTGAACAATTAATGAAATAAAAGGTTGATTTTTTTGTTTTAATGAATGATTTAAATTGTGTGCCACTCTACAGGTAGGCTGTGTTCAAGCTGCTTCAAAGAAGATTAGGTTTGATGCAGAATAAGACTTTTTGAAGCTTTCAATAGAAGCATAATGTTGTCACACAACATAGGGTGAAGATTTTGAGGACCTCTGCCGATCATCCTTATATCCAATGAAAATCTGCTCTTCAGTTACATTGACAGATTAGGCCAATGCTGTGTAATTAAATCGATAGTTTGTTATATCGAAAGTGATCATCTTCATTTGCTTCTCTGAAGACTTGATCTAGACCGATAAACTTTGAATAGTTGAAATGCAACTTTAAGCATTATGTAGAACTGCTTTAATACTTATGGCTCATATTCTTAGTTGCAGTGGCTGTTCTGATTATTATTGCAAAATCATCGAGTCTTTTGGTTTCTCTCTTGATTTTTGCTGCTTATATGTAGCTAGTTGAATTTTAGTAATCACACACATTTAGAAAGGATATGGTATTATATTGCTGATGATGATTAATATCAAATGCACGTCATTTTTGGTCTTTCAACTGAAAGAATGGGATAGGGCCTCTCAATTTCCAGCTTATTGATGCACCTGTATATGTGTAAAATGAAAAGAATAATGAATTTGACAACAAAGCTGACTCAAATAATGCAAATACGTGTGATATTGCACTCCAGAAATGTTATTGAAGAGGAACTACACGGATGAGGGTATGTTTGTTTATAGTGATTGTAGATGATTGGGAGAAGTTTTAGGAGGTGATTGGCGGAAAAGTTTGATGTGTCAGTATGGCAAATGGGTGTATTATAAGAGATCGGCGTTGAAGAATGTAATGTACGTTTGGTTGGTTATTGGGGGAAATGGTGATTGAGAAAAGGCAAAGAAACATAGCATGTGTTTGAGATTCTTTTTAGGGGTAATTACAAAAGAAAAGCCTGAGGTTCGGGTAGGGGTGACCACGGTTCGGGAACCGCCGGTTCAGTTCCAAAAGCGCGGTTCGGATTCCTCATTTTGGAGGAACCGGAATCGTTGCCTCACGGTTTGGTTCTGCAACGTAACCGACTGATTCGGTTAGGTTTGAACCGGTTCCTTCACGGTTCGGTTCCGGTTTTAACTTAGGAACCGTTTGTTTATCTTTTGATACTTTTTTAATTTTTAAAATAGTTTATCAATTTCGATTAAAAAAAAAAGACTTGGACTTAATATTCAATAAAGTTTTATGCTTGATATTAAATAATATTAAAAACTATATATATATATATTATTAGAGCATAGAAGAATTAAAGTTCACTTAGTTCATTTACAACATTTGGTCTAAAACGTGTCTCGTGTAGTTACGAAAATAAAACATCATAATAAACATTTTACATTTCTTCTAGCATGTATTTACTAAAACAAAATTGTTGGTTTTAACCTTAAAAAAGGGTTCCATCACGGTTCCACCGACGGTTCCACGGTTTTGAGACCAGGAACCGAACCAGGAACAAACTACACGATTTCGGTTCCATTTGGCCACCACTAGGTTATTATAAAAGAAAAAGAAGAAAAAATTTAGAGAAATTTTAAAATTATTGAAACTCCCTTGAGATTTGATTATGTAGTACATTTTTATTCTAAACATTAGCTTAACTAATAGAATTTGCTAATATTATCAAATATTTTACACCAACATTAAATTTCATCAGGTCCACTAACGGTTGTGTAACCCGGGGGTTGGCCTAGCGGTCTAGAGTTGTATTTACAACTTTTAGGTCAAGGTTCAAACCTTGATTGTCCCAAAGTGTAGGATTGTGGTTGCCTTTTCCCCCATAGATTAGAACTATACCTACTCTGGATCGTCAAAAAAGAAAAAACTAACGATTATGTCAAAATGTAAGAGATAACCAAACATCGGGGTTTCTGTAATTTTAAAACTTCTTTAGCTTTTCTCATAATTACTTCAAACCTTATTTTTTCTTTTTGTAATTATCCCTTCTTATTATCATTATTGTATGACATTTGAAGCAGGAAAATATTAAACTCATTCAACTACTTGTAAATATATAATGTTTTAAAGCGGCAAGAAGTACCTTTTTTTTTTGGTTTGTTGTTTTGAGGATAGAACCGCGGTGAGAAATATTTGATTCATTGTGATAGATCATAGAAGATTGTGAATGAGTTAATGTAGAGCATTATCTAAATATAATCTTAATTAAAAAATTACAAACTCGCATGTATTTATATTAATCCTCCTATTCACAATAAGTGTCTTTTTAGTGGAAAAATACACATATTAAGGAATGTATTAAAATACCAAATATACCCTTAATTAATTATAAATGTTGCTTTGAAAGAAACAAAAAATTAGGTATTGTTAATAAGTATAAGGGTAATTTTAAAAAAACAAATTCTCATTAGTCTTGAAGACATCAAAAGGATATTTTTTAAATAATTTTGTATGATTAAAATTTGGATTAATTATGTTTGAATAGAATATGAGTATTTATCTTGGTTTTCAATATTGGATGGCATTTTTGTTTTTCTCCTCTAATTTTGGATGTGCTCACACTTAAATTAGATGAATGCCTAGAAAACAAAAGACCAAAAAACGGTATGAAAAATGTCATATGTATAATACTTTCTATATCAAATTAATTATAATTTAAAAATATGGGTAGTATTAAAAAATATGAGTAGTTAATCTTTAATTCTATAGCTTATAGCCTAGTTTGCCATTATTTGATTGGCTTGATTAAATTATTTGGATTATATAGAATTGTATTGTTCATTGATTATATAATTTGGAAGAATAATACGTTTGAGATATAAGCGTGAAGCCCCACGTTCATTGATTATATAAAGATAATTGATTATTATAATATTTATTTATATATTAATCTACCTCTAATTTTCATGTACTTAATTATTTTGTGTAACACTTTCAATTCAAGTTTTATTATCATAATATTTAGGGATCATAGTTATCTGGTTCATCTCTGTGATCCACAAATGATTTAGAGTTGCTATGTATTTGAAATTTTGGACAATTGAACTTATTTAGAATTAAGTAAGACTGATTAATTGTGGGAATTTTGGATCAATTGAGAATTATCGGAATAATTGAGATTTTAGAAGGATGTGGTCTTATTTGCCCATCTAATGATTTATCATTTATTCAGCATTTTGAGTTCATTTTAGTCCAAATCGGATCCTACAAAAACACAAAAATATTTTTTTTATGTTGGTTTGGGTTGGAATTCTATTTACATATAGGATCTTTAATAATAAAAATTATTTCAATTGAAATAGATCCATGATCGTCTCATACAAGTCTTTGCTTTTTAGAAGTGCTTAAGAATTATTCATCATGGTCTATTAATTGGTAATTTGCTTAATTATCATAGTTGGATTTATGGGATCAAACTTGTCCTTAGTACTAGAAAGCATTGTTAGGGTGATTATGAGTCATGTTCGTCTCGTTTGGAATACAACAACATAAAAATGTTCTCTATTGTACTCAAAAAAAAAAAAAAAGAGTTGGATCTATGTTATTGATATTTTTAGGCCAAAATTAGTGTTAGTTCATTAATGGGTCATTTAATAATAAGTCAAACACCAATTAGTATAGGCCCATGGCATTATATTAGCCCATAAGTCATCAGTTTCAGCATTTTAGAACTAGACTAGTCCAATTCATTTTGCCCATCTAATGATTTATCATTTATTCAGCATTTTATTTAGCCTAATAAGAAGTTTTTAGTCTAAATCAAAAATTGCCCAAGCCCATATCCCATAGCTCATTTGTGTAATTATATATCATGTTAATACTTAATGCACACGAAAGATCCTCATTTTTCACTCTATTTGCTTTCTTCTTTTCTGCCGCGAGTGTGCTGGACAGGAGAAGAAAAAAATTCTGAAGTTCATATTTCCCCCACACAGACATCCTTGGAGGGGGAAAAATAACAAGAAAACCGTGAGTGTTGGAGCTAAGATTGGAGGCCAAAGATTGGTGTAATCTTTAAATTAACTTGGGACTTTGCTTCTTCAACCTTGGAGGTAATTATTGGATGCTTGAATCAAGGCGCTATTGAGGATTTTTGAAGAATTTTGGTGACCAAATCAAAGGTGGGTAAAATTTTTGTGAAAGCTTTTAAAGTGGGTTGATGTGTTTTGCTTGAACATTTTATAAAATTGATGTTTAATTGTGGTTAACAAGATTGTGTGTAAATTTTTCTATTTTCACGATGAAGAGATTGTTTGTTATCCACAGTTCGAATTTACTTGAAATTTAGGGTTCATGTGGTGAACTCATTCCATTAGGTAAATTAGGTTGAAAGTGAAATATGCAGGGTTTTATTACTCAATGGTTAATGGATAACTTTATTTAAGCTTATTAATAAGTGGTTTTAAAATTAAATGCAAGGTCTCTGGTTATGGGTGCATACAAGTTTTCGTTCATTTTCACCAGCTAACCACAAACATGCTAATTAAAAATAAATTGATCAATATTAAACATACATTTGCACCAGTATTTTCTTGCCCACACCAGTATTTAAGCTCTCTTGACTCGTATACTAGTGAGTTTCTTCAACTCCTTTCCCGAACTTTGATTTATAAGGGATTTTCTGTTTTCTTTTTCCTATAGATTTACTTGCTGTTTGAATATTTTCCTACTGCTAATTGATGATTGTGTATCGCGGAATGTTTGGTATCATTTGTTGCATGATTTTCATATATTAGGTGCTTAATCACGAGAATATTCACGAAACAGCACAATATTGTGGAAGTTCTATTGAGATTTGAGAGAATTAAGGTCTCATTGTTTCTCAAACCTAAAAAATCTCTCACAATCATGCAAAAGTATTTATTTTGATGTAGTTGTGATACTCTGTGCCTGTTATGTAGAACCTTTCTTGGTCATGTTGGTAGCCATATTCTCTTTTATTCGAGAAGATATTCTTACAAAGTTGATATAGGATTGGGCACTTAATCGAAGTGGCAGTAAAAAAACCCATTTTCCTCAGGTTTTACCCATTACAAAATTGAGTTTACCAAAATTCCTCGGTAAAAAATTGAAGTGAACTATTTAAGAACGCTCACCTAAAGAGCTACGAAATTCATGTAACATGCGCTTTTCTTCTGTTAAGTAAATGAATTGAAAAATCAGGCAACTACATTCAGTTGTTTCAACTTTCATGTTTGAACTCTGTCAGCGCCATTATCAAATCATCTTTAAGATTTTCTAATTGAGAAATTCTAGAACTCATATTTTAATGATTGGCCCAGGAAACTCAAAGAAGATGACGAAGGATGAAGTGCTGACGGTGAAGGATGCAGTTCATAAGCTTCAACTTTCTCTTCTTGATGGAATCAAACATGAGAACCAGCTAACCGCTGCTGGCTCATTGATATCTCGGAGTGACTACCAAGATGTGGTGACTGAGCGCACAATAGCGAACGTGTGTGGTTATCCACTCTGTGGCAATTCTTTATCTGCTGAGCGACCTTGGAAGGGGCGTTACCGCATCTCACTGAAGGAGCATAAAGTTTATGACCTTCAAGAGACGTACATGTATTGCTCAAGTAGTTGTTTGATAAATAGTCGCGCATTTGCTGCAAGCTTGCAGGAAGAGAGATCCTCAACTCTTAACCCTGCAAAACTTAATGAAGTTCTTAAGCTGTTTGATGGGTTAAGTTTGGACTCTGATGTGAATATGGGAAAGAACGGAGATCTAGGATTGTCTGGGTTGAAGATTCAGGAGAAAACAGATACAGTAGCTGGGCAAGTGGCTTTGGAGGAGTGGATTGGTCCCTCAAATGCAATTGATGGCTATGTGCCACGGAGAGATCGGGATTTGAAACACCCACAATCAAATAATAATAAAGGTGAAAGACGGGAAGTTGGTAAGTTTTGTGCTTGAATGTGTTCTTTTTTATGCTAACTTAATATTCTTGTCATTTTTAAAATGTTATTTGTGATGGAATATTTCTAGTCGGTTTGCCAAGCTTTTGGTTCATGAATTCTCATTCATGCATGTCGCAGGATCTAAGCATAGGCATGTTCGACCGAATGCAGCAGACATTCTGTCTTATGACATGAACTTCACAAGTACTATTATTACTCAAGACGAGTATAGCATCTCAAAGACTGTTCCTGCTGTGAAGGCTAAAGAACCAAAAGGGAAAGCGAGTAGTAAAGAAGTAAATCGCCAGAGCAACCCAGTGCAAAAGCCAACCGCTCCTTTGACAAACATTCAGGAAACAAGATCCAAGAATAAATCTAAGAATGTAATTACAAAAGATGACAAGCTTAGCTTATTAGAAAATATTGCTGGTCCTAGCCAAAATGACTCTACCAAAGCAGTAAAGGAACTCCAAGAGTCCAGAGCTGGGGCCCTGAAGTCTTCTTTAAAGACTTCAGTTTTAAAGAAAGCAACCCGTTCTGTTACCTGGGCTGATGAGAAAACTGATGGTGATGGGCAAAATCGTAATGAGTGCAGAGAACTAAAAGATAAGAAAGGAGCTGTAGTGACATCTCATTCAGCAGATGAGGAAGTGGGCGAAGAGTCATATAGATTTGCATCTGCTGAAGCCTGTGCAATGGCTTTAACCCAAGCTGCGGAAGAAGTTGCATCAGGAAAATCCGAAGCATCTGACGCTGGTATGAAGTTCTTGTCAGGGTTTGAAACCATTTTACAAAGATAATCTACTATTGTTACCTTAGATTCTTGTCCATTTTGGTTCTAATTTTTATTGTAACATTCAGTATCTGAAGCGGGTGTGATAATATTGCCACCTCCTCACGGGAGGATGAAGAAGAGAATGGTGATGTTATGGAAACAGACCCGCTTCAATTAAAGTGGCCTCCAAAACCAGGATTTTCAAGTGACGATCTGTTTGACTCTGAGGATTCTTGGTATGATAGTCCACCGAGGGGTTTAACTTAACAGTAAGTTGGTCTTTTAAGTAAAACAGCTACTTCATTTTTACAGTTGTAACGTTTGTCTTAATTATTTTCAGCTGCAATTTATATTTGACTTTATTTTCAGCTATCACCTTTTTCTACGATGTTTATGGCACTCTTTTCCTGGGTATCCTCGTCCTCTTTAGCTTATATATATGGGAAGGAAGAAAGTTTTCATGAGGAATACTTGTCAGTCAATGGGAGGAGTATCCACAAAAGATTGTTATGCCGGATGGCCGTTCCTCGAAATTAAGCAAACTCTAGCCGGTTGCCTTGCTCGAGCCTTGCCAGGACTTGTTGCTGAACTCAGGCTTCCCATACCTGTATCAACTCTTGAGCAAGGAATGGTATGTTTTGAGATTTTATATACATAAAGTATAATGTTTGTTTGGTTAGTTGTTCATACTTTTATAGTATTAGTATTAGTATTAGTATTAGTATTAGTATTATTATATTCTAAATCAGATTAATTGAATGCTGCCTTGCAATTCAATTTTGTCTTTTAACTTTTTTAAATATGTACAAGCTTTTGTCTTTTTGACCTTTTTAAAATATGCCTTGTACAACCACTCTAAAAAACTAACCACTTTAATCTACAGAAAACATATTAAGAAAATCTTCTAATTAATCATACATAATTGTCTTTTGTTGATCAGTTTTGAAAAAATTCAGAAAACAAACATATAAAAATATGGGGGATTTTGGCAAGGTCTGGGAGAAACCTAGATTGTAGAAAATGATAGACCAATTAAGACACAAAACACGGAGAGACAGGGGGACAGAAAAGCCCTATCAACATGTCTTTCGTTCGCTGATGATTAAGTCTAACTACTTTAGAATTGGGTATTATTTTATTCCTGTCTGATTAGATTTAGAACTTATTCTAGCCCACTGCAAGTTATCTCGGATTCATTGATCTATTATTCTTATCTGTAGCATTTGACAGAGAAACTCTACATGAACAAGGAGTATATTGGAAGAACTATTTGTTTCTTGCCTTTTAACCCTTCAGTTTCAAATTATCTTCCTTGGCTAAACGTAGTTCTATTTACCCTCAATTTGTTTAATTTTTTTCAGGGACGCTTACTGGACACAATGTCATTCATTGATCCACTTCCTGCATTTAGGATGAAACAGTGGCATGCTATTGTCCTTCTGTTTCTCGATGCTCTTTCTGTCAGTAGAATTCCTGCACTCACACCATACATGATGGATAGGAGAATTCTGCTTCCCAAGGTGAGCACTGAAATTCGAAGCCTTTCTGATCTCTGCTTACATTTTTTTCCTATGTATATGTTTGGTAATTTAATTTATCACTTAGCAATTACTTAAATTTTACCCTGTCATCTGCACTCATCATGCCTATAAGCCATGATGGTTTTAACATTCCCAATTTGCGACTAGCTAGAATGTTTTTTTTTTTTTTTTTTTTCAATATCGTCTTGTCTGGAAAATGGTTTCACTCCACTGTCAAGACTGCGGCGTAAATTACTAACAGTAATTGCATAACTATCATATTTACATCTTGATTGAAAATAATACAAAACTAAAAGATATCATACTGGACTGCAGTATATTTCAAATTCAGCATTATCTGTTCTTTCGTTTGGTGTGTATCGTGAAATTACAAGTGGTTGTGATTATGAACAATTAGGTCATTGAGGGTGCACAGATCAGTGCCGAAGAATTTGAGATAATGAAGGATCTCATCATTCCACTTGGCCGAGTGCCTCAATTCTCGACTCAGAGTGGAGGCTAAGCAACTGAAAAAGCATACTCTTGATGCCCGTTTCGTGCCATTAGGACTAAAATGGGACTTGTGCGGCTCGGATTAACATGAACTATGGACAGTTTGCAACCGAGCTTTTTTCTGCATCGTTTGCTCTTGTTGGTTCATATTCTTGAAGTTTGATAAAATGTGGAAATGCAAGTGGATAGTTGAATGTCTTTTACTACTCCCCTGTCCAGAAATAACCATGAGTTTCATACGATATGTGAAAGGCCAAGAAGTACCTACTGAGATATAAATTTGGGATAATTACAGAAAAACCACGAGGGTTCAGTCTAAATTACATAAAAATGCAGAAGTCTAAATACAAAAACCCCTTGAATTTTGATTCCACCTCACATTTTCCTATTTCATAAGCAAAAAGCATTCAGAAATTCCTTTCAACATTTATTGAAATATTACAGTTATCCCCCGTAACTTTAAATTTACGATGGAATCAAACTTGAGGGGTATTTTCTAATTTTGAAACATCTCTGGATTTTTTCTTGTAATTAGTTAAAACCTTAGGTTTTTCTTTTTGTAATTATCCTATAAATTTTGTGTTCTTGAAGATGAATTTGTTAGTTGATCTATTATGTTTTATTGGGATCGTTTGGAAGGGTCCTCACTGTCCGGTGAATGTTTTCTGAAGCCTTTAAGATAGTGCTGTGCTGCCAATCGGCATTGGACTGGATTTTTATGTATAATAATTGTACCAAACAGAGATACACTAGTAAACTATTGATTAATTATCTATTTAAGGAAAGTGATAGACTGTGTGATCATTTTCATTAAAGCTCATAAGTCATAATTCAGACATGACAGCTAAGTTTTGCCCCATTTTGTAATCAGTCTATAATCAGATCAATTGATACTTGTTATGTGATTATTGAAACTTAACACTTAAAGTTGAGCTTGGGTGAAATGATCTGGACAAGAAAATAAGGGAAAAAACATTTAGATATCCAAACTATGACTATTTTGGCACTTTGAGAACTAAACTTTTTTTTCAATTTAATTTAACTAAACGGGCTTTGCACTTTGCCATCCAGATTCCAGAGCACCTCAATTGTGGTATTTTTTTGCCGGCACTCTATAATATGCATGAAACGCCTATTGTTTTATGTATTTTTTGGTCAATTTTAGGTTGTTTTGTGTGCTTAATTCCAATTTGTTGAGCCTAACGCTGGAAAATTAATCGCTATTTTACACACATAAAAGAACCCAGAATTGAAGAAAAAGTGCACAAACAATTGGTGTCCAAAAATGTTTATAAGAAAGTTTCCTAAAAATATCTTTAGTACATATCTAGTAGAATGTATTTGAAAATTTTAGGCGTTGTTTGTTTATGTTTCCAAGGCTCCATTTCCAATTTCCAACTATTCATAGAAATAAAATAATATTTGTTTTTAAAATTTCCAATGGAAATCATCATTTTCACTTTCCACTTTTCACATAAAACATTATCTCAAACCTACAATTTCAATTCTAAACTTTATACACTAACCTACATCACTATCAATCATTATTTTTATTTTTAATCTAATTATATATGTGGGACCCTCCATTACCAACTTTATCTACTTAAAATACTATATATATATATCTAATGGGACCAACTAGCCTACAATCTTACAAATATAATATTATATATTCAATTAAAATATTCAACCACTATCAACTTTTCAAATTATTATATACATAAAATACTATTTCAAAACTACTTAACCAAACATAATCTCATTTCCATACCTACATAAAACTCATTCTCATTCACTCATCCAAACATAATTCCAGTTTTCACACAAAAACCAATAAATTTTGAAAATTCATTTTCCAACACTAGAAACTAGAAATAATCCATGGAAACATAACCATACAAGGCCTTAATAACTATTAGTTTTGATATGAATTGAGGTACGTAATTATATAAGAGTTTTCCCAGATAATATTATTTTATTAATTAATTAAATTATTAAATTATCCTATTAGTCCAAATCGATACATGAAAATCTATTTTAAATACGAATTATATATTTATTGAGGTTTCCATGTAACTTAATGTTATCTAGAAAATTCAAAAAAATTCTCATATCCCAAAACCTTTTTAAATCTAGATATAACCTCATATGTCCTTGCATAAATTGGAAAGTTATGTAAAGAAATCAAAATTCTTGTCTATTGTACCCACCAATGACAGAGAAGTTGACAGTTACAGACTTTTATGAGTGACGGAATATTCATAGGATCTTATTAGTGCACTAACTCGATTATGGTCGCCACTTATAAGAATAAATACAATATTTTTGTGGGATGTAAACCCAAATGGTTTAAAAATCGAACGAGTTTTTTTTAAAAATAAAATCGGATAATTAGGTAGATTGATATTGCCACAGGTTCAATCTTTGTGCTCCGATGATAGAGTTTAATGTTATAAGAATGATTAATCTGAGCTCGATACTTTATGAATGCATATGTTCCCTCCCTACTATCCTCATTGTACGATTTTTTTTTTATCTTGCCACTAGTTCATTGTGCAATTAGTAGTTCAACCGTTAATTCAACCAATTTAATAAAACCAAATTTATATTTTTATTAAAATTATCAAAATAATAATGTATTACATCAATTCTTATGTAATCACATTTTAAAGATGAAAAATATAATTAACCAACTTCAAAAGTAAGTGACATAGTTCCAATTCCCAAATTCAAATAAACAAATAATGTATTTCAAAACAAGATTAATTCAAATAAAAAATTAACAAAGAATTGATATGAATAAGAAATGAATTATAGAAGCAAGAATAAGAAATGAAACTAGTATATTAGATAATTAATTTGGCTTCATGCAGGAAGATCCACAATTGAAGCTATACACTTAATTAGACGACTATGTGAACAATATAACGAGAGAAAACAAGATTTACATATAGTTTTTATTGATCTTGAAAAGACATACGATAGAGTCAACCGAGATATAATGTGGCGCGTATTGGAAAAAGGAGGAATAAAATAATAGCTTACATAGATGCCATAAAAGATATGTATGATGATATAACAACATGTATCAAGACACCAACATGAATATCTAGTGAATTCCCAAACACTATAGGTTTGCATCGTCACCGTGCACGCTCTAAGCCCTTACCTTTTTATCCTAATAATTGATGAAATCACTAAACACTTACAAAAATTCATCCTGAATGTATGCTATTTGCGGACGATATAGTTTTAATTGATGAAACAAGAGAAGGAGTAAATGCAAAATTGGAAGTTTGGAGAGAAGCACTCGAATCAAAATGTTTTACTATAAGTAGGCTAAAACAGAATACATGGAATGCCACTTTAGTAAAAACAACGGGAACAATGAGACGAATGTTAAAATTGATGGACATGAAAAGTGAGTATAACAAAGAGTTTTAAATACTTAGGATCTATAATTGAAGAGAACGGAGAAATCAATAAAGATGTCACACATAGGATCCGGGCGGGTTGGAATAAATGGAGGAGTGCATCTTTCTATCCTTTGGACCGTAAAATACCATTAAAATTGAAAGGAAAATTTTATAAAACGGCCATAAGGCGCGCAATGCTTTATGGTGCGAGAATGTTGGGCGACTAAATATGAACACGAACAAAAAATGAGGGTAGCGAGAGATGAGAATGCTAAGATGGATGTGTGACACACTAGATTAGATAGAATAAGAAATGAACACATTAGAAACAAAGTGGGAGTAGCACCAATAGATGAGAAATTTAGAGAAACACGATTAAGATGGTTTGGACATGTTTGTAGGAGACCTTTAGATGCACCCTTGCGATGCTTAGAAGGTAGAGAATCACTCACACAAATCAAAAGAGGTAGAGTGGCCTAAAAAGACTTGGAAAGAAAACTATTAAACAAGACATGTTATACCTAGAAATAAATGAAAATATGGCTTATGACCGTAAACGATGGCGCGATATGATCCGTATAGCCGACCCCACGTAGTGGGATTAAGACTTAGTTTGTTGTTGTTGTTGTTGTAATTGATATGAATTTCAATAGATTTTTTACCAGTCATGAACATTTCAACTATTTTTTTATCGGTTCTGATTGATTCAACCACATGAACAATATTTGATGCCAACCCGATGTAAATAGATAGAGTCGATTGAACACTTTTTTTTTTGATAACTCGCCTTCAGAACGCTTACTCCGACTATGCCGAGGACAACAACTCGACTCCTCATTCTTTGCCGCCAAGATAAACCGCTTGACCCCCAATCTATTAATAACGATCTCTTCCCGAATCGAACCCACATGGATGCTATCTTTACTATTTCGCATATGCCCAGGGAGCAATTTGATGGAGTCTGATTTTGACTCCACCCCACAATTCTTGTGGTGGTGGTTCATCTCACAGTTGATTGAACATTATTTTTGTATATATAAATTCTATTATTTTACTTGATTTTTTTTTTTTTGATGCAAGGTCATGGGAGGTGGAGACTGGTAGAATTTGATCTTTGACCTAAGTTAAAATGCTTAACTAACTGAGTTACAATCAATTCTCTCTCTTTTTATTTATTTGAATTTGAAATTAAGACTACACATAATCTGATGTTATGTAACTTATGTTCTCTAAAACAGATTGCATTTAATCAAAATTTATTTATCACTTAACTAACTGAAACCGAACTATTAATTAAATCTGAAATAAATTTATTAATTTCTACTCGCAATTCGCAAAGTGATATAACTTTTATTGAAAGTCTCCAAATATCATATTATTCTAAAGAGCAAGTCTCTTGTGAGACGGTCTCACGGATCTAGGTGAAGGCTCCGTCTTGAAATCATGAAAATAAATTTAAAAATTATAGTGAACCATGAAGAAACAAAAATAAACCCTAAAAACATGAACCATGAAGAATAAACCCGAAAAACAAAAATAAACCCAAAAATAAAAAAATAAACCCTAAAAACATGAAATGAAGATATAAAACCCAAAAACAAAAATAAACTGAGTTAACAAAATAAAAAATAAACCCTAAAAAAACAAATATAAACCCTAAGAAAAATAAAATTTGAAAAAAAAAAACTTTAAAACTTTAAAGCACTCCGTCTCAAAGTGATATAACTTTTATTGAAAGTCTCCAAAGTTTTTCATATTATTCTAAATGCGAACATGCTTTTAAAAATACCAGTCAGTGTACCAAGACACTGTTAAATTTATTTGTAACATCCAAGAAAACAAAATTACCAAAAACAATAAAATAAATAAAGTTTAGAATTATTCAAAAAAAATTATTTAGAAAACCAAAAAAGTAGATATATAAAACAAATACAGGTTGAAGTTTGACTGTCACGCAGTCCCATTATTGCAACATGCAGAGGAAAAATAAATTAATAAACCCTTTAATTAATAAAATGAGAATTTAAAAAATAGTAAATTCTCTCTCTCTCTCTCTCTCTCTCTCTCTCTCTCTCTCCTGTCTTTTCTCTCTATTGTATATTTCCCTCTTCTTTTTCTCTCTCTAAATTGGTGTCCATTTCTATGGGTGTCATATAATTGAGGCCACAAAATTCCTTGTCGAAGTCACCGATGATCATCGGTGCATTCACCAAATCAATTCATCGGTGAGTTTTTTTTTTGTTTAATTTCCCTTTTTAATTCTATCAATGTTCTCAAATTTCATTTTTTTTTTGATACTTTTGTGTTTGTGGGACGGGTGGATTTTGTGAAATGCATCAGGATTATGTTTTATGGTTCGCGAGGAGGGTTGAGGGGAGGGGTTTACTGCCGTGGATCCGTGGATCGCTTTATTGAATTTGTTTCGTGAAATTATGGAGTGTTTTTCTTTTTCTTAATTGCTTTTCTATATGTAGGAGCTGAAATTTTAAATTCTTGGTTTTCAGTTTGTTAGATCTCTCCCCTTAGTGTTGGTGATCTTACTATAAATATTTGGTGGTGAAATTGGAAAGTATGGTAATTTTGTTCCAGTTTTTAAGTTGTCTTGATTTTTCTATGTTCTTAATCTTTCTGCTTTTTATGTTGGGTGGACGTCTTCATAATGTCAATATTTAATTGTATCTTGTACTAGTTGTTATTTCATATTGAATAAAGTGATCAGAGGCTTATGTAACTTTCTGAAGGCTGGAAAAAACTAGTTATGGGCAATGGGCACCTAGATTGAAAGGTTTACTTTAATGTGTTTCAAGCAGGGGTTGTGGCCGATATGTTGAGGAAACATGGAACTTACGGGAACATGGGTGGGGTATAAGTTTGTTGTTTTGGAGCGTAACCATAGTATTGTCGTTTTGAAGCTATTCAGGCTGATGAATGTTTCCCATGCATTGCACCTTTGGCTTCTGCTGGAGCATGCACATGCTCTAGAATTAAGGATTTTGTGCTGAATCTGTCAATTGGAAATTTGACTATTTGTTGACCAATTTATTTGTGGTCTATTTTTAGCAGCTCAAGGATTGTTGAGATCCAAGGAAGAATTCACTAGGGTTATTTTCCTTTGTCTCGTGATATGAGGCTTGATAGCATAGCCTTTGATTTGCCTTCACCTCAGTAACAAACTAGACCTCGGATAGAAAGGTTTTGCTTTTGTATGTCCACTATATCCAAGTGAATGTGAAGAAGGGAAACTAGGTGGCTTGCTTTCCCAGCATCAATGTGCAGTTTAAATGCTTCAATTGAATAAAATATTTTAGATTCTCTTTCCAATTCTGTGGGGTTGAGTATCTTCCATTTAATATGGTGCCTCATCATCTGTACACAAATGTCTAAATTCGTATGAAACTGGAGACTGCTGATTAGAAAGTTCGATAGCTAATCAAAATCTCTTCGGAGTCATATTAAATAATCCAACTTGAGAAGATCATGAGTTTCAAAAGCATATATGGATGATATCATAGGGTTCTTATTGAAGCCATGGGATATAGGATACTCAGCAATGTTATAATGGAAACCCACAGATAAAATGTCAAAATTAGGTGAAAATCATATAAGAAAAAATCAATTCTGCTAGATGTAAGAATTGATGTGTTATAAAATGTTATTTACTATCTGCTGCAGTATGCAGTATTTTTCCAAAATAGCAAACTTAACGTATGTAACATGATGCTGCCAGTCTTAAAATCTGTGTCATATAGTCGATCATCACAGTAACCGCTTATATATTCAATTACAAAAACTAAATAAAATTTGAATAGTTTTCTTTAATCTATATAATATTGTCTTTTTATCCTTTCATTCCTTAGACAAACTATGTGGCATGGCACAAACTTTTTTTTTTTTTTTTTTATATATATAAAATTTCAGTTATTTCTTAAAGAGGTTGTGTCTGCTTTTGACTTTACTCATTGAATTTCTACAATCCTTGACCAAAATAGCTGCGTTTTCATGCATTTTGCTTGAGTAATATTACTCTGGTATAGATTCTTGTAATCTGCATCCGTTTCGTTATTCCGAGTTTTGCGTTTTCCTTGATTTGTACAATCGGTGTTATACAACGTGAAGCAAGTCAAAGTGTTCACTTTTAACTGAAGAATGTTGTCAATTACATAAATATAACAATAACTATATATGTCAGTTATTGGCATCGGGAATGGGATATTACCGCAATTGGCATCGGGAATTGGAGATTACTCTTTCCTTTTCCTGATTTTGTCAATGGTAAATAAGACGTGCTTCATGTATTTCTTCCTTTTGGATCTGACACAATTGTAGATTATGTAATCTAGAGTCCCATTGACTATTTTTGTTATATGTACTCGTGTTATTTGAGTTTGCACTAAACATAGGAGATTATTTTTCTCTTGGTTTAATAATTGTGGTTACTTATGTA
Organism: Rehmannia glutinosa; assembly: GCA_016081115.2. Taxonomy (NCBI): domain Eukaryota; kingdom Viridiplantae; phylum Streptophyta; class Magnoliopsida; order Lamiales; family Orobanchaceae; genus Rehmannia; species Rehmannia glutinosa. The sequence continues at coordinate 5,066,187 of CM071926.1, forward strand.
TGATTGATAGTCAATCTGTTGAATCATTCATTATCCAGGCAAAGTAAGTGGCGTGTTGAACAAAAATCTTTTTTGTGAATGTATAGTATGCCATCAAGGATACTGTGCAAAGTTTCCTGCAATTCTTAATGGATTTCGTCTGTTGGTCATCATGCTAGAGATTTTTATAATATAACTATAATCACCACTGGCAATTTATGCGTGTGATAATAATTACACTTACTTTATGTGAATGGCTGTTCACATTTTTGGTTTAGTTTGATAAGGAAGAACGCAGTATAAAAACAGATCTGTTTACTCAGGAGTTAACATCGCATTGTTGGTTTCTATAGGTGAATGACTTACTGAGGTTATACAATCAGTTAGTTATTTTGGCAAATGGCTTCAGTAGGTATGGCACCTACTTCTGGCTTAAGGGAGTCGGGCAGCCATGCCGTAGGGGTTGATAGTTTGCCTGAGGAGATGAATGACATGAAAATTCGGGATGACAAGGTATGTTTATAGTGTAAAAACCAGTGTTTTGGTAAATCATTTTTATTTGAAGTACTCTTTTTGTCCTGACTGTGGTTGGACCTATTTTAATGAGGTTGTATTCCATCATAGGAAATGGAAGCAACAGTAGTAGATGGCAATGGGACTGAGACAGGCCACATAATAGTGACAACTATTGGCGGTCGAAATGGCCAGCCAAAGCAGGTATGCAAAATTTTCATGTTTCATATTTTTACTACTTTCCTGATCTGATGCTGTTCTCACCCTACTGGTGTGCTTTTGTAATTGACAATGCAGCATCTCTCTATGCCAAAGAGCCCAATATTCCTCCCCCTCCAAAAGAATAAATATATGTATAAATATAAAAAAATATAATAATTGAATTCAATTAAATTAGATAAAAAAAATAACATAAAAACCATAATCTTAAACCTAAATAAAATTAAATTAAATAAAACAAAAACCAAGAAAAAAATCAATAATAAGAAAAAGAACAGAGTAAAAAAGATCTGTTATGGTGGCAACTAAATTTTTTATCATTTGGGTTTGTTAGTGGAATATAAAAAATGTGCTGTTACTTACGGGCTTGTCTTCACATCTATTAAATTTATATGAGACACCCGATGCTCTTATTTACATAGGAGGTCTGGTGTTGGGATTGCTGACAGAGGGCAGTCAGGAAATGACAAAACTCTCTAAAGAGAAGGCTTCTGAGCAAATAACAAGATTCTAATGGGAGGGTGATTTCATGTTTAGTGTTTCTGAATCTAGGATTCTCAAGATGGGGTTGCAACTTGATATAGTGTTTAGTGTTTTTGAATTGAGGAAACAGGCTAAAATTCAATAGATCAACTGATATAGACATTTTTTTTTTTTTTTTTGCGTGAATGCACTTAACTTGGGGTACTATAAGGACACAGAAGATACATATGACTTTGGCAGGTTTGGGTGAGTGATTACTATAAAGTTAGTGCATGCATGCAATAAATGGCATTTTTACATTCTCCCACAGCTTGGATTTTGGTTCATCAACTTTCATTTTTTTTCCTATTTTTGGGGGATATTTTCAGACAATTAGCTACATGGCTGAACGTGTTGTTGGACATGGCTCATTTGGGGTGGTGTTTCAAGTAAGATTTTGTATTGCTTTTGAGTTGCAAGTGCTGAGTACTAATGTATTATGTATGTTATTAGTGAGTACAACTGCAAGGTCATTACTTTTTCAATCTTTTTTGGTTGTCCAGGCGAAATGTTTAGAGAATGGTGAAACAGTTGCTATAAAAAAGGTTCTCCAGGACAAGAGGTATAAGAACCGTGAGTTGCAAACCATGCGCCTTCTTGACCATCCAAATGTTGTGTCCTTGAAGCATTGCTTCTTCTCAACAACTGAAAAGGATGAACTTTATCTCAATTTGGTACTTGAATATGTCCCTGAAACTATTCACCGTGTTATCAAGCATTATAATAAGTTGAACCAGAGGATACCACTGATATATGTGAAGCTGTACACATATCAGGTATTTTGTTATTTTTCGGTGCACTTATTAGTTTCCATGTGCTTTTGTGAACTACGGTTATATGCGAACTGTATTCTCTTCCATCCGTTGAAATATCCCAATAATTCATTGGCTTTTGGTCGCTGTCATGTTTTCTGAAGTTTGTTCATGTTTTGTCGAAATATGATGTAGTCCTAATTTTGTTGAGATATAGGATTCCATTTCGTGGTAGGTTAAATAAGTGTTTCTTCCATTGCTAGCTAATTAAATCAGCTGATAAGATATCATCAAGTTGGCAACCATATGAATATGACCTGGAACTATTTCAATTGTGGTCCATTTTGAGGTATTGTTTGTGAAGCGCGCAGTCATTTTTCAGGTTACATTGGGTAGTCTTACACTTTTCTGTTTTGCCTGAGCAACTGGATGTTTAAATTAATAAATGTCAGCTCAGCCTCGGAGATTAATATTGTTATTGAAATATATAACCTACAATACTATGTTGTTGTTTTGCAGATTTTCAGAGCATTGTCTTACATCCATTGTGGTATTGGAGTATGTCACAGGGACATAAAGCCTCAAAATTTGTTGGTACGTTCCTGTTAGTTTATATGCTCACTGCATTTTTTACAATTCTGGTTGACTGCTTGGTAAACTAAACTTGTGTACCCTTAGATTTCAATCACAAACAAATTAATCTCAAGGTATAGGACTTCCCTTCGGATGCTATTGTAGTTAGCTTATAAATACTACTCGTGCTATTGTAGTTAGCTTATAAATACTACTTGTGCACCATTTTCTCTGTGTTATTGTGTTCAAATTGCGTGTTGTGGTAAACCTTATGTTGTGATTTAAATGAATATGCATTCTCCAGTACTTTGTGTCAAACGTGGCAGGATATTTTTATCTTATACTAGATCTATGGAGTTTTCTGTTTCCTGCCCTGAAGCTAGGATATAAATTCTCCTACTTCATTTTACTTACGTGCCAAAAATTAAAATATATCAGAAAACTTAAATCACTAATCTTTAGAATTCAAAAAGACTTTTAAGTTGATGCTCATTTCCATCTGCTTGTTCTTGGTAGATGCACCCAAGTGATCTTTAGGTAACCAGAATAGAAGGCAATGTTAGTTGGCCTGATGCTAATTGAGACAATAAGGAAGTTACAACTGGACTCTTGTATTAATATATGTGCATATGCACTTGCTTGTTTGCTTGATTGGAAGTATTGCTGTGTAATTGCCTACAAATTGCTTGGATTTGGAGAGAATCTGTTCATGTGATCACAATGGGCCTTCTTAATTTGATTGTTGCCAATTTCCTTTCCATCTAATAAAGTAATGACATTGTGCAGGTGAATCCGCACACCCACCAGGTTAAATTATGTGATTTTGGAAGTGCAAAAGTTTTGGTATGCAAAATGTTTTTCACAAAGAAGGAGTTACATTTCAGCAAGTGGGATACTTGATAATTAAGTTCTCCTACTTTTGCCAGGTCAAAGGGGAGCCCAACATCTCTTATATCTGCTCTAGGTATTATAGAGCACCTGAACTTATTTTTGGAGCAACCGAGTATACTACTAATATTGACATCTGGTCTGCTGGATGTGTGCTTGCTGAGTTACTTCTTGGGCAGGTAGTTACTCATGTTTGTTGGTTTTGTGTTTTTATGTTTGGTTTCCTTTCCCTTCCCGCCTCACATGATATTTTTTCCTCCTTTTATGCATTATTCTTGGCCTTTACTTTTTTAGCCTCTGTTTCCTGGTGAAAGTGGAGTAGACCAGCTTGTTGAGATCATCAAGGTTCGATCTCTCTCTCTCTCTCTCTCTCTCTCACACACACACACACACACACACACACACACACACACACACGCACAAGACACATCATCAGCACATGCACACACAAATTAGTTGCATCCTTACACTAGACAATGCTCACTCTCTTTTTTTTTTTCTTCCTAAATTCTTGTTTTCACTTCTATTCTGTGACTACCAAACTGTTCCAAACCCTGCACCCTCAGGAGAATGGTTGGGGTAGATCTTGGATTTTCCTGTCAGCTTGTTTCTTCAAATCCTAGATACTTTTAAATTAATGAGAGTGGGAGGGGAAGATCTGGTCCTCAGAGCTTTCACGTGTAGATATTAGGGGTTAATGTTGGATCATTTCTCCGAAGATTAACAGGTTTTTCAAGTTCTATCTAGTTTCTATAGATGCTTACTTGTGTGAACGAATCAATTTGAGCTAAACCGTTACTGTTTATGTTTGTTTGAATTTTTCGAGCTTAAGAAAGTGTGTTCGAACTTGGTATGAATATTAATCGAATCGAGCTTGAAGGGGCTTCAACCGAGGCAGTACAATTTGAGCTTGATTTTTCTACGCATTTTAGATTGTTTTCACTAATCAAGTTGAACTCAACTTGAGCTGAGCTTCAGATCTTATCGAATAAATGTTTCAAGGTTGGTTTGTTATGTTTTGAACCAAGCTCAACTGAGTTCTTAACAATCGATCTTCCACGTAACTTGATTTGGTTTTCAGCCGTATGGACGCCTGAAAATGTTGCTTTATATATGCTTTAGGGACAGGGTTGCCCCCTTGTCATATATGTCATTATATGTTCCTATTGTGTTTTCACTCCTATGACAAAACTGATTGATTGCCTCAGGTTTTGGGTACTCCAACCAGGAGGAAATAAAGTGCATGAATCCTAATTATACTGAGTTTAAATTTCCTCAAATTAAAGCTCATCCATGGCACAAGGTACTTATATGATATTGTTTTTATGCTTATCTCTATGTTTCTTTGTACTCTTTATACCACATTGTTTATCTACCAGATATTCCATAAGCGCATGCCTCCTGAAGCTGTCGATCTCGTTTCAAGACTGCTGCAGTACTCTCCTAATCTACGTTGCACAGCAGTGAGTTTTCAAATCTCTTTTTCTTGAAGATCTGTAACTGTAAGGGGAAGGAGTGGGATGGGGGAATGGTCGAATTTTTTTATTTTTGTCTTGTTAATTTTTTTTTATCCCTGCATATGAAAACTTTAAATAGAGTATTCAGTGCATTGATTACATTTGACATTGTTGTTGTTAGTACCCAGTAGATTATTTTTTCTATCATTTGTGAATATAGAGTAGTTATCGTAAGTGATTTGTTGCCAGATTCCATTTCTCAATAACTTATTCACATTGGATTTTGTATTAAATTAATCCTTAATTTTCCTGACAGTTGGATGCTTTAATCCATCCCTTTTTCAATGAGCTACGTGATCCAAACACTCGCCTGCCAAACGGTCGTTTCCTCCCCCCATTATTCAATTTCAAGCCTCAAGGTAAACACACTCTAGAACGAAAGTTTTTCGCCTCTCATTAGTGTTGGAAACTGTTTTTAAGTTTTTGCATTCTTTTTTTTCCCAGAGTTGAAGGGTGTCCCGGTGGAAACCCTGACAAAGTTGATTCGAGCATGCTAGAAAGCAGTGTCCCTTCATTGGGTTATGAATCGTCAATTGTCCCGTTTGGACATAATGTTTATTCTTGTGCTCGGGCGTTTGCCGTTGTTTACCTTATGCTGTTTCTTTGCCCTAGTATTATTACTTTGTTTGTTAAAAGCAGTTCTGCAGAAGTGATATTTACTGATTGCCCAAACATCAATGGGTGTTATGTTTGTCCTGTTATTTTATGGCCTAAAGACTGTAACCTCATGCCGATAAGAGTGACTATTTATCTAATCAACTTCTCCTTTCTGTATTCTATCTTATGGACACATTTCTATGTTCTGGCTTATGGTTTTATGGTTGATACACAACTAATGGTTGTGCGATGTGAGTTTTGAGATCTGATGATCATTCTGGTTTATTAAGTTTTGCGTTTGTGGTTACTTTTCTTTGCTCTCAATTATTTAAGGGATAATTACAAGGAAAAAAAGGTTTAGTGTAATTACAAAAACCATCCAGAGAAGTTTCGAAATTACAGAAATCTCCTTAAGGTTTGATTTCGTCTTATATTTTGTTCTAACCGAGATCATCAAATATTTTACAATTACATCTCTCAATTTTTCTAAATATTACAAAGAAATCCATTATTTTGTCTGGTTATTGGTACTATTTAGAAAATATGAGCAATGTAATTGTAAAATATTTGATAACGTCGGCAAATCCCGTTAGTAGTTCACCTAACAGTTGGGGTAAGATGATATCAAACTTTAAGGTGATTTTCGTAATTTTGAAACTTCCCTAGGTCTTTTTTTGTAATTATCCTAAACTTAAGGGTTTTCTTCTTCTTGTTATTACCTCATTACTTAATGATTCTTTTAGGCTTTAGCTCATTTGACTTAAATTTAATAGCAATTCTTTTTATTTGATTGTTCCTCTCTGTTAGAGGAACCCGAAAGGCGAATTCAGGGTCAATGAAATTGATAGATCGATTGAAGATTGATTGAGTGTCCTATTAGAGAAGGCCGATGGGTAGACTCAATATCTATCAAGACTCGCGACTCATAAGGCCTCTACATTGAGGGAAAACCGCTCTACGTGAAAAAGGAGAAGTGCACTTTTGCATAACCTTTGTCCGTGCGTGAGCAACCCAATCGTGCTAAAAAGAAATTTTTACATGTGCTCTAAAGGTAGCACTCCATCTTTCTTCCCAACAAGCCCTTTTTTTCTTTTGATTTTGAAGACGGGCCTTGCGTTCGGTTCAAAAGGCATGGTTTTCGATTTTAATGTCTCCAGATAGGGCCCCACTAGTCCGGCTAGCTAGTGAGCGGTTCTTTCGGGCCTATATTGCAATTTGCATCTTTGGAACTTAAATTCGCACTCAGTACCCTTCGCATGAATTCATATGTGCACCAAGAATCAGTCATTTCATTTCTTCACCGATATTATTCATGCTACACCCGGTGTACTTACACTTGGTGGATTGACAAATGACACGTGTTCCGTTATTTATATAGATGAATGACAAATGTTTAATCTTACAATTAATGAGACACTTGTTATCCATCCACCCACCAAGTGTATGTACACCTGGTGTAGCAACCACAAGACTTTTCTTAACCCAACAGTACTTTAAGATTACATGAAAGACTATATTCTCCCGATGGCATTGGAATATATACTACCAAGTGTAACATAGCACAAAAAGATGACTGATCCAACCATTTAATCTGTTTATTGTAAATGAATGTCCATTGACCTTAATTGTATCATAATTAAGCCAAAGTCTCGTCGCTCTTTTCTATCCATGAAAGTGAGTCCAAATTGACAGTTAAAAGCTCATTGCATAACAAATCAAGTTTGAACACATTTTTTAGCTCAATTAAAGATAAAACTCGACTCGATTTGTAAAAGAATTAAGTTACTTCAATTCATTTAATGTTCATTTCAATTACAGTTCATTCAAACTCGATTCGATTAATAATCAAATTGAGCACAGTGCATAGTTTTTTAAGCTTGATATTATCGGCTCGACTCGTTGACAACCTAGCCAATAGCCACAACATGGTGAGATTGATGAGATGTATTGTCAAGGGGTAAAGTGTTGATTTTGGAGTTTTTAAGGGTACAAAATGCCAAAAGACATATGCCTAAGGAGCAATGTGCAAATTGCAATTAGCCCTCGCTAACATTTTTTCTTTTTTTAAATTCTCTGCTATGAACAAAACCTATAAAAACCATCTTACACGATCATAATTCATATGACTGTCTTTTAAAAATTCTAGAGAGAGGAAAAAATGCCGCTGGGGAAATACTACTGCGACTACTGCGACAAACAATTCCAGGACACCCCCGCGTCACGGCGGCGCCACCTCCAAGGCGTCGCCCACCAGAGAGCCAAAGCTCTCTGGTACGACACCTTCCGTACATCCTCCCAATGTCTGTTTCTCATTTCCCGCTCGAAAAATATTCACTCGGACACACTCACAAACACATCGTGAGCGTGAATTCCATTGATATCTCTGTTTAATTTGATTAATTTTTTTTGTTTAGTTGGTTTGAATCAGGTTCAAGACCCATTGTCTATGAGCAAAGGAGTTTGCAATCGGTTTATCCGTACGGTAAAATCTCTCTGCAGCTATCAGCTTCGTGTGTGTGTGCCCAGAAGATATGTACTGGATGTTGTAGCTTAAATTTTTTACTTCTATAAAAATAGGTTTTGCTGGAGCAAATTGCACATTTATGAAATTTTTTAGTGTGCACAACTTGCTTGGAGTGATCTCAGTTCTAATTAGAATCTCCTCTCAAGCAATAGTTCCTTGAAGTAAACTAAATTCTCTTTAGTTATGAGAACCTCTTTTTATCAATTTTTACTTATCGGTTGGAAAAAACTTATGACCTAGGGAAAAATGCTTTTCAAATTAAGTTCAGCTCAACAACCGAAGTACAATACAAAATCAGTAATCAAAAAGTGGATTTTGCGTTTAGAAATAGCTATAAATAATTGAGAACTTTGAAGAATATTTATGTGTCAGCTTATTTAAAATGTGTGTTTAAGTTATACATGTGGTAATATTGTTCGATTACCAAGCGAAAAAAACTAAAAAAAGAGCTTCTCTCCAAACAAGAAGAAATTTAAACATCTAAAAGTTGTAGTGACTGGTGCCATTTACGTGTGAAAATATCTGTGGTTAACTTTTTTTTAACATTGTGTTTTCAGCCTTCAACTTGTGTAAAATCTGTGCTATTAATGCTGGGAATTTTGGAGGGAAAGAAAGGAAAAAAATTCAGGGGATGAGGAGATGGACCAGAAATGTGATTATTACTGTTGTGGGTTGGCTTTAAAAGAAAAGAAAATAAACGGCTTTTATTATATGGATAAAATAGAATTTTAAGTTGGAAATTAGGGACACGTGATAATTTTAAGGGATAAACTCTTTATGTCTCAGTAATAATAATGCAATAAGGGAATTCAGGGGGAACAAATCTTTAAATTTTATGTAATTCATCGATAACATTCGAATAAGGGGAAGTAGGGGGAGCTAAGCCTCTACTCCATCAGCCTAATCCGACTAGCTTATTGACTTTTTGCTGTTCGGAAAAGTCAGTTTTCGCCTTTGGAAATATCTATATATTGATATTTCCATCCCTGATGACTTTTTGTGGTTGGATTATCATGACAAAAGATGCATACTCAGATTGGATTTTTTTTGTTGATTTATGAATTTCATTTTACTGGATTTAGATGTAGTATATTAGTGAAGAGCGTCCACCCCTTTATAGAGGTACCCATAAAGAGGATCCAAGTTAATTGACTACCATATGAGCCTTATAAGTTATAATAGCCAAAACTGATAGTTCAACTAGATCATGTATGTTGAAGAATCAGCTGCCAGTTGCTCGGCATCACAATGAAAGACTCATTTCATGTTCAAAATAGAGTTGCATAATTCTTCTTGGGATGGCGGAGGACTACTTCATTTCGGTCTGTTTGATCCGTCATTGCCTGTTTCTCAATAAATATGATGTTTAACATAAAATATTCGATCCTGAGTTTTGAAAAGTGACAGCATCTCCACAAGACAAAGTATTGTTTGCTATAACATCATTTGATAGGGTTTGTCTGTATCAATTTGCATGTTGTCTCTGAATTTCACTTTAGGTTATGCATGTTGCACTTTGCTATCTTAAATCTAATTAATTTTTTTTTTAAAATCCAAAGGGGTCATGCCAGTATGGAGATTCTTGCAAATATTATCATCCCAAGCAGAATGTGCCAAATATGAATACTCAAGGAATGGAAGGTAGTCCATATCTCGAGTTATTTCCTTACACTTTCTTACCTAGTATATTTAGATGTTCTTTCTGTGCCAATATTTTGTATCCATTTCCAGGATCAAGTTTGTCTCAGGGTATTCCTGGTAGTCTTTTGCATGGAGAAGCTTCTCTGCCTGGCAAGTCTATGTTCCCCTTCAACTGTCTCTCACATTTACTGATACATTGTTACTTTAGTACTTATTATTTGACGTTGATCCGCTAGAACCCTTTCATGACAGCTGTATTTTTGGGAAATCAAATGGGAACATCACTGAGGAACCTACCTCCATCATTGTGGCCTCCTCCAGAGGGTGGATATCCACCCCTACCCTTCATCGATTGGGGATAGGTGTGCCACCTCACTCAAACTAGTTAGTAGACTAGTAGTTATAAAATCTGTTGTTCATCATTCTTCTCTTTTTTAGTTGTGTTTATTAGGCTAAACCTTAGGGGTAGTTTTTGTAATTATTCCTAGTAATTTATTATACCCGAGAAGTTTCTCGTTACTTGAAATACATTACGCACCTTAATCATTCTATCTTGATATTCTCCCAAATGCATTGTTTTACACAGCCTTTTAGAACTAATGTTTTACTTTATTTTGCTGTTACATTTGTTGGCTATAACTGGAAAATTTCCATATTAAACTTAGATGAAACTAGAGCTGCAAAATGAATGGGTACACATGCAAAAGTTTCTTGGGAGGTTGCGTACTTAGGGTGTATGTGCATAAGCATACTTGTTAATGATATATACCCTGTTCTTCTTCAGCGCCTCCAATAAGCTAGCATGTATTTCTTTTGTGCATAACAGCATAACTTATACGGTATTTCTGGAAACTATAAGCTATAAGTAATGGTGTACATCCGGCAAGTTGCATTTTATGTGAGCTGAATTTAGATTTATCGGATTTGGTCGAAAATGGACTATCGTTCTCAATGGAGAATTTATACCTAATTGTTCACCTGCTTTGGCTAGTTCATGGAACCAAATCATGGTTAGTGACTGTTAAGGTGCTAAGTGTGCGTCATGTAAATACTACATTTGGTGTATAAAATGGAACACTTTTTCTCTCTACACCAAGTGTATAATACGCAAAACGTAATATTGATTTTGCCATGTGTGGTGTAGCTCATACCATGTAAATCTCATATAAATCACATTAATAATATAGGGTTTATTTTGTAAATGTTGCACTCAGTGTACATACACTAACAGCATACATATATTACTCTTAATTCGGCACTAAATATCATATTTGACATTAAATCCATTATACACCCGTGCTCATACACTATATGAGATAGTTTGGGAAATTGTATATCCCATGATAAGGCACTTTATCATGTTTATGTTGACCAAGCCCTGGATTAAAATTCGGGCTGTGATTATAATACCTTTCCCAATTGATTAACAATCCCAACCCAAGACCTGATATTATAGTATCACATTTCACAAGTTATACGCCTCTGTGAAATATCATCTTTGCGCTTCAAATTACCTTGTAACATGACTTGTGTGCCCTTGATTCCACCACTAACATGGAAGGGTAGTTCTGGCATTTTACACTATCATCACATTTAATCAGTTTTGCCAAGCACAACTTTTGATTATATATTCAAAAAAATTATATCTTAACCACACATCGTCATTACTAAATAGTATTATATAACCCATAAATAATGTAATTCATCCAATAAATTTTTATCCAATCCCATCAACAAATCCAAACGAGTCCCAAGTTTAGCATGATAGCATCATCTCCTCCATTTTAAGTGGAATCCTGCTATATCAACACAGTACATATCCAATTCTCACATAACCACTTATGACATACCATCATTCTTACATAAAATCATTCTCAAACACCATCTGCACATAAATTTTCGACAAACAAGCGTAGTCGGTAATTCGTTTAGCGGGACGGAAACATGGGCATGAAAAGAATGTCCAGAAAAATAATTTTATAATTCACATCCACTCAATTGTTTATTAAAGCACTCCAATTTGATAGAAATGTCACATCTCTGCTTACATAAATATCCAACCCAACATAAATATGCTCTCAGATTGAGATTTTTAGTGTTGAGAGCTAATATAAAGATGCAAGTATCTCCAACAGAGAAGCAGCAAACCGCATTTGAGTCTCCTCGTCTATAGTCAAGAAGAGAGGAACATGTACAAATACCGATTTGATTCCATTCTGTTCTGCGAAACGCAACGAGTGATAGTATACATAGTTGCAAACAAATCGACCCGCATCATCTGAGGTCATCACTTCATACCCCATCTTCGCCAACGTCTTGGTTATATCCTCAACAGGAAGTGCAGTCTGCACATACATTACGTTTAATAAGATGGGAAATAGAAAAAAACGAATTACAAATACCCCCATGTAAGCAATTGAAGCACCACAATCTTATTTTTATTTGTCAAAAGAATTTCTAAATTTTGTCTATCTGCAGATCAGTATGCTGAACATAAGCTGCTTCAAGAAAACATAAAAGATGCAATACTAGAATTCCATTATCAAGAATTTCTAAATTTTGTCTATCTAACAAGAAAAATTGATAGGAAATGGTGCAACATCAGGAAAGCAAAAGAGAGGTTTGGGAAAACAATCAGAAAATTTGAAAATTATAGAAAAGAACCCTTGTTTTGATTTTGCCTTAAATTTAAAGTGGTAACTGTAATAAATCTATAAAAGTCGGGGAATTTTGAAACTTTATTTGCTTATGAAGGGGAAAATGTATGACGGAATCAAACCTAAAGGTTTTTTTTTGTAATTTTTAAAAACTTCTGGATTTTTGTAATTAGCCCAACCTCAGATTTTTTTTTTTTTTTTTTTGTAATTATCCGTAAAAAGAATGAGTGCAACTTTTGTCGATGGATTTTTTTGGCCTTGAGACAGGCAAAAGCACCCTTCAATCTATAAAACCTCACTGACACGATCATTTTGCAACTTCAAATACATAATTCAACTTAGGCTTTCTCTAAAAGTGAGAATCATAGCAATTCCTCGAAAGTGTTTTTCTTTTTACTGTATTGTCGACCATGCGAAAAATAGAAAACAGAAACCATCAAAGTTACTTAATCGTATCATGGTCCACACTCTACATTACTAATTGATTTTCTCCTTCCAAGGTGGAGTCTGATATAATTTTAAGCAATTTCAGTATCCTACACATTATATTCTGAAAGCCTATCCATATGGAATAGCATCCCTCAATACAAGAAACAAAAAAAAGCTAAAAGTATAGATGCACACGAAAAGCTATATTCGAGATGCTTACTTTCATCCATCTCGTACACACACCAAGTTCTCCACAAAAAGGAGATTTGGCATTTCTGCAATTTGGAAACCTAATGCAATGCTTGTATGACTCTAAAACTTAGAGCAGCAGGTAAACTCAAAAGACATGTATGAGCTAATTGCAAATAATTGAAGGATAATTAGAAAAAAAAAAAACCTGAGGCTCCAACTAATTATAAAAAACTCGGAGGTTTTTGAAAATTGCAAAAACGTCTAGAGGTTTGATTCTATCTTACCTTTTCCCCCTTCATAAGCAAATAACATTTCAAACCGCCCCTGATAGTTATGGAAATATTACAGTTATCCCCTTAAATTTAAGACAAAATAAAACCCGAGGGGGCTTTTTGTAATTTTGAAACATCTCTGTTTTTTTTTTTCTTTTTTGTAATTAGCCCAAACATCAAAGTTTTTTGGTAATCATCCCAAAATTTTAACAGTTTTTAAGCAATTGTATTTCATTAACCAATCATATCAACTTCAGAGGTGTTCACCAATTATCCATAATCCACTTCTCGGCCTTAGGTATAAAGTCTCAACAAAAATTAACACAATCAATATCTGTAACCATACCTCTCGAATTCGTGAAATCTCGCCATCTGCCGGAACAATGGGAAGTTTCTACAATAAATACGGATATCATTGTTATATCAAACTATTCCATCCTCAGAAGTTCAAACATTATTGTGAAAATTTAAGGTCAGTCAAACCTGAGGCTTCCATCCCATCTCATCAGGGCAACGGAATGTAGCTTCATTGACAGCTTGATTCTCTATAGCGAATCTTGTTGCTGCACTATTTACCCCAAAATGAACCTGATAACAAAGTATCCACATGAGAAAGGAATGTCATGCGTGAGAAAAGAGAAGGCATCTTGTTCAAGGTACAACTATCACAGTCAATGCTTTTTCATTAAATCTAAGTTACGTTATGAATTTTACAATCATAAAAGTAATCGCGGTATTCTACAGACTTTATACGCAGATGATGCTATGAGTAGTTAAATGCTTACAAAATCTACCAGCTCCTTTATTAGTTTTGATTACCACCACTAGTAATAAAAGATAAAATTGCTCATCGATATGTCGAAAATTTATAACGATGTGATAAAGATTTTGGAAAAGAAGTTAGAAAATGCATATGGAACAGTTAAAATTCACAAGGAAAAGTTGTTTTTCTTCAGAATAATTTGTTGCAAGAACTTTCAGTAACTCAAGAATGAAAATGATGGTGTAAACAAATCCCCACAAAAATAAGAAAAAATGGGAAAGAAACTTATATATTTGATATGAACATGATCAACTCAAACTATGTAACAACAGGTTGTGTTTTGCAATTACGTAAATGCAAAAAGGGCCCTGGCCCTTTCCAAAGTATGACACAACTGTTGCTCATACCTAAACATTATTTATAAAGTACCAGCATACACATTACACAATAAGGAAAACCAAATATTTATGCTGTCAGCTCTGGTTCTAAATTCAATAAACATAACATATAGGGAGTGTTTGCAATCACTAAACAGAAGTGCTTCTCAGCTTTTGGATGAAAAAATCACTTTACATTGTTTGCAAATGTCAACTTATGCTCCTACTTCATTTAATCAAAATCTAAAAGCAGGAAGATGTGTGGTTTAGAGTTCTGATTCTGCTTCTGGTTTGACATTTACAAACAAATAATTATTTTTACAGTTTTTTCACCAAACACTCCCAACTTCTAATTTTATTTGCAAATATAAAACTTATGATTCTCAATATATCAATTCTTCTAAAAGCAGAAGTTTTTACAAACACTCCCTTAATCATCCCACCCGCAGTGGACAAAAGCAATTTCTGTTCTGTTAAATGAATCAAAACCTTACTACATTAACAGCCATTCAAGTTCTTTCTGGCAGAAACTATATTACCATGCATCACTGATCCTCTTATTTAATCAGGGGTGTCAAATGAGACCATGTAGTAGAAAACGTAAAACGAGTAACTCACCCAAATAACTCTCCGGGAATTTAGGTCGTTGGCATCTCTGATAACAGCAGATTGCAACGTTTGGTATAAAGGAACAAGCGCTCCATGGCCCGCAGTTTCAAGAATCGTGCAGCTGCCTAAGATCAGCCCTTTTGGCAGACCCCTTTTGTTCATATAGGCTTGAAGATTATTAACAATTGTCTCAGTTGGATTTTCTGCAACTCCATGGAATTTTTAAAACCTGTCACATGGATTGTTACTGCAGGACTAGGCCCTTCAGACCCCATCTAGAGACAATCCAAATTATGTAGCAATGTCAAAAATATATGAAATTATATTGTCTGAATTCCTGAAAAAAGAAAAAAAAAAAAAAGGACTGATCAAACAGAAGTAAAGCTACAAGCTTTGTTTCCTATTATAAATAAAGGCAAAGAATCAGTAAAAAACCCCCATGAGACCTTATAATGATTATACCAGTAGAACTTATACTGTTTAAGTACATAATTTTGGGAGGTCATCCATCCATAGAAAATGCCATATCACCAAAATAATAATTTGTTAAGGACATAACACAAAAATAATCATGAAACAACAAAGAAAAGCAATCAAAGGTTTCTTAAGCCAAAGAAATTTAGATGCCACTTATAACATAAATTAAAAAGAAACAATAAAAGCACTTAGACGAAAAAATTAAAAAGAAAAATTCTAGAAAACCAACATCAGAATTTAATCAAAACCCATTCTTGATAGAACCCAAACTCAGAGTCAAACACACCAGAACCAGTAATGAAACTAAAACCCACTTCAAATTCAACAGAGATAATCAGAAAAAACAACTGATCAATACCAAAAATGGATCGGACAAAGAAGATCACAAAAATTACCACAGAGGAATCAACTTTGAGTGAAGATTGAATTTTTTCTTGATGGCTATGCTCACCCGATTGCTCAAACGAAGAGGCTAAAATGGGGAAATGCCTCAACCACTAGTCTTATCTATACATTGATTAGTTATTTATTATTTTGGGGTTTTTGGGGTAGGCTAACTGATTTGAGATTCCTGTAATAATTTTTTTTTTTTTTTTTTTCTCTAGTCGGGTCATTAACACTTTTTTTTTGGGGATGAAAAGACAAAATTATAGGTAACAAGACGAGCAAAATGGATAAAGAACGTGGTGGGGTGGGTCGCTTCATAATGCAAAGGATTGGTTTTAGTCTTCCATTCCAATTATATAGTCTAGGTTGAGTTAACGTATTGAAAATTAAAAAGATGCAAAATATTATTTGATTTGCGCTTATTTAATGAAGTAAAAATATATATATTTTATTTTGACTGGAAGTAAAAATATATATATTAAATAGAGTTATAACAGTAAAACAATAAAAAATACTATTAAATATAAAATGTGAACTATATATTTAGGACATTCGAAAAAGAAATAATGGACTATATATTTGGGACGCGGATAATAAATTTATATATTTTATTCTATGAGTAATTATTTGTGCTATGAATGAATTTGAATATTTGATAGTGGGCCTTTCATTTTCCATGCAAATAAACAATATAGAGAGAGAGATTCAATCATAGAGTTAGTATCATATTCTTATATTGTAATTATTAATAAGATTTTATTTATAATTTTATCTATCAAATAATATCCTGTAATTTTATGTAAAATATTTAGTATCCCACAAAAACTCATGTTAGACCATCTTACGGGTTATTTTCGTTAGACGGATCCAACCCGACCCGGGTTTTTTCGTAATTTCATGCATCGGTGACATGTTTGTAATATTCAGGAAAGTGCATCCGAAAAGTATTAGTAGTTCCTAGAAAAAGTATTATTAGTTCCCAGGGAGTATTTTAGTAGTTCTCTGAATATAATTAACTTTTCTCCGAAAAGTATTAGAAATCCCTCAAAAAAGTATTAGTAGTAACGATGAAATGTATTAATAATCAGCTTGAACAGTTTTTTTCAAGAATCCTCTTGAAAAATATTTATTTTTTCCATCAAGAGTATTAGTATTCCTACTAAAACGTATTAGTATTCTTATTTAAAAATATTATATTTTCCGATTAAATGTATTTTAATATTCCTCTTGAAAAGTAATAATTTTCATCATAAAAAGTATTAGTAGTTCCCATAAAAGTATTAGTTCTTCCCCTAAAAAGATCGTAGTCATTCGAAAAATATTTGGAAAGACCCCTAAAAATATTAGTTTTTCCTCCAAAAAGTATTAGTAGTCCTCCTAAAATGTATTAGCAACTCTCCTAAAATGTATTAGCAATGGTCATCGGATGTGGTAAATGTACTTGTGTGGGTTTGTTGGTGGGTGATGGGTCGTATATTTGGATCCGTCTAACGAATTAGATTCGTTAGACCGTATGACAAGAGACTAACCCTTTGTATCCATATTATATTTACCTTGTAGCTTGTACAATATCCCTGAATAAATCCTCAATCCATGTTATTAAATATCTGTAGTATTCATCTATAAACCAAAAAATTGTTTAAATATATTTATAAGTATGATTGAATATCATATTAATAAAAAAAATAAAAATTCTTAATCCCATGAATATATTAATTATTATTGTATATTTATATTCTAGGTTATGATAGTTACAAATCAAGTCATAAAAATACATCATTCAAAAGAAAAACAATACATATAAAATAATTATTGTAAGGGAAAAAAATAATTTATCCTCCAAATTATGACAATTTTTGCACTTTGTTGTATAAACTATTTTGAGTTTCAATTTGACTCCTGAACTACACATATTTTGCATATAACCAGCTCCGTGGGGGCAAAATCATCTTCACCTCAAACTAGTTGGATATTATTACACTTTTCCATCTGAGCTTTGCATGTTTTTTACTTTACCACTTCAGTGTTAAAAAAATATATATATATATATATAAGTATTTTTTTATCTCTTTTATTAATTTTTAACAAAAAATAAATTTATTTAGTATTTATATCAGTAAAATATATTTTCAATGAAATTATTTTTTGACTTCTTATTTTTTAACTTTCTTGTAGAATTATAATATATTTTTTGAAATATAATTTGTTAATCTTTAAATTAAAACAAAAAATATTATTTAATGTAATAATCACTATAAAAATTAATATATTTTTTCTTCAATTCATCTTTATTATTTCCTAATTTCAAATTTTTATGTTTCTTTTCAATGTATTGTTTTTATTTTAACTTAATGTAAAAATTACTAGAAAAACATTGAAGAAGTTAAGAAAAGTAAATTATAACTCTAAAAAAATCAAAATGAAGAAATTATAAATAATTTCATTGAAAGTATATTTTACTAATGTAAATACTAATTAAAGCTATTTTTTATGGATAAAAAATTTAAAAATAGATAAAAAGACATGTATATATTTTTTTTTAAAATTGAGGTGGTAAAGTGAAAATCGCGCAAAGTTTACAAAACTGTGGAGATTTTGAATGGTAAGGTGTAATAACATCCAACAAGTTTGAGGTGGAAGACGATATTGGCCCACGGAGTGAGTTATATGCAAAACCCATATAGTGTATAAGGCAAATTGAAATTCAAACTAATTTATACAAAAAAAAGTGTAAAAATGAATCTCCTTTTTTTTTTTTTTTTTGTTTTTGATAAGAAGTGTAAAAATGACTCTCGTTTGGAGGGTAGGTTATCTTTTCCTTATTCTAAAGTTTAGAAATTAGAAAACATGCAATTCATATGAAAATAATATAAAAAGGTCATAAATCTTATTTGAGTAATTTTTTATTAATAATTTATACATAAGTACACGATCGAATTCATATAGTATGTGTTTCTTGACTTTTCGCCCATAATTTACATCATATTACTTCTTTAAAAATCCATAATATATTTATACAAATAAATATGGATTTTTTTCCAGTTCTTGTTTATTTAAGGGCATCTCCAACCAGAGCCGTCCTAGGAGTGGCCAGGCGGCGCCGCCACACAAGGGCTCCCCTCCGGCGAGGGCCCCGAGCCCCAATTTTTGTAATTAATTTAATGGTTTAATATATATGTACATGTAAAATAAAGAATATAACTTTGCAATAAAGAGCTCCTTGGTGCAGTGGCTTGTGTTTTCTCATCAATTACTAAGGTCGTGTGTTCTAGCTTGCCTGGATACAAAATATGTTCTCTTATTTTTTTCTCAAGTAGGACAGATAAAACAATAAAGTAAAATAAATAATAATGTATTTCACAAAAGTGCTCCTAGGCGTAGTGATTTCTTCAGTTTCTTTCATGTTTGAGGTCGCGCGTTTGATGCTCATCAGGTACAAAGTGTGTTTTTTTTTTAACCTAAGCAGGGGCATAATCAGTTCATTCTTGTGGCGAATTTGCAGATAAAAATGCAATCTAGCTTGCCTGGATACTAAATATGTTTTCTTATTTTTTTCCTAAGCAGGACAGATAAAACAGTAAAGTACAATAAATAATAAAATATTTCACAAAAGTGCTCTTAGGCGTAGTGGTTTGTTTAGTTTCTTTCATGTTTGAGGTCGCGCATTCGAGGCTCATCAGGTACAAAGTGTGTTTTTTTTTTAACCTAAGCAGGGGCAGAACCAATTCATTCATGTGGCGAATTTGCAGTTAAAAATGCAAGGAGATCGATTTTCTATGGCTAATGTATTGATAGTTTTTCCCCTTTAAATCTATGATGTAATGATATTAAAGTATCTCTTTTTTATAGTAGAAACGTCTAAATGAAATATAATGCTCATTATTTTATTTTATTTTTTTACTTTTTTATATGAATATAAATGGCCCCCTTTTCGTTTCGCACCAGACCCATTAAATTATAGGAACGACCCTATCTCCAACCTAATATTTTATTTTGGCGCAGCTTTTGCACTAAAATAGTCCAATTTTTGCATCACAGTGTCACACTTAATATTTATTTCCAACCCTTCTATTTTGAACTTTTACACTAAAATAAATATCTAAGGAATATCCCTTATCATTTCAATACAAAAACTATTTTATCAAAAGTCAATTATATATTAACATAGTATTATAAATACATTCTTACTACTTAAATATTATTATATCTAATATATACTATACTAAATAATATGCATTAAAATTTTGAATAGTTATTAACAAGATTTAAGAAGGGAAATAAGAACTTCGCATTCGGTACATAAAATAAAAAAGACTAATTAATATACAAAAAAAGATAGACAACTAAATCACAAGTTAATAATAATTTAATTATCCGAATTGGTAGATTTCTCTCGTATATGATCAATTAATGCATTTCACAACTTATAAAGTCATATGCTAATCCCCTCATCCACTCTCTAGATTTATTTATCTCCCATCTCTCTAAGAAACACCATTAGCTAACTTCTCTCTCTCTCTCTCTCTCTCTCCCCCATTTCTAAAGCTTTTTCCCATCCCTCTTGTCGTCGGCCGGACCTCTAGCCCCGCGATGCTCTTTCTTCTAGATCCGGATGGTCCTTGATGCTTGTATTCGGATCCGAGCTTTGGGAGAACTTCGTGGAGATGGGGCAAAGAATGGTCCAACCGTGGCTTAGTGGGGTTGTGGTGGGCGGCGGCTGACTGCCTAGAGGTGGAGAGGTTGTTTTATTTTTCTTATTTGGTGTGTTTTTTCCTATTTTCTTTAGATAGTTTGGTTTTTTTGGGGTTTGTTGATTTTTGTTTAAGGTTTGTATTTTTATTTATTGTTTGGTTGAAAGGCAAAGCCCAATGGCGATATAAAAGTAAGAAATATATTCAAAGGGGTATAATAAGGCTACAATATATTTTTTTAAAGAGTAAAAGCCAATAAATGAAAAACCGCTCCAATAAATGAAAGCTGCCAAGGTGACTAGTGAATAGTCCAAGGAATCTTGAACCCAACAACACAAGAATCAAAACATAATACTTGAACACTCTCCCTTAAGCTGGGGCATATAGATCAAATGCTCCAAGCTTGTTACATATATATTCAATCCTAGGTACTCGAAGATTCAGTGAGGACGTTGACAAGCTGGTCATTTGACCCAATGAATGTGGTAACAATGTCTCTAGAGGTAACTTTCTTATGTAAGAAATGACAATCAACCTCAATATATTTGTTCCGTTCGTGAAAAATGGGATTGGAGCAATGTGTAGGGTCGCCTTGTTGTCATAACCAACTTTATAGGACCAAGTTTATAGTATTTGAGTTTTGTGAGAAGATGTTTTACCCATATAAGTTCATATGTGTCGTAAATGTCATTGCTCGATATTAAGCACGCACTTGATCATGTAACCACATTTTGTTTTTTACTTTTCCAAGACACCAGATGACCACCAAACAGAATATAATATCCAAATGTTGATCTTCTATCCCAAGGACATCAAACTCAGTCTGCATCAGTATAGCCAATAATTTATGTATGTCAATGATCCTTATGAAACAAACCTTTACCTGGGAATTTTATTACACACTTCAAAATTCTGAAGGATGTATCCCAATGACTTTCACATGTTTCTTGTAGAAATTGACTAACTACGCTAATTGCAAATAAAATATATATCCGGAAGGGTGACTATTAAGTAAATCAGTTTGCCAACTAATCTTCGATATCTGCCTGGATCAGATAGAGGCTCCCCTTTTCCTGGAAAAAAATGATATTTGGATCCATGGGTGTGTTAATAGGCTTACAAATTGCCAAACCTATTTCTTCAAGAATATTCAAAGCATACTTTCGTTGAGAAACATAGATACCTTGTTTGGATTGAGGAACTTCTATGCCAAGAAAATACCTCAGTTTTCCAAGATCTTTAATATCAAAGTGTTGGAACAGATCTTCTTGTCGGGTTTATTTCTTCTATATCATCCCATGTGATAACAATGTCATCCACATAAACCACAAGATATATAAGTTTCGCTAATTGTCTATAGAATACATAGTGGTCAACCTTGCTTCGAACCATGCTAAATTGTTGCACAACACTAGTAAACCTCCCAAACCAAGCACATGGAGATTGCTACAAACCATAGAGAGAGCGTTTGAGGCGACATACCAAATAGGCTCATATCCTTGCCATGAAGCCGAGAAAAGTTGTTCCATGTACACCTCTTCTTTCAAATCACCATGTAGGAAGGCATTTTTGATATCTAATTGATTCAATGGCCAATGACAATTCTTCGCTATTGAAAGAAAGTGAAGTGCGGAGGTAATTTTGGCCACTGGTGAGAAAGTATCAATATAATCAATACAAAACAATTGTATGTGTCCTTTAGCAGCAAACCATACTTTAAGTTTATTTACTTTTCCATATGGCTAGCATTCACATTATACACCAATTGACAACCAACCACAGTTTTTCCCAGAGGTAAAAGTACTAATTCCCAAGTACCTGATGAGTGAAGTGCTTCCATTTCATCGGCCATAGCTTGCCTCCAACCTGGGTGTGTTAAAGCTTCATTGACATTTTTAGGAACAGAAACAGAAGACAAGTTGGTAATGAAAGCACAATATGATAGAGAAAGACGCTTATGTAAAAGAAAATTACGGATGGGATAAGGATTACGAGTGGACCTTGTACCTATTCTACAGTAATAGGAGAACTAGGTGCGAGAATCTTGGACCGAGGAGTTAAGAGATGGCAACGACCTACGAACATGAATCACCAGGACAAACTCGACCAATTAAAAATTTTCGGACCTCACTTTTCAACATTTCCATTCCTTTCTAGTGAAATAGGATTTCCACTCAAGTTGTTCAACTAGCTGCCACGTAGTCCATGCACCAAAACCAACTCCAATCAAACATGCTAGCGGGAGAAGTGCAATAATAATGTATCGTTGTCTCTCAAATGGAAATAACTCGCAATAAAAATAACGTCTCAATCAATGATTGCATATAATCCAAAAACAACATGAAATCTTTGTAACTCCTAACTAAACCCAACTCTTTCTCACTAAGAGCAAAATTGTCAACATCCTTGGTTTGGTTTTCTGATATAAGTTATATTAAAACGTTGTCTATTACGTACCAATACACATAAACAATTCCTTAAAAAATTCAAAATAATAGAAAATTTATATCCTAATCTTTTAGCAACATGGCGGACATTAATTGGTGCAACTAATGAACAAATAGAAGCCAAATATAAGAAAATCACACTCTTGAAACATGTACTTGCAATTGAGTATGGCAACTGAAGATTAACTTGTTAAATATACATTACAGAAGAAACCAAACAATCACATGAATGAAACTAAATTGAGAAATACACACAGATAAAATAGAACAATGAAATCATACACAATCCTTAAAATAAATAAGTTAACAAATAAATAAATTTTTCCACATTTCAAATTAAATAGGTTCTCGGAGGGTTTGAAAAAAGATTATAAAAAAAAAACTTGGCCTTCTCTTTGAGAGGCGGCTGGGGTTTCAATGAAGGCAACGACTTCTTCTCTTTCAATCGACCGTCTTGGATTTTGATTATCACCATGGAATTCGATCAGTTCCTTTTTCCTGAAATTGATATCACACACAAGAATTTCGTTTATGCTTCTACGTTTCATGCAAAACCCAGGGTTTCCTTACGCGAAGGGAATTCGATCCTTAAAGATAACCCAGTAATTTTCATGAGTGACATAACGACCACCGCGTTCGACACACACCCTTTCTATGGCTTTCAGACTTGTCAGATGGACGGAACGATTCGTGCGACTTCACATATTGGGGTTTTGGAAGGAGTGAAAGCAGCAAACCCTAACCCTAAGGCTAATATCCATGTAGTTGCATCTAGTTCGGAGACATACGAGATACATGCAGCACCACACACAAGTAGCAGCCAACCATCCAAGGTTCTATGGGCTCATACCCCCTGTTGTGGAAGGGTACAACATACATGGGGAAAATTGAACAACCACTCATGAGGATGGTTTGCCGATCGCAAATCGCTACATTAGGGGAGCATCTTCGACCAATCAAAAAGGGCGAGTCTTCTTGGTGATGATGGATGAGGAAATTTACCAACAATGGGTCTGCGAGTTATGGAATTCACTTATTCGGTGTATTATTCTACCAAAAGGTACAAAACCATACTGACTTTCCGGACCTCAAATTGAAACTGTCTTCGGTTTGGAAACTTACCGATCCTTGGAGGTTGATTACTATTTGGGTAGGGGATATTTTAACATCCGATTCGTTAATTTGGAAGAAAGGAACAAAGTTTTCTCGAAAGGTTCGTGGCTTTTGCAACTCGAGACAATCCGTCCCGATGAACTGGATTCGATTTCAATCCATACAAGATAAACACGTCGATGGTGGCTCGGGTGTGGGTTCAAATTTTTAATTAAGCTATGAATATTGACACAAATCTCTTATTAATAAAATAGCTAGTTTCATCGGAACATCTATTCAGATAGATATTCATCCAATGACCGGTGAAGTGGGTCATTTTGTTCAAGTTTTGGTGGAGATGGATTTGAACAATCCGATACAAGATCATATTATGGTGGGAAGGTGGGACATTGGTCCTTCGTTTCTATTAGCTATGAAAATCGCGGACTTTTGTGTTCTTTGCCGGATTGTCGGACACAATATTAACCAATGTCGACAAGTGAAGACACATGAAGAAGCGTCGCATTTTACGGACAAGGGTAAACATAAAGCTAAAAGCCCGGTTCGCATGCGTTCAATCGTCGTGACCAAATAAACAGCCCAAAGGAAGGCGCAGGAAACAGGGCAGTGCAAGTGAAATGCGGGGACGAGGAGAAACATGGAGAGGGTTCGACTTCAACAGCATACCAACCAATAACACATTTGATATCTTACAAGATGATACCAATATAGCACCGACTTCGAGAACAAACTAATATCATGTGTCACCAACGGATAGTACTAATATAATTGTTGAGAGGATAGGGCGCAGGCTAACACTGACATGCATATAGTCGCATATACCCCCGCGGGTGCAATGATTTCTTCTAACTGGATGAACATAAGCATGTTTCTCTCTGAGCCTTGACGCGATATTTCAAAAAGCCTCCCTATTAATGATTATGTTATCAGTACGAACAATCCATCTGAAGGTTCGACAAATTTGGTCAGATATGGCGGATGAAGAAGAACAAGACAAATTGGAAGACTTAAAGGCCAAGATAGACGACTCATCAACTACTCTGATTGCTTTTCACTCATGTGACTCCTCAGAAACTATGAAGGCTATGGCAATTACGGCTCGTGGATCTTGGCCTGACATTCAACATGATACATCATACCATGTAGAGGATACTCGAGCACGTGCTAACAAAACTAATGATAATATCCTTCGAAAATGCTCTAGAAATAGATGCTCTTCATTTAAATTGCATTTTTAAGTTATTTTTGTTGTTTCTTTTTCTGAAATCTAACATTGTTTTCACTTTGCTACCTGATCGGCTTGTGGTCAGGACTTTTCCTTTCTTTTTATATATTTCTATTTAACTATTAAAAAAAATTAAATAGGTTCTCACGTAGTAAATCCAAAGGCCTGTTCGAGAAGATGGTGGTGGAGGTGATCGCCCGATTCGGTTCAATGAAGGTGGAAAGCTCGTCGATTGAGACTCACTCGTAGGTGATCATTCCTTTTTCCAACGAAGGTGAATCTTGTTCGATTGATGAAGGTGGAAAGCTCATCCCGATTTCAGACTCACGTAGATAATCTATTCTTTGTTCCAGCGAAGGTGGAGATGGAGGTGATTGTTCCGATTACAATGAAGGTGGAGAGCTCATCCTGGTTTTAGATTCACAAATGTGATCCGTTCCTTCTTCCAGCCAATGAGGAAGTGGAGGTGACTGTTCAGGTTTAACAAAAAATGCCATAAAAAATTGCTAAAAGGTTGTTTAATATCCATAAAACTATAGTATTACAATAAAAATTTCAAAAATCTGATCATAGATAGAACTTGTTTAATCAAAATGCAAAAAAATTGTTAAATGGTTGTTTAATAGAGGCAAAAAAAATTTGCCATCCGAACTATTTGATTTTTTTGATTTTGCCACCTAAACTTATTTTTGGGACAATTTACCTCTTGAAGTTTACAGGTTTTGCATATTGCCTCCTGAGACTCACCGCCGGTGGAACATTCCACCAGAATCTTGTCATGTTACATGCACGTGGGGCAAAAATGTCATTTGACCAAAATTATATCAAAGTTATTGTAATTTACCATCTAAACTTTGCGTGCGATTGTCAATTTACCATATAAACTTTGAGCGATTTACATTTTGTTACCTCAGTATAAAAAAACAAAAATTATATGTATATATATTTAATTTTTTTAATTTCTTGATAAGAAAAATTAAATAGTATCCACTTCAATAAAATCAATTATCAATAAAATTATTTTATAATCTTTTCTTTCTTATTTTCTTGTAGAATTGTTGAACTATAGTTTACTTCCATGATTTACTTTATTACTTTATAAACTAATAAAGTATAAAATTAATTTTAATCTATTTTATCAAATTATAAATAATAAATATACATAAACAATTATTTATCCATTTTGAGGCAAATAAAATAATATACATAGGCAAATGTAAATTCTAATATATTAGAATGAATTTTCATAAATAAATTAATCTAAATTTAAGCAAAAATAAAATAAAATAAATTATGTAGTAATAAGTTTGAATCGTATGTTAAAAATTCAATGCAATATTTTAAGATATAATAATGTAATTCATTAAAGTTGCAATACTTTTATTTTTTTAAATTTACTTAATTTATAGAATTAATTTTTAAAATGAATCATATTATTATAAAATTGACATTGTTGTATATTTATAATATTTTTTAATTCAAAATTCATAAAAAATAGTTCTCTTCTAATTTTGATGTGAAAAAATAGTAAATTAAATAAGTTAAAAAGGAATATATTATAAAATAGTTGTATTAATAATATATTTTATTGAAGTGAATACTTGTTAAATTTATTATTTTTTATCAAGAAATTTTACAAAGATATAAAATAAATGTGTATACATATAAAATTTTGATTTTATTCAACTGAGGTGGCAAAGTGTAAATTACTGCACAATGTTTAAATGGTAAAGTGCAATAACATTAGTATAATTTGAGTCAAATGACAATTTTCCCCCACGTGCATGGTACATGACAAAATTCTGGTGGAATATTCCATCGGCAGCGAGTCCCATGAGGCTTTGTACAAAACTCGTGAATTTCAAGAGGTGAAGTGTCCCAAAGAAAAATTTAGGTGGTAAAATCAAAAAATTCGAATAGTTTGGAGCCTCTGTTTAATATCCATAGAATTATAGCACAATATGAATTTGAATCCGGTCACACATAAGAACACGCTTTAAAGAAAAACACCAAATAAAAATTTGCTAAAGAGTTTTTTAATAACCGTGGAACTATAGCACTACAATATGAATTTAAGAAATCCGGTCACAAATAAGAACCTGTTTTACAAAAATGCCAAAGAAATTGCTAAGGGTCGTTTAAAATCAGTAGAATTATAACACTACAATAAAAAAAAGTACAATATGGGCTTTTATTCTTGATTCGTGATCCATAAATTATTGAAATTAGATATTTGTATCCATCATCATTTCTACATCTAGAGTTGGCGCTTAGTCACATCTTGAATTAACACATCAAAATGACGCGTCAATCCTCGACAATCATATTGTGCATTATTACACATGTAGTCATCATATCATGTAAAATTATAAATACAAGAAAGATATTTCATTAATTTTTTTATAAAAATTAAATATATAATTAAAATAGTACAAAACATATTATTACGTATTAAAATATCATAAAATAAATTAAAGACAAACAAAAAAAAATGAAAAAAAGATAAGGATTCAGTGCAAAGACAAATCACGAGTGTGATACCCACTACTAGAAGGACTATGATATACCGTAGATATAATAAATAATTTAGTTTTTAGTTGTCTTTATTTATTTGATTTGTGTGTTCATATATTTGCTTTTAGTTGTTTTCTAGATAAACATGTGAGTTCATATAGTTTGATAGAGTTATGTGGGTTTAATTAGTTAAACTTGATGAGTTATTAACTTTGGAAGTACATGGTTAGTAATTAGGTCAGATTAATTAGTGTTGAGAAATCTAACATAAATAATTAAATCAATCAGGTTACCGTTGAAAAATTTGACATGAATAATATAAATTTTATGTCTTGACATGAATCGTGAATTCCATGTTTGAATCACATGGTTAATCATTCGAATTCTAGTGAGGTGGTCTAAATGCAAGAAACAAAAGGTGGTCTTCTAACTTATCAAGATGTTGCCGAGTTTAATGAGATGATTGATGATAAAAGTTGTTTTGTTTACCCCGTGTATAGTGAACGGGCATTGGGCCAAGGTGGAGAAATGTGGTAATTGTGGCCTAATATTTGTTATTGGCCCAATTGCCTTGTGTTATTTCTCTAGGCTCCAAATAACCCCAGTCCATTATGTTGCAGCCCCATTTGGATCCGGGTCAAGTGGAGCCCGTTGGATAAACTGCGGATCCTGTTCTTAATATCCTGACCGTCCATTTAAGGGTTTTAAACTGGGCCCTTCACTTTAACCTTTTATACACCTCATC
Source organism: Rehmannia glutinosa (assembly GCA_016081115.2). Taxonomy (NCBI): domain Eukaryota; kingdom Viridiplantae; phylum Streptophyta; class Magnoliopsida; order Lamiales; family Orobanchaceae; genus Rehmannia; species Rehmannia glutinosa. The sequence goes on from CM071926.1 coordinate 5,094,810, forward strand.
CAAACCCTAAAAGGAGACACACCAACAATCAGATTCTTATTCTCAATGGCGCATATCAACTAATCTTTTGCTCCTTCACTTTTCAGCCCCTCTCTTCGATTCTTTTGAGAAAACCTTTGTGTGTTTGTTCATGAGAGTTGTGTGAGAGATCTTTTCGTTCATCCCTTCGTGAGATAATCAGAAGATTGGTGGTTTTTCCACCTAGGGTTTGGGTGAGTTAGATTTTAGGTTATCTCTTTGTGGGATTTCCGATCGGGTCTCCGGTGGGTGTTCTTGGGTGGCGTTTTGGGCTGGGGTTTTAGAGTGGCCAACCTTGGCTCGTACCTTGAGTACCTAACAGTGGTATCAGAGCATCCCCTGTTGTAGCGCGATGCGAAACCCTTACCTCGGGTTTCGCTGCAGTAAAGAGGCTTAAACTTCCATTTTATCGCTTTTAGTAGTGTAGCCACTTGTCGCGGATTTATTGCTTTCGTAGTAAAAATACCGCTTGCCGCGGATTGTGTCTTTGGTATTTGTTGTTGTTGTTGTTTAAAGGGATTGTGTGATCCCATATCCGCTTTACTTGCTCGTTTGAGTCTATTACGTGGTTGATCGTCTTTTAGGTTTTTATTTCGTATAAAAGGAACTCCGAGCTAAAAAGTTGCTTGACCCTACACCACGAGTGTGGTGGAATCATGTGGTGCGAGGGGTTTCCTATATGTGGCCTTTATTTTAAAACCTGTGTATTCTCTTTGTGTGTTGTTGCTTGTGTTGTGATTATAACTTGTGTTGTGTGCCTTGTGTTTTATGGAAAATTGTTATGTTTTTTATGAAAATGGCTATGCCTAGTTATAATCTTGAACCTTTAATGGAAAAATTGATTTTTCGATTTGCAAATGAGAAAAAGAAAAGAATTTTAATTCAAAAAAAGTTTATAAGGCTGTGAGTGGTGTTTATGGTGAAAAAGATACCACTGAAAAGAAAGTTGAAATTGATGAGTATGCTTATTCTTCTATAATTTTGAACATTTCTGACGATGTGCTTAGAAAGTTGGTAAGCTTGATTCTGCAAAAGCTTTATGGGAAAAATTAGAAGAATTATATACTGGAACTTTTTTGCCTAGTAAGTTTTTTTTGCTTGAAATTTTTTCAGATTTAAACTTGATTTGAACAAAGATGTGGATGAAAATTTGGATGTGTTTACCAAATTAATTCAGGACATTAAATTGATTGGTGATAAAAAATATTGATGATTATACTCCAATTGTGCTTTTGAATGTTATTCCTGAGTCTTATATTGGTGTTAAATCTACTATTAAGTACGGTAGGGCCACTATCACACTTGACACTATTGTGAATGACCTTAAAAGCAAAGAATTGGATTTAAAAGTCAATAGAAGCTCTAGGAAAAATTCTGGTGAGGTTATGTATGTGAGTGGACGTTCTCAAAACAGGTTTAATAAACCCGGTAATAATAACAACCAGAAATTTGCTAAGAAAAAGGGAAAGAGTAAGTCTAGGTCTAAGTCTAGGCCTAAAATCGGAAGTGTTATGAATATGGTCAAATTGGTCATTATGTTACGGAATGTCCTAATAAAACAGGTAATCAGAATTTTAAACAAAATGAGCATGCTAATATGGCTTCTACGAGTGAAAACGTGCCTGATGTCTTTATGGTTTATCAAAATTGTGCTGATGTAAATTTTGTGCATTCAAATTCGTGTGTGGCGATTGGCTTGTTGATTAAGTTGTACTTTTCATATGTCACCATTTAAAAGAATGTTTTCTAATTATAAAGAAGTATTGCATGGTTATGTGTCATTGGCTAATCAAAAATAGTGCAATATTGTTGGAATTAGTGATGTTTGTTTAAAATTTGATTCTGGCTACATTTTGACTTTGAAAAATGTGAGGCATGTGCCTGATTTATGTAGCAATCTGATTTTCTTGTAGGGGTGTGCACGGTACGGGAAAGTTTGGAGATTTGGAAATCTCCAGAACCGTCCCGAAGTTCGGAGATTCTGAAAATAAATTTTTAGAACCGAACCATAGAAAACAATCTCCGTCCTGAACCGTACCACCGCACCGAACTTTCGGTACGGTTCGGGATGGAGATTCGATTCTAATGGGACAGGACGATTTGGTTCGGGTCGGAGATTAGCCATAAATAAAACATACAAATTTGGGGAAAAAAGGGAAAGAAAATCAATATAAAAATTACCAAACTGATATACTTCTAGACTTCTAGTCTCTTTTTAGCGTAGTCTCAAAAAAAACTAAAACTATAATAGGTAACACAATCCAAAATTCTAAACTTACTAACCTCTATAATACAATAATAGTCTATTATTTGAGCAATTGTCCTTCTATTGACATAGAAGATATAATTAACTAATAATTTTTATAAATTAACATGAACTAAAAACTTGTGTAAATTTATAATCTCAATGTCTCATACTTAACAACTTAACATAATCAATAAAATTATATTTATAATTTTATGTGATGTGGTAAAAAAAATTAAAATATGATCTTTTTTATATTATTACAATATGGTACTATTACTTGTTTATCTTTCAAGTGCAATTTACTAATCATTTAATTAATTTCAATTTCAAATAATTTACTCTATTATTAATATCAATTTTTTTTAAAATTCATAATAGTTGCAATATTATGGTTTTTTTTAAATATGCTTTATAATCAATTTAATTTTAAATAGTTTGTAGTTAATTCAATATCAAAATAAAAACAACATAGAAATAATGTATGTGTTTATATAAAAAAATTTAAAATCGGTTCTAACTTCGGGTCCTCGGTTGGAGTGGTTAGGTACGATTCTTGGTACAGTATTTGAGAAATCTCGAGCCGTACCATAAATATTTTTCGATGCAGTACGGTTCGGAAAAAGTCAAAAAATCAATGGATATTTTTGGTTCGGAGATCTTATGGTTCGGATATCGGTTCGGTTTCGATTTTCACCAAGTCCCGTGCACATCCCTAATTTCTTGTGCTGCTCTTGAAGATGATGGTATAGAGGGAATATGGGGAAAAGGCATAATGAAATTTTTAAAGGGCTTGGTAATTTTCAAAGCTGTTAAAAGGAGGAATATGTATGTTTGCACTGCTGAACTTGAATCTAGCTTGCAAAATTCTGTGAATGCTGTGTGTGGCTCTGAAAATGACAAAACTGATTTATGGCATAAACGTATGGGTCATATGAGTGTTAAAGGTCTTGAAATTTTGCATAAAAATGACTATTTTGGAAATTAAAAATTGTCTTGTATGCCATTTTGTGATTCTTGTGTTCTTGGTAAACAGTCTAAAGTTAAATTTCATGTTTCTCTTCTCCGAATAAATGCATGTTCGAAATTCTTGAATATTTGCATGCCGATGTGTGGGGTCCTGCGATTGTTACTACTCATGGTGGTTCTAGTTATTTCTTGTCATTATTGATGATTTTTCAAGAAAAGTTTGGGTTTTTTGTTGAAAAACAAATTTGATGTGTTTGATGTGTTTAAACAATGGGAAACTTTAATTTAAAATCAACAGGTAAGAAAATTAAAATCCTAAGAACCGATAATGGACTTGAATTTTGTAATAAGTTGTTTGATAATTTATGTCTTGATTCAAGTATAAAAAGGCATAAAAATCACGTATACACCGCAACAAAACGATGTAGCGAGCGAATGAAGCGAACTTTACTTGAAAGGGTGAGAAGTATACTTGCTTGTTTACGGACTTTCAAAAATATTTTGGGGTGAAGTTGTTTTAACTCGCTTATGTGATTAATCGATCTCTTCGTGCCTTTAAGTGGTAAAATACCTGAATGTGTGTTTACGGGTAAGAAATTGATTTCCTAACTTGAAAGTTCTTAGATGTTCTGCGTTTGCACATCAAAAACTTTGATAAACTTGAACCTAGGGCTGTAAAATGTGTTTTCCTTGGTTACCCTGAAGGTGTTAAAGGTTATAGATTGTGGTTAAAATCTCAACCTGGTTTTAAAGTATTAATTAACATGGATGTGACATTTAATGAATCAAATGTCTTGCTTATCTATGCCTATGTCTCGATTAAGAAAATAGTACACCTAATAAGGTGGAGCATCTTCCTAGTGTGGATATTTTTCTGTTCTTTGTCTTGCATGAAAATCATGAAAATATGCTTGAAGTTGAACCTATTATGCCTTTTTGAACTGTTTTGTTTGAAAATCTTGATGATGTTCTTGTGCATGATGAAATAATTGATGAAAATAAACCGTAAATTGAAAATTTGCATGATTATCAACTTTTTTTAGATAGGCGTAACGAAACATAATGCGACTGCTAGGTTTGATGATTTTCATATGACTTCATTTGTTTTGATGTGTTTGATTTCGATTGATAATTTTGAGCCTAAATCTTATGAAGAAGCTTTAAAATCTAAAAATTGCTAAGTGGTTAAATGTTGTGAATGAGGAAATGAATTCTTTACATGTTAATAATACTTGGATTCTTGTGCCTAAACCCGCTAATTGTTTGTTGTGGATGTAAATGGTCATTTAAGGTGAAGAATGAATGTGAATGTTAGATTTAAAGCTAGGTTAGTGGCTAAGGGATTTATTCAAAATGAGGGGATAGATTATACGTAAATCTTTTTCTGTTGTGAAGTTTACTCTTTGTCCGAATTATGCTTGCTTTGTGTGCTCAGTTTAATTTGGGATTAAAACAAATGGATGTCAAAACTGCATTTTTGCATGGTGATTTAGATGAAAAAATCTATATGAGGCAGCCTATTGGTTTTATTGATAAAAAGAATCCTAATTTTGTTTGTTTGCTTAAAAATCCTTGTATGGCTTGAAACAGTCTCTAGATGTTGGACAAGAAATTTGATGAGTGTATGCTTTCTTTGAAATTTAAACGAAGTTCTTATGATCATTATTTGTAATTTAAATAAGATGCTAAAGTGTCTGTTTTCTTTTTGATTTATGTTGATGACATGCTGTTAATTAGTCCATGTGTTAAAGTTGTTCAGCATGTTAAAAACTGTCTGAGTGCTAAGTTTGACATGAAATATTTAGGAGATGCTAAAAGGATTTTAGGAATGAACATCTTTAGAGATAGAAAAAACTCTGTGATTTTTCTAAATCAGATTTCTTATATTGAAAAGATTTTGGGTAAATTTTCTATGGCTGATTCTAAACCTGTTAATGTGCCTTTGGCTGGTCATTTTCTGTTGAGTAAAGAACAGTCTCTTAAAATTGATCGTGATGTGAATTCTACGAAGAATGTGCCATATTCCAATGTTATAGGTTCTGTAATGTATCTTATGGTTAGCACTAGACCCGATATTGGTTATTCTGTGAGTTGCTTGAGTAGATACATTGGAATTCTGTTAAATGGCTTTTGCGATATTTGGAACATTCTTTTAATTATGGTCTGAAATTTGCTAAGTGTAAAGACGGGGTTAAATTGAAAGGTTATGTGGATTCTAATTATGTAAATGATAGGATAACAGAAAATCAACAACATCTTATGTGTTCACTTTGTGTGGTTCATGTGTTAGTTGGAAATCACAGTTACAACACATTGTTGCACTGTCTACAACTGCATCCGAGTATATTGTTGTAGCTGAAGCGTTAAAAGAAGCAATTTGGCTTAAAGGCTTGATTTTTGAACTTGGTTTTCTTGATGGTAATGTTGTTGTATTTTATGACAGTCAATATGGTATTCAATTGTGCAATAATCATGTTTTCATGATAGAACTAAGCATATTGATGTTAGGTTTCATTATATTGGTGATATTGTTGCTAAAGGCTTAGTTAATCTTGAATAAATACCCTCTAAATTTAATCCCTATTTGATATGGGAACTCTGTGTTTACTTGTTAGTAAATTTACTGTCTTGTCTTAAAATTATGAACTTTAATATAGGTGATTGAGCGGATCTTTGTAATTGTTGGTTTTTTTTTATAACTTGCTTTGTGTTTGTTATGAACAACTTTGTGGCACTTGTAAGTGAGAAAAAAATATCAAGGGATATTTATAATTTTGATAGATAACGGGATTTTTTTGTAATTAGTCTACATTTCATAAGTGTTTTTGTAATTATCCCTAACTATAATTAGGGAATAGAGTCTCCGCCACTCTGCAAGCATTATCGGCGCCTAAAGACATTAATTTCTAGGCTTGCATTGATGACATTTACTTTTGGAATTGTGAACCATGACCTTGGCGTCAGTCAACTCACATTCCAATTGTTAGGTATCGACCCCTCAAACCGTCACTAGCAAGCCAAGGCACGAACCAACGTTGGCCACTCTAAAACCCCAGCCCAAAACGCCACCTGAGAACACCCACCGGAGATCCGATCAGAAATCCCATAAAGAGATAACCCGAAATCTGACTCACCCAAACCCTAGGTAGAAAAACCACCAATCTTCCGATTATCTCACGAATGGATGAATGAAAAGATCTCTCACACAACTCTCATGAACAAACACACAAAGGTTTTCTCAAAAGGATCAAAGAGATGGGCTGAAAAGTGAAGGAGCAAAAGATCAGTTGATGTGCTGCTGAGAATAAGAAATCTAATTTTTGGTGTGTCTCCTTTCAGGGTTTGGATGAGGTGTATAAAAGGTTAAAGTGAAGGGTCCAAATTAAAACCCTTCAATGGACGGTCAGGATATTAAGAACAGGATACGTAGTTTATCCAACGAGTTCCACACGACCCGGATCCGGATGGGGCTGGCAACATAATAGGTTGGGGTTGTTTGGGGCCTGAAAAAATAACACAAGGCAATTGGGCCAATAACAAATATTGGGCCACAATTACCACATTTCTCCACCTTGGCCAAATGTCGGTTCACTATACACGGGTAAACATAACAAACTTTCATCATCGCCTTTTTTTTCATTTATTGTATTTGTTAGATAAATACAAACTTCAGTAGGGTTATTGTTAACATTGTAAGGGGTACATATTTTTAATTTTAAAAGATAACTGATTCTTTTTTAAAAAAAATGGCTAAACTTTAAGGGTGATTTTGTAATTATTCCTTATAGGTGTTGTACTGTACTTATTTCATCCTCGTCCTGATCACGACCAACCTTTACTCACTATGACATGGCGAAGGTTTTCACATTATATGAGGAAAGCCATGGCAATCTGAGCTTGCTTGAACTTGAACCACACATTGAAAATGTTTGGTCAATTTCTACCAACATTTTTGGATCGTGTACATTTCTAATTCTGTCTCAAATTCCCTTTCAAATTCATTAATATAGAAGAGGTGCATGAGGTTATTACGAGTATTAGCCTTTATAAAGTACTTGATGTATGTCAAATATATTTTTATTATAAATTTGGAATAAGGGAAAAAAGTATCAAAGTCCCTTAAAAAGCGTAATGGATAATATTTTCTAGTCTCTTTCATGAGGGCACAAGGCAAAAGAACTTCCACTAATCCTCCCCCCATTTTAATGAAACTCAAAATATTACAGGGGTTGTCATTAAATTCATATCGTACCCAACGTTGAAATGGCATACAAAACCTAAATATCGGTCTTGTATGGTTATTGACCAAAAAAAGAGAAAAGAATCGGTATTTAGATTCGATGATTCGGTGAATAAAAAATATTAAAATCATAATTATATTATATTATTTATTATTTTCTAAGGTTTAACAAGTAATTAAAGATGTATAATAATATATACATAAAAAAATATAAATATATAAGAATAATAATTCGGTGTTCGTTCGGTTTACCAAAAGCGAATCGAATCTTCAATTTTGATTAGATATGATCAATTTACCAAACAGTGACACCTTAATAATGTTATAAGACGACCGGTAAGATGCAAACATGTCTTAGCCTTCAGAAATCTACTCCGAGACACCTTTAAAGTCTATAAGATAGTGGAGGGCTATATCACGGTCTCAACCCAATAAGGGTAAATTATGTCTAAAGCGACCACTAGAGGCGACCCAAACTTAACAACGGACAACACTTCAATAACATCCTATCCTTCCCCTTCCAAAATGGTAGTCGCATATCGTAAAACTCAAGCAAATTACAAAAAGACGGGGCTAACTAGCCCAAAGACCCTCTTGGTTATAAGACAATATCAAAGTTGGTAACGAAGAGTCTCACATATTGGGATGAGCGAAACAATTGCCAAATGAGCTGAGCAAACTTATAGCTCAAAGAAAATTGCAACCTAATTCGAAAAACAAAAGACACTTTTTCCGGATGTTGGAGAAGAATGATGTCTTTGGACATTGTCGATACGTTCTTTGAGAGGGTGTTTGGTTGAGCTTATAAGCTTTTTAAAATATCTTATAAATTTTTTGAGAATTGGGAGCTTTTAAGCGCTCTAAAAGTGTTTGGTAAAACTTTCATTAAAAATAGTTTATAAACTCCCAAATAAGATGTTAGGAGCTTATAAACTATTTTTAGAAAAAATGGGAATCCACATTATTTTCAAAAAGAAGATATTATTTTAACAACCTCTTTTCAGTTTGGCTATTTTAATTATCAAAATATCATTATTAGCATCTTATAAGCTCTTTCATCTTATTTTATCCAAATACTTCAACCACTTATTTTTAAAATAAGAGATAATTACGATTAACACCCCAAACTATCCAGGTTTTTACACTTTGCCACCTCAACTTTGAAACGATATACTTTGCCACCTCAACTTTACGAAATTTTGCACTTTGTCTAAATTTCCAGAATTACCCCTAGTTTCATGAAAGTTGGTTTTCAGTTTACCCTCTAAACTTTGAAGTTGTTGCACTTTACCACCTAGTTTATAAATTTCATTGCAATTTTCAATTTTACTCCTCATGGTCTTATGCCCTCGAAAATGGTATCGAGCTAGGTTTATTAAGAACTTTTAGTTAAATTTATTATATTTATGTAATTAACAATTGGTGAGGAGAAATTACTCCGAGATTATGGATCCGGACCGATGTCCGAGATGTACCCCTTACAGGACATATCGTCAAATATTGACGATGTATGCACAAGAACACCTTGACCAGGTTTCATATTGGGAATACCAACATGAAGAAAAGGAAGCGGCAGGGAGCCGACGGGAAACCTTAAGCGCAATGCAAAATGCGAGTGAGAATATTATAAGCGATTCGGATGCTTAACTGACACTTATATGTTCACTTAATGAACCTTCAAGAAACGGTTCATGAAAATTCCCATCGAACAATGATTCGATGGAGTACGAGTGGAACGAGATACTTCCCAGACAAATCTAAGATCTCCGAAGATCTTAGAGAAATCGAGAAGACGGTGCGAAATTATGGCAACCGCCATATTCACCTACCAAAGACAAGTTCATCGGATCCAGAACGGATGGAGACGATGGTGAAATATCGAAGAAAACTCTTGAACTCCTTCATGATATTGAAACGAGTCAAAAACCTGGAGGACAGGCCGAGTTCATCCGGAGGAAGGAAACGTATTGATTTTGGGGACGGTACCTATTTACACCAAAAAGGAAACCAACCGAAGTTATACGAAAGATGACAGATGAGGAGAAGCTTATTGCTCTAATCAAAGGAAAATCCATCAAAAATTAAAAAGATGGATATGGAAAAGATGAATCTTAAAGATCTACACGACTGTGAGAATCCTTGGCGGGATTAGGTATTGTAGATTTAAAGATGAACGCGGTGAGAATCACTTTGGTTACCTATGACCCACAAGGTAGACCAATTCCTCCACCACCGCCACCGATTAATCCTAATGTCGAAGAAATACGGGTTCACATCATGGAGCTCGGGGACGAGAGGATGCCACATGATGGGGACTTCACGATTTGGGAGTGATCCACTTTCAGAACAGGAGGTCGAAACCCTCTTACGGGAACGGACAACCTACCGAAAGGCCGAATGTTTATCAGACGCCTTATGGAAGATCGCACCTCGACCCAATACATCCGTATGGGTTGATGTTAAATCTGGACATCCCAGATTTTAAAAATAGAGAAGTTCTCATTGATGAATGGGCTTCAGCTATGAGAATTTCAGCAGGAACCCTCGATCTTACAAAGGATTCATTCATTTTACTCCTTGAAATGAGTCTTGAAGGATCGGTGAAGATTGCCTAGGATATGACCGATGCTAGTACGAAAAGTTCGGTCACATCAGGGGAATCACTTAAAGGAATTGTCGATGGTATGGCAAAACTATTCAAAATCCAATTCATCGGCACGGGTTATTTCGAGGGATTAGAGGATGAAAAAGAAAGAAATATAAACAAGCCCTCTATAACCTTGAGTTCTTTGGATATTTGTCATATTGACGAATATATCAAGTTATTCACCGAATACCGGTGGAAATCCAAGATTGAGGAGAAAGAAGCGCACTGACTATTCTTTGCCAAGATTCCGAGTCCCTGGAGAGAAATGCTTATCGGGAATACAAGGGTGGAGTGAAGTAGAAAGCGTGGCGAGAAATATGTCTTTCCTAAAGGCCAAGTTATCCGAATGGTGCTATCAGCGCTCTCGCACAGAATTACAAGAGATTAAGAGGAATTAACAAAGCAGTTCCTCTATGTTGCGTGGATAATGATATCCCAATAGTTGTGGGAGGTCAACCAAGGCGGCACAAGAAAGAAGAAGGAGAGAAGCCATCCATACCGCCGAGGAAGAACAAACAAAAAAGTAGGTCTTCATGGAGACCTAGAAGGTTAGTCAAAACAAAAAGCCCGAAGTTACAAAAGCGGGACAAAGGCCACCAAGCAGCGGGAGTAGAGCCTCATCATCGAGGTTCTAATCAAGCAAGTACTAGCGAGAAATCCAGGAGAAGAACTTTCGGGCGTGCTCACACTAGAGCTAATGAAAGTTTCAAAGATCGTAATTCTTTGGACATGCGGAGCAAGAGGGCATATCTCAACGGATTGCCCGGACAATCAAAACGAGGAGTCGACAGGTTCGAGGCCACACCGAGAAATCGAAGAAGTTTCTATTATCGTGGATTTAATACAGGTGTATCAATTTGAGGATATTCCCTCGGATGAAAGCATCTATGAAGAAGAGATCTATTCGATGATGGAAGTGACTCATTTCGGAATCAGTGAAGAAGAAATTCTTCTTGAGGCAGTCGAGGAGGATATGTCGATTCCTCTTTCACACGACGGTTTCTCATAAAACTCTCATGAGAATCATGAAGGAAGATCCAAAGCTTCAAGTCTATGATGGATTTACAATTGGAGCTATGGAAAAAGCATTGGATAAAATTGGGTTTCGTAATGAGAAAACACCAAATTATCCACAGGGTAACAATCGGGAATTTGCTATTCCGATGGAGTTTACCAAGAACTGATCGAGATGCGTTGGTCCCTATTAGAGAAATACAAGAGATCAAAAGCAAATTTAAAAGAGAAGTTGCAAATACACTCTCATGGATTCATATTGGAGCCATAAGAGTAATTATTAAAGCAACATTCAAAGAAGGAATAGATTCGCCTCTTAATCTTGCTATCTTTGACAAGCGAATCTCGCATCTCAAGGATTCATGCCTTGGAGCGGATTCTGTGAAATTTGTATGTAGGGAAATTGGCATTTAATGTCTATCCTAGAATTGCATACAATTTGGGAGATCGAGACTTCAGTAGAGTCCTAACCCTTCATCAAGATTTCAAAAGAGTCGATTTGATGAAAGAAGGAAACAGGCCTTACTCGATCACATACAAGATTTCTATGCTCTCTCGAATACCCATCATTCAAGTATTCTTGAGAAAGGAATTTATTGAAGTCCCAAGAATCTTTGAGGACTTTGCCAGGGTAGTGTTACGAGAAATCATTGAATCTCCAACTATTAAGGAGATTGATATGATAATTCAAGATCAACCGATCTTCAACAAAAGTCGGAGTCTCGAGTTGAGCCTAGAAGGATGTCTTTCAAGCAAAACGAGAATGGTGAGTAGCTTGGCCGTTGGGAAGAAAAGGAGACCAAGCGATTCAACGCATCCCCGATGTTTTTAAAACAAGCAGGAGAGTGAAATGTCGAAGGATGGCGAGAGGTTGAAGTAATATTTGACATCACTCAAAAGGATAACATTTTTCCTTGTGATGTTCTATATTATCTCCAACAACCAATCGTTGGAAGGTATCGAGGAAACACGAAGATAGGAGAAATTGAGCTTACTATCACGGGAGTTGCGGGAAAGATCCCGAACAATTAATACCGGGAATTGAATTTCTTGAGGAGCATAAACCTTGGGAAAGATTACAAGACGGAATGGAGTTTCACGTGGCTAATAAAAGATCTGAGAATCGAGATGACCACTAGTCCATTCTCCATATACATTTCTATTGGAATGTTATATCTTTGAATACAAGGCCGAGTATTTCGCCGCCTATATTGATTTAGGTGCGAGGAATATGTACTTTGCAAAGCCGGATGTTTTTTCTAAAGAAATTGGAGAAGATTTACCAGCTATTGTAGGAAGAGATTTCTAAAAGGATTCTTATCCTTAATGGGGGAATTAAACAAGCGTAAATAATGATCGGAGGAGCGGGCGGACTACCCATGGTACAAAGTAAAAACGCCACCAATCTATTTCCATGATACAGTGCGAGATATTTTCTTTGGGAAACAATTTCCTACAAACATTCAAGCGGTTCACACAAGAGAACGAGACGAGAAGACTTATTTTCACAACCTTATGTGATCATAAGATTATTGTCCGAGAGGCTGGGAAGCATTTTTGACGAAAAATGCCCATTAATTTTCGCAGCAAAGCGTGGTGATGAGGCCAAACTTCGCAATCCAAAAATGGCGGATCGAAGGAAATTTGGTGAAGCTTTATTATCCTATAGACAATTTGGTTCCATCGGAAGGATCGGAAGATATGGGATAATATGGATGAGTCACTCCGAAGCCATTGCGAGAATTATGGATGAGTCTAATGGAGAATCCACAGAGTGAGGTAACCATAGAGGAACAAATATCACTCGAGGATATCGAAGAAGATCCAAAGGAATTACAATGAAGATCCTTTGGCTTGGTGGGATAAGAACGAGCTTAAAGCTTCCTTAAAGGTTAAACCTGGAAAGGAGTACGAGTTCGTAAGATTCAAACCAATCCTTATGAACCGGGAAGATCGTGAGGATATGCAAAAGATACTTAAGGAACATCTCGACCTTAAGTTAAGTTCACCAGGAGTTTCTCCATACGATCCGATCCAGGATTCCTAGTCGAAACCATGGAGAAATCAAAAGAGGAAAGCAAGACTTGTTATTAATTACAAAGGGATTAATAACATTTTGGAGTTCGACGGATACTATATCCCAAGCGAGAGAACATCCGGTTAATCGTATCAAAGGTGCCAAGATATTCTCAAAGTTTGATTGCAAGTCCGGATTCTACCGATTAAGATGGAGGAAGAAAGTAAGAAGTTTGACTTTCTACACACCACAGGGGACACTATATTTGGAACGTGATGCCTATGGGATTGGCTAACGCACCCCAGATATATCAAAGAAAGATGGATAATCTTTTCAAAGATTATTTCAGTTTCATGTTCGTGTATATCGACGACATTCTAATCGCATCAAAGAACATGAAGGAGCATCTCAAACATTTAGAAATATTTTCGGATGTTTGTCACAAAGAAGGATTAGTGCTTTGGAAAAGAAGGCGTGTAATCGCAACAAGACAGATTGAATTCCTCGGAATTGAAATCGATGAATCTGGAATTATTCTCTGAGAATCATATTGTGGAAAAGATATGAGGATTTCGGATACACTAAAAGACAAGAAGCGACTTTGAGTTTTAGGAGTTGTTAATTTTGTTGGAATGTTTATTAACAATCTAGCATACTACAGGAAGGTGTTTAGCCCATTACTTAAAAAAGATGCAGTATTCAAATGGGAAGATGAACATCAAGAAGGAATTAAGCAACTTAAAGAAGTTTGCAAAAAGCTTCCAAAACTTGCGATTCCCAAGACGAGGATGAACGGTTCTTTACACGGATGCCGTTGATGATTGGTGGGCGGCGAGTTCTTACTAAGGTCACACCAAATGAAGAAGTGCCATGCAGATATTGCAGCGGTTTATTCACACCCAGTGAAGCAAAAACAGATGGCATATCAACGAGAAAGAGTTCTTTGCGATCGTAAAGGCTTTTGAAAAATGGCCTCTATTTTTCTTGGCTAAAAAGTTTACTTTAAAAATTGATAATTCAAGTGTCGAGGCTTTTACGAAAAACAAAATTGAATCAAAACCGAGAAAAGGCTCGATTACTTAGATGGCAAGTCTGAATGCCAATATTATGATTATGATATTGTCATTATAAAATCTCATGAAAATATTCTTACTTGCGATTTCTTGACACGAGATGGAAGGACGCGTTCTTGTGAAGTCCTTAAACGAGTAAGACATCTCGGGAAAACCTGGAGAGTCTAGAACGAGATTTTGGGACGGTATGTCTCAATGCGAAGTTGTTGGACGACTTCAACAGTGACTGTAAATCCGTTTCTAGTCAAATACGAGCATGCCGGTTCGCTCAAGGACAATTGTTCTTAGCGGCTGCAAGTGGCCTCTCTTCCAGGCCGCATCTTCTACGGTGCAAAAAGGGGCCGAGAGAGTACGGGGCTCTAACCCGGAGGTTATGGATTCAAGTACCATAATCACAAGTGTTGCGGGTGATGCATCCCCCGAGGTGTACAAATCAGAACGAATGTTGAAGCTCCGGTGTCACAACCCGAGTCTTCAAGTCAACCCAAAGACTCTAGGGTAAAAGAGGGAGAGTTGAATCTTAGGCCACGAGATGAGGCAAATCTAAGGTTCAAAGCGACGAGATTAAGATTTCTCCTATGCGGGTATATCGAGGCAATGGGAGAAACTAGTTACAAGACAAGGTATTAACCCAGAGAAAACCATGGTTGATATCTCGGCAAGTATCCCGAGTTTGGATGAAACCAGGAAGTCATCCAAATGAAGTACAAGAATGGTATACTTTTGGAGCTTTAGCTTCAATCTATACCGTGTCACCAGGATTCAGAAATTTCAAAATTACCAAAATGGATTGGGGGAAGCGATTTACGAGACTGGGCAATAATCCACACTTGGCCGGAGGTGATATTTTGGAACTGTATTTTATCGGTCAAAGACGAACTAGCGAAGAAAGGCTTTAATGAAGCTTTTCATTTCATCAAGCTAAGAAGACTGATGGAAATGCTTTAAAATATATTAAGCGACTTCAGGAAGAAGGACCGAGTGTTAGTAGGAGCATTTTCTCAAGACGAAGCTTCTACCAGGGCGAGCATGGGGTCTTTGGGTTTGTCTAACTAAAATGGACAAAGTCAAATATCCATTCAAGTTCTTCCGAGTCGGCGAATGGATCTTTCCTTTTGAATTCGATTTGGATCAACCACGGGGTTTGCGGAAGAACTCTTCGAGACCAAAAGAAGAATTCTCTCGGGAAAACAAGATTCCGACAAGCAAAGAAACTTACCAGGAAGTGCAAATATGGCACATGTTGGCCGATGGATCGACCAGGATCATCAAGCATGCCCCGACACGACGAAGGAACCCGAGTTTGGGAAAGGTTTTCGACCCAAACCCGACCAAGCCAAGACTGGCATTTGGAAAGGACAAGGGCCCACTCACAAAACGCGTTTTCCTCGGGGACCACGTAAGCCAAATTTTTAAAGATTCCCGACAAACATCACATGGGCGAAATTTGAGTCACGCGGAGAGAAAAAGAAAACCGGTGGCGAGGCAATAATGTGAGATATGACGTAAGATTGATGACGTCATATATATATCGCAAGATTTGAAGTCCGCCTTTGAAGTCAGGACTTACCTCTATAAAATGCAGGATTTGAAGGAAGCGAGGGCATCGAACATTTTCCTTAGTTTTCTTACAATAAAATCCGAGTGAAAAATTTGTAATATTTTGAGTGTTTTAGTTTTAAGTTTTATGTATTTACGAGTGCAAGCCTCGGCTATGAGAGGCTAAACCAAGATTCTCCTCCCAAAAGGAGATTACTAATGTAATAAATATTTCTATAAGTTCTTAATAAAAAGAGGCTTTCTGCTTCAACATGTGTTCATAATGTACTATTAATTCATCCCCTTTGAAGAATTACTTTTACGCCTTTGGTAGGGAAACGAAAGGCGTGTCTTGGCGAAGAAGGAGTCGGATAACTGCGGATCATCTTCCCCGAGGGTGAGGTTGAAAGGTGAGTGAGTTGTTTGTCAAACGATCGGGGCGTAATTTTTCCGTGGTGGCGTTGCGAACCACTTAACCGGTCTTTTTTGGTCAAAGAAGGTATGAATTTTAAGGGATTTATTAATTTTACGGAAGCATGTTGGGCACGATATGGTCGTGATGGACTATTTTCATTTTTTCGGACAATAGACCTAATTTGTATACGGATTTATTCTTGAAATGAGAATTCGACTAAAGTATGTCTGTTGAGTTTATAGTGGAAACTTTGACATGATCCATTTAAAACCTACGAATAGAGACTGGATCTAAGTAGGTGTAACAATGCCACGAACAAAACAAGTGAGAAAATAAGAATTCTCGTTTCTCGAAAAATCCGAAAAACAAATTGATTATGGAGAAAAATTTTCATGTTTAATGATTAATGCGATAAATTTATTATTATGTAGTAGACTGCCACAAAATAGAGTTTAAAGGGATAACTGGAACTATTGTTTTAAAAGGATAAAACCTAGGGGCAAAATTGTCCATAAGGGCGAGGTGTAATAATTTTCATAGTTCGGGTGCAAAGTGTCGCGAATGAAAGTTTAGGGGGTAAAGTATAAAAAGGGGTAAAGTTGGGGTGGTTAAATGTAATTATCTCTTAAAATAAATTATAACATCTTATAAACTCTAAAAATATTTTATAAGATATAAATTTATAAGATCTTTTAAATAAGTTTGGGCAAAAACCTCTTTGAACGGGCGAAGAAGAAGGATGGTCTACACGGATTGGGCATATGAACATAAAATGCAGAGAAAGCCGCCAAAGGAGAATATCACATGTCACCACATGACATCTCACAAACTTGCGTCTCGTTTTTGCTCACCAATGACGCATTTTGATTCCTTCTACTGTTTTACATCATTTTCATACATATTATATATACTACTCCATATCAATTATTGCAAAATTGTTTACAAAATTGAATTTGGTTAAATATATTTTGTTATATACTAAATACATTAGTATTTATCTTTGTTATTAGTCAATTTTTATTAATTGTACATTAATAATATTGTAAAATTATGTTCTATGTATTTTTAAAGGGAAGCGCTCTTAGCACCGTACCCCTTAAACCTATCAATACACCACTTTTCTTAATACACCTCCATTTTCTTTTTTTAAAATAACCTATTTACTTAATTCACCCCCCAATATTCCCCAATTTACCCTTCCCCAATTAATCTCAAATTATTTCCCCAAAAATATAAACCCACCCAATACATACACCCAGCAATACACACAAACATTGCTCTGCGTAAGAGGAGACAAAGCTTGGCATCTCGTTGTTGGATTATGTTACTTGATGTGTAATATTGTTATACATTGATAAATGATTGCAAATTTATGATGCCTATTTTCTTCTAACTGTCTCTGATTTTAAGAAATTGTGACTTTTTATCCTAAAAAAAATGAAAAATAATATATTCACAAATGCTATTGTAAGGCATCAATCTTGTGTTTCAGAATTTTCCCTAACGTGAATTTTCAACTCTTTTTTTTTGTTGAGAACTTTCAACTGCTAATTTGATATGTTGAGAAGTACAAGAAAATGGTCTGATTGGAATTATATGATGGATATTATGGTTTGAGAATAAAGAAGGGATAGAGAAGAGAAAAAAAAAGAGGAAAACTGAGAGGAGAAGAAGAATGGGAGTGGGAGTGGGAGTGAGGAAGAAGATTATAATTATAAGGTTTTAAAAAAAGGTGGGTGTATTTAGAGATTTGGTGCTGTATTTAGAAATTTGGCAGAGTACTAAGGGCATTTTAGTCTTTTCTACTAATCGCATTTTTGCAATTAAAAAAATGGGGTATATTAATAGGTTTTGTGGGTGTTAATAGTGACTCCCATTTTTAAATTATATATGATTGACTTAATCCCACCAAATTTGTTCAAATGTAGTGTCTTCCTTCATCATTGTTTCTAGTTATTTCCATAGCCAACTCAATTACGTACGTCTTCCTCAAAATTAGAGATGGCAGTATGGCGGGGACAGGGATTTTTTTCTCCCTATTGGCGGGGATGGGGCGAGGACGGGGATCATATTCCGGGAGGACGGGGAATTTCGGGGGAGGGGGGGGGGGCGGGTATCCCCGCGAGGATGGGGATGGGGGAGTTTTTCCTTGGTTATCTCCTGGGGATGGGGATGGGATTCCCCGCGACCGTAGGGACGGGGATGGAGATTGCTCCCCCGCCCCCGCCTCACCCCGTTAACATCCCTACTCAAAATCCTAATATTCGGAGAGAGAAAAATAAATGTTTTTTTAATACATTTTTTTTTGATAATTTCAGTGTCGTTGGGAATTTGTGACAATCATAGTTTTCTTTAAGCGACAATTAGGAAAAGTAGTTGGCTGTACTATATTTTTATTACTCCTTCTGTCCCAATAAGATAATCAAATACAATATTTCACACATATTAAAAAAATATAATAAAAATAATTGAGATCATAATCTTTTTCCGTATTCTTCTTATTTTGCCATTGCATTAAATCAAAGTACATCATTGTTACTCTCAAGCTTCTGTTAATTATAACATAATAGGGGTATTTTAGTCTATTATTGTGTAACTAATACTCTAAAAAGGAAACAAGCCTATAATTTGGGACAGGCAAAAAAAGGAAAGGTAATTTATCTTATTGAGACGGATGGAGTAAAAATGATAGGACACTATTTTTTAAGTATTGATTTTGACTCAAATTAAAATTTGTAGACAAAAAACTTGGGTTAGACCGCCTAACGGGTCTTTTGCGTTAAACGAATCCAACCCGACCCAGATTTTATTGTAATTTCATGCACTAATGGTATTTTTATAATATTTTTTGGAGGTGTCATATGCTCTCTGGACCGGTGGCAGTTTTGTAATATTATGGGCTGTTAAACGTATTAGTATTTTTCCTGGAAAGTATTAGTAGTACATTTGAAAAGTGTTAGTAGTATATCTGAAAAGTATCAGTAATCCCCTTGAACAATAATTTTAATAGCCCTCATGAAAAATGTTGATTTTTTCCCTCAAAAGTATTAGTAATCCACCTAAAATGTATTAAGTGTCCCCTAAAAAGTATTAGAAGTGACGTACTATTAGGCAAGCCTCAAAAGTATTATTTTTTCCTGTGAAAAGTATTAGCAATCACTTAAAAAATATTAGTAATCCACTGTAAAAGCATTGGTAACCCCTTTAGCAGTTTTTTAAGTAATTCTCATGAAAAATATTGATTTCCCCCCGAAAAAATATTAGTATTCCCCCGAAAAAAGTATTAATAATTTTATTTTAAAATATTAGTTTTTTCAATTAAAGGTATTTTAGTATTTTTTCAAAAAAGTATTAGTAGTCCTACGGAAAAGTATTAGTAGTCTTCCTAAGAAGTATTAGCCTCGGCCAACGGATGTTATTATTGTGATGTTAGTAGTTGTGAGTCAATGAGCGGATTGACCGTAAATTTGAATATAGAATCGTCTAATAGATTGGTTACGGCTTCCGTCGGGTCGAAAGTGAGACTTACCCAAATCGATAATGAAAATTGAAGAAGAAAAGTATTACATTGTACTTCATTTGCGATGTTCCAATTAAAAACTACTTGGAATTATATAACATTGATTTGCTTGGCACACATTACTAGATAAGTTGTTGCAGTCAATGTTATATGACCATTTATATAAGTCAACTTATATTTAAATGGCGTTGGTCACCTATAAATGCTCTAGCATGCCAATGAATATACATTAATTTTGGAAATTTACTTTGCGGAGAATAATATAAAAAAATTACGATGGAGAATAAAAGTTTTTTTTTGGAAATATCAATGGATATTAAATGAAAATATAATGATAAAAGATGATATGATATGGAAATAGTAAAATAATAATTGAATATAATTGGTAGTTAAAAATATGTATGTGAGTAAATTGTGAAATTAATGGAAATATGTAATAATGATTTGATCTTTCTTGAAAAATGGGTAGATGTGATTTGTGTAAGGAAAGTGAGCAAAAGTTAGAGTGAGTGAATAGAGTTTTTTTTTTTTCAAAAAAATTCATTTCCATTTACATTTCTTTATCAAAAATTCCACTAACAAAAAAATTTCTAAAAATTCTTATATCCAAGCACTACCTAAGGTCTCAAATTGTTTATTTATGATTATTCCTTTTTTCAAAAATACATGACTTCATAATCTTTTTATATCTTTAATTATTTTTATTTTACGTTAAATTATAAGAAGCACCACGTACAACCAACTACATCAACTTTAATTTTTAAAATGTTGTAAACTTTGTAATTAGATTTACATCTATAATTTTTTCTAAACTTAATTATTATATTCAACGCTATCACTTAAATGGTATTTTAATAAACGATCAAATCAAAATTAAAGTATTTAAGTTAAGTCTCTGCCACTACCAATTTCTACATTTATCATGATATGTATATAAATCATGAAAATGATGTCACTCAAAAATATATAATAAAATATACTTAAATTTTTCACATTTTTCATAGCAAAATAAACTAAATGGAAATACACTTAACCAATTACGAATTCCCCTCTTCAAATCTATAAATCTATACCTTAGTTTTCCAAATATGTTCAATTTTAATTTAACACCAAACGAACCTAAAGTTTTTATTAAAGATATATTTTACTCTGTCTCAAATATTTATCTTTTTTATTTTCCCAGAGAACATCAAAGAATTCATTTTGGAAGTTATTCTTTTAAAATTATCATTTGAGAAAATCTACAGTATCATTTCTTATTTAACGTTTAAGTTGATATTATGTTATTTTAAAACAAGACTTATAAATAAGCGACTTATGCTCCTTCATCTTCTTCCTCTTTTTTTCCTCTCATCCTCCATAAAATAATTTTCATTATTTTTAATCTAAAAATTTATCTCCAATAGGTGACTTATTTATTCCAATAGGTGAATTTTATTTCCAGTTAATAAGTTTGTCCAATAAGTGAGATTTTGTTCCGAATATCAGATGAGTAATTATTCGACGATACATGACAAAAGCGATATCATCTTTGGTACGTGTTTTTCCAACTCATTTATTGCGAAATTCTAATTCCACGGACCAGTTAGATCTATTTAAATTTAAAATTGTGTTATAGATTTATATAGGTTTTATGATCCTGTGAGGACTTACAACTATTTTTTATCCATTGTTGTAACTTATAATAATTTATAAATTTCTTCTTATAAATGGATGAAATTCTTTTTTTTAAAGACACTTTGATACCTAAAAAGAAAAAAGAAAAATAGGACTATAAATATGGGATGTAGGGGTACCCTTTCTAACATGCCCTATTGACTCTTTCCCCATTCACATAACTTTCTAATTTGAGCAATAAAGTTCACCCACCCCCACCCCCACCCCATCCACCGGCCACCGCCCCTATCTCTGTGTTTGAGGATAATTATGGATGGAGATAAAAAGAAGAGAAAAATGGTGGACGCTGACCAAGATGAAAATGAAGAGGATAAGATGGATAAATTCTTTGCACTGATTAAAAACACTAGAGAGGTCCGCGAACGCATGGTCGCCGCCGGAGAAAACAGAGGAAAAGCCTCAGGCGGCGGAGATAAGCCGCAGGCGGCGTCCGGGGCTTGGAATCCGACATTCAGATTGGAAGATTTCATGGAGGCTCCGCCGCCTGGACCACCGCCGGCGACGGAGAGAGCAGCTGAAGCAGGGCCTTCTATGGAGGGAGATAAACAAGAAATTGATGAGAAGAAAAGTGGAGATGAAGGATTGGACCTCAATCTTTCTTTGTAGTGGCATTTCAAAATTAAATTTTATTTTTATTTTTTGTATTTCCTTTTTAGAGATAGCATGGAAGAAATATAATAGTATGATTTAGTATCACTTTTTTTTTTATACGAGTACAAATCCTGGAACGAGAGAGTGTTAGATGAGAATCGAACCTAGATAGTAGACACTTGTTTTGGTTCACAAACGCCCTACCACTAGTCTACCAAACAATTCTCGATTTACTCTAAAAAATAAAACTTAGAAACTTTATTTTGTCAATAATCTGATATGTTTGACTGGAATTAGTTTTTAATTAATATACGCTGCAACAGATTAATTCGATGATTAAATATATGTGGTATTAGATAATTAAAACAATTTTTTATTGTTTACTGATTATTGATTAGTTGTAAGTGAATATATTAAATAACTGATATACGTATTTGATGACATCATTCATAATGGATGAATTAATAGAGATCACATATTTAATTGATCTGAATAGTATGTGATTTAGGAGGGTAAATCAGATGTACTTGACCTAGGGATCCACAAAGCGAGGTGAAGCGTGTTCCACGGCGACCCGGCCAAGGATCCCCAAAAAGCTAGGTGAGGACTTTGATCGAGGGTACGCAAACAGAACGCACATTAGGCTAGCTAGGGATGACTCCCTACCTAAGGCCCTCCGATGCCTAAGTCAGAATCAGGTAGTTGAGGTCTTAGAAAGCAAAAGAGCGAGGTAATTTAGAATAATGACAAGTTACCTTTTACCTTGATTTTCGTGGTCGTATTTATAATACATCGTTCACCGAGTAATGCGGATCATCGTACACGTGGCGCCCGATCGACGGTGCGTGGCTGTGGGCGACCCGACCCGGTCATCCGGTCGGGTCGAACCACATAAAAAAACCGCGGATCCCGAGGGTATTCGGTAATTTCGCGAGGAGGTCAAGATGGTCAATTCGACTGGCGAGGCTATCTTGGTAATTTCCACATCATTTACTCCCCGATTACTTTAGTAATTTATTCTTTGAAGTGACTCGATCAGTCTTGAATTCTGGCGACACGGAGCCAAGCTTTATGAATTGAAAAGACCCTTCCATCTCGGCCGTTGAATTTGAATAGCCTTTTGATCGAAACCGTTGATTTTCCCCCTTCTCTCTATATATATAAGATGGTCTTTCAAAACCTTCACTTTTCACATTTTTACCGGATCACCTCATTGCGTCGGCTCGTCCACGACCTAGGATTTTGACTTCGT
Source organism: Rehmannia glutinosa (assembly GCA_016081115.2). Classification (NCBI taxonomy): domain Eukaryota; kingdom Viridiplantae; phylum Streptophyta; class Magnoliopsida; order Lamiales; family Orobanchaceae; genus Rehmannia; species Rehmannia glutinosa. Next base: position 5,118,027 of record CM071926.1, read on the forward strand.
GCTCCTCCATTTCACTTGACTTAGAGGTAGGTTCTCTTTCTCTCTCTACTTTAAATTTTCTTATTCTTTTATGGCGACCCCTCCTCCATCTACACGACCCTCTAGTTCGCGGTCGAACTCGGTTCGTCCTCGAACTCTGGTCGTCGACTCACTCGTCTTCGAGCTCTTCTATTTCTACTAGCGGGCGACCCATATTCCCCTTCTCAAGATAGGGTATCCCGCGAGGCTACCCATCGGACGACTGGAACACGTCGCCCCCGGGCTTTACTTTAGGTCCCGAGTCTCCGTTCACGATATAGACACCATTAGGAAAAACTTCTTCATCCCCGCTTCGTACCAAATCATAATTCCTACTACTAGTGATAGGATAGACAAGCCTCCACCTTGCTACTTAGCCTTTCACCTCGCTAGCCTCGGGGCGGGTCTTAGATTCCCTTTGGCTCGCCCGTTTCGACATTTTAAAAAGGGCTCGATGTTTGCCCCGCTCACTCGTCCCAAATTCCTACCGTCACATCGTAGGTTTTATCATTTTAATGAAACATTTGGCGAGGCCGCCGCTTTCTCACTTTTGCGAACTATATGCCATCAATTCTTTAACCATCACTACTAACTCCGGATTCTTTTACATCTCGCCCGCACTAACCGAAAATTTTTACACCGGGTTCCTTCCCGGTGTGGCCTTGAGAGATAGGTTCATATTCATTCGAGCTCCTATTGAAAATCCTTGGGACCTACCTTCGGATTAGAAATTGAGCCGACCTCGCTTCGAGGCCCGCCTCCTGTTTCTTGGGGTGCCGACTTCATTTCTATGTTGACCCCAAAATTGGTATGAGGCTTGCGACCTCATTACCAGAAGAGGTTCTATCCTCGTCGGCCTTAGCCCCGCTCTCGCCATGAAACTCTAACACTTGGTAATCTATTTCTCTTTATTTTTTCATTCGCCTATCATGCTTATATTGATGCCTTTTGTTTACTTGTGTAGATATGGCGATCCGAGCTTTACTTGACAAGGCCTCGCCAACAACAAAGAGGCCCTCTTGGCTCGCAGCGAGCTTGCAAGATCTTTGCTGCGTCGGAGTTACCGCTAGGTGTGGCGTAGCCGGCCCCCGTTGTGACTATAGCTGTTGACCCGCCCCCGAGGTGCCTTTGAAGAAAGCGGCAAGGCCTCGGGTAGTAAGTCGAAGGAAGAAGAAAGGAAAAAGCGGGTCGAAGGCTCGCCCTTGAGAAAAAAGACTAAGACTCGCAGGCCAAGAGCTCCCGACTCAATGGATGTCTCTCCGGGATGCGGGCTCACGACGCAAGCGAGCCCACCAATGCGAACCTTCCGACCGTGGACCAGGATGATGATGTGGTTAAATCAAGCGAGTCTCATCTTCAGGCCCAACGACTTGCGGCTCGCGAGAAGGCTCCCGAGCTTATGCCTCGAGCTCGCGAGCTCTCCATGCCTCGCACTTGTTCCCAATCGGAATATCACTCGCGTAGCTCGGTCCTCGAAACGAACCCGGGAGAGGACTCCTTTGAATTGTACAACTACACTACCCTTCCCGCCGATCGTTCGCCTTGATGACCATCGAATTTACTCGCATCGAAGAGCTTATGCCCATGGTATCATGTCGGTATGTGGCTTCTTTTAAATTGTGCAACACTTTTGCTTCGATTTTTTTTTTTACTTCGCTTGCACGCCCTTTACTTCGCTTTTTCCTTTTGTATCTCTCTCGCTTGCTCCATCAAATGGCACTTCGTGGTCCGATTGGAGGCATCGAGAATAAAGTGTACGTCAATCACCGAGGAGGTCCACGCGAGTCCGAACTCGGCTGTCGAGCGCGGATAAGGTGAAAGCCATCGAAGAGGCTCAAACCGAGCTTCTCAAGGAAGTGGGCCGATCCGAAACCCAACTTGCCTCATCCCAAAGCGAGCTCAAAACTCGTGAGGAGCTTCATGCCAAAGAGGTGGGATTCTTTCGAGAGAGGTCGGAAACGAGGGCTCGAAGAATACCCCTCTCGAAGAGTATAAGGCTTCGTTAGTCTCGTCTCACCTCATTTGGAGTTCAATCTTTCCTTCAATCCTCCTCTTGCGAGAAGCTCGAGCCGAACGAGCCGTGGTGTACCTTTCGATGGCTTCGAGCGATGCGGCGGCAGGGGATTAAAAAGGAGCCTTCAAGGCCGATTTCGACCCCGAGAAGCTTGACCCCTTCGAGAAGGACGAGCCGAAGAAAGACATCGCTGAAGGTGAAGGCGAGGTTGGCAGCTCGCGTGATGTAGAAATCATCGACGAGGTGGAGGAGGTTGATGAGTTCACCGAGCTCGTGAAACCTCTTTTAGCATCGTAGGGATCATTCATGTAAATTATTAATGAAGTATTGAACTTGATGTATTTTCATTGACAATCTCATCGCCTCTTAATGTACTTTTGAGTTTACTTCGCTTTTGGTGTATTGCTTTTACCTTACCTCGCTTGTGTGTCATTTCGATGTACTGTACTTCATTTTTATATGTTGCATGCTCTTTACCTCGCTTCACCCTTTTTTTTTTTTAATCATCCCTTGGGTCCTAGGCTTTTCGCGAGGCCAAACCCCATGGCGAGGCTAGGTCCCTGCGCGAGCCTAGGTCCCTTGCTTAGGACCATTGCAAACTTTGCCAGCCTAAAAGGATGCTTATGGCCTAGATCCCTCGTGGGGTCGTCTTGGGCCTGTTAGCCTTTTAGGGGGCTTATGTTGCGAGCCTAGGTCCCTTTGTTGGGACCATTGTGGGCTTTTTGCCCCTAAAAGGGAGCTTATGGCCTAGACCCCGTGGGATCGTCTTGGGCCTCGCTAGCCTTTTAAGGGGCTTAATTTTGCGAGCCCAGGTCCCTTTGTTGGGACCATTGTGGGTTTTGCCGACCCTAAAAGGGAGCTTATGGCCTAGATCCTTCGTGGGATCGTCTTGGGCCCGCTAGCCTTTTAGAGGGCTTCATTTTGCGAGCCTAGGTCCCTTTGTTGGGACCATTGTGGGCTTTGCCACCTAAAAGAGAGCTTATGGCCTAGACCCCTTCGTGGGATCGTCTTAGGCCCGCTAGCCTTTAGGGGCTTAACTTTAGAGCCAGGTCCCTTTGTTGGGACCATTGTGGGCTTTGCCAGCCTAAAGGGAGCTTATGGCCTAGACCCTTCGTGGGATCGTCTTGGGCTGCTAGCCTTTTAGGGGCTTAACTTGCGAGCAGCCCAGTCCCTTTGTTGGGACCATTGTGGGCTTTGCCGACCTAAAAGGAGCTTATGGCCTAGATCCTTCGTGGGATCGTCTTGGGCCTCGCTAGCCTTTTAGGGGGCTTATCTTGAGTGGTTCGCTACGACCCCGAAATACTAAGAAGATTTGTGCAAAAAGGTAAACATTGCAAGTGAAATTCTGTCTTCTTTCATTGATGAGAGTTTTTAACATAAGCCTTCAATGCCTCCAAAATTAAGCTAAATACATGAAATAGATTTTTAAGTATAGAACCTCCTTAGGTTATGAATGTTCCAAGGCCTCGGGAGCTCCTCTCCTTGCATGTTTTCTAGTCTGTATGTTCTCCTCTTCAGCACTTCAATTACCTTAAAAGGTCCTTCCCAATTTGCCTCCAGCTTCCCCACATGTTTGGAAACTTCCACTTTTTTTAGCACTAGATCCCCTACTTGAAAGCTTCGCTCCTGAACCCTTTTGTTGTATGCATTTTTCATCCTTCCCTTAGCTGCTTAGATCTGAATAAACGCTTTATCTCGCTTTTCTTCAATGAGCTCGAGCTCGAGTTCTCTAGCTTCACTATTGCTCTTGGGCTCGTACCGAGCGACCCGAAGTGAAGTTTCTCCAATTTCCACCGGAGCGATCGCTTCCGACCCGTACACTAAACTGAAAGGCGTCTCTCCCGTCGAAGTCCGTGGGGTCGTTCGATATGCCCAAAGGACTCCAGGCAACTCGTCCACCCAATACGACTTCACTTCCTCTAGCCTCGTTTTTAGGTGTTGTAGAATTATTCTATTTGCGACCTCAGTCTGTCCATTTGCTTGAGGGTTTCCCCCATTTGTAAAATTTTGCTTGACTTTATATTCTTCACACCACTCCCTAACCTTCTTTCCTTGAAATTGAGTGCCATTATCGATATTAAGATTAGGCGCCCATACCTACATACGATATTTTTCCACAAAAAATTCATGACTTCGGTTTCCGTTATCTTGGCCACTGCCTCGGCCTCAATCCACTTAGAAAAGTACTCCACTGCCACAATGATGAATTTCTTCTGAGCCCTAGCCACTGGAAATGGACCCAAAATATCGATTCCCCATTGATCAAAAGGACAAGCAATGGGGATTGTTTTCAACTGGGTCGCTGGATGATGCGTTAGGTTCGCGTGGAACTGACACTTCGCACATTTTTTAACAAACTCCATTGTATTCTTTGCTAAAGTCGGCCAAAAGTAACCTTGCCGGATCACTTTCTGGGCGAGTGCCTTACCTCCTGAGTGGTTACCACAGTTGCCCTCATGAATCTCTCTCATTACATACATCGCCCTCTCCGGTCCGAGGCACTTTAGCAATGGTCCTCCTACCGATCTTTTATACATCTCATTGTCTATCATTAGGAACCGGGACGCTCTAACTTGGACCCTTCTAGCTTTTATCGGGTCCAACGGTAAATCTCCATTTTCTAGAAATTTTTCAAGTCTTCCATCCAATCGATTGGGGTGTCAATTGCACAAAAGCGCCTCGCCGCTTGATATCGCTCGATGGGACCTTCCTCCGCTAGCGAGTCCGGCTGCGTCGCCACCAACACGATCACCTTCCTCGAGCTATTCCCACTTACTGCACTTGTGAAGCGAGCTAGAGCATCGACTCGCTCATTTTTATTTCTTGGGATCTGTTGTAGCTGAAAAAATTCGAACTTTTCCATCAACCGCTTCGCTTTCTCCAAATAGTTAGCCATGGATCGATCCTTGGCTTCAAACGGACCTTCAACTTGCATTGCCACCAATTGGGAGTCAGTGTAAGCTATCAACTTCTTCACATTGCACTTCTGCGCCATTTTTAATCCTGCCAACAGAGTTTCGTATTCGGCCTCATTGTTTGTCACCTCGAATTCAAGGCGAACTGCCACTTCCACTCGAATGAATTAAAGCTTCACGCAACAAGATCCTCGGCTCCGCCTCCGGTAGAGCCACCCGACCCATCCACATGCAGAGCCATGCCACTTCCTCTTTTTGAACTTCAATTTCCGACCCACTTGCTTCGTTAATGAAGTCAGCCAGGACTTGAGCTTTCACCGCCGTTTTACTTTGATATTTAATATCAAATTCCCCCAACAGACCATTTCACTAAAGCGACCTGTGACTCGGTTTTTCTAACACTTGTCTCAGTGGTTGATTTGTGGACAATAATCGATGAGATTGGAAGTAAGGTCGCAACTTCCTACCGATACTACCAAGGCTAGAGCCGCCTTTTCGGTCTCTAGATACCTCTCTTGACTCTCTGCAACAACTTGCTCACGTAGTAAAGCGGGAGATGGCTCCCTCTTCGTCTCGCACCAACACCGAGCTCACGGCTCGCTTCGAAACGGCTAGGTGTAAAAATAGAGCCTCTACTTTTTAGGTTTGGACAAGAAAGGTGGAGACATAAGGTATCCTTTCAAATCTTGAACGCCTTCTCACATTCCTCCGTCCATTGAAAATTCTTCATGTTTCTCAAAGTGTTGAAAAAAGGAAGGTTGCGATCAATCGACCTCGAAATGAACTGTTCAACGAGGCAAATTTCCGTGAGTCGTTTCTTTGTCTTCATTGACCGTTCTAGGTGAACTCATTTCCATTATAGCTTTTATCTTCTCCGGGTTCGCTTCGATCCCCTCTCATGCACCATGAAGCCCAAAAATTTCCACCTCGCACTCCGAAGGTGCACTTTCACGGATTCAATTTCATACCATAGGCTCGCATTATTTTGAAAGCCTCCCTTAAATGCTCAAGGTGATCTCTTCCACCACACTTTTTACCAACATATCATCAACATACACTTCCATTGATTTGCCAATTTTCTCTCTAAACATGAGGTTGACTAACCTCTGATAAGTAGCTCCCGCGTTCTTTAGCCCAAACGGCATTACCATGTAACAATAAACTCCATTCTCCGTCACAAACGAGGTCTTATCCCCTGTCTTCCCCGCCATAAACATTTGGTGATATCCTTGGTAAGCATCCATCATGATAAGTAAGGCACATCTGCCGTGGAGTCCACCAAGAGGTCGATCCAGGTAGGGGATAGGGATCCTTGGGGCATGCCTTATTCGGATCCGTGAAGTTTGTGCACATCCCCATTTGTTGTTAGCCTTGGGCACTACAACTACATTTGATAACCACTCGGTGAACTCGAATTTCCACAACATATCCCGCTTCCAATAATTTGTTCACCTCGTTTTCTATAATTTTGTTTCTTTCGCTTCCAAAGCTTTGCTTTTTTCGCTTTCACCGCCTCGCTTAACGGATCCACATTCAATCGATGAACCATCACCTCGGTCTATGCCTTGAAATCGGAAGGTTTCCAAGCAAAAATGTCCACATTCTCCCTAAGAAATTGAATCATCAACACTTCTAGCTTCGAGTCCATTTGCGACCCTATCTTAGTGAACTTATCCGGGTCGCTCGAGCTCGAGCTCAATCACTTTGTACTACTCCGTTGGCTAAACCCTATACCCCGCCATTGTCCTAGCTTTTTTAACCTTCTCCTTTTCTTTTTTACTCAAATTGACCTTCTTCTTCGCGTGTTATTTGCTTTATAGTTCTCACTTCTCTACCTTCCTTCTTCTTTTTAGGGAAATGTTATAGCATTCTCTAGCCATCTTTCGATTGCCTCGTCTTCGCCTATCCTTCCCGATGTAGGGAAATTCATCTTCAAATGATAAGTGGACATCACGACTTGAAATTGATTGATCCGGTCGCCCCCATGATCACATTATAAGCAAATGGGCGTCTACTACCAGTGTACTTGATCATGATTGTCTTTCGCACGGCGCTTCGCCTAGCGAGGTGGAGAGATCAATGGTTCTAGGGGAACCACTCCGCTCCCTCCAAACCCCATCGTGAGTGTCAACCGGACGTAAAGCGATTACATCTAGTTCCATCTTCCTCAACACATGCATAAATAATATATCCGCCGATCTCCCATTGTCCACCAAGACTTTTTTGTACGGCGAAGTTGGCGATATCCATCGTGATTACCATCGGGTCGTTTTGGCTGTCTCGACCCCGTGGGTCACGACCATCGAACGTAATAGGGCTAGAGTTTTGGACGCTCATGACCTTGATTTCCTCTTAGAATCATGGGTGAGGTTACGCGCATGCTTCCTTCTCGCACTCGTGAATCACCTCCACTAGGACCCCCGCTATCATATGTATAACTCCCCTACGAGGCAAGCTATCTTCTTCCCGATTTTGCACAGGCCAGAGCGCTCCTCGGGTGTTCTTGCTATGTCCGGCCTCATGGCGACCTCTCGACCGGCCGCGACTTGCGAGTCGGTGATCTTCGCTAGGGTCCCGGTTAGCTAGTCCTCCCCTCGTTCTTCTTTCAAAACAAAATTTTGTAATTAACCTTGCTTTGGATGAGCCTTTCAATCTCATCTCGTAATTGAATGCAGTCCTCGGTATCGTGGCCGTGGTCCTTGTGGAAGCGACAATATTTATCCATGTTTCTTCGACCCGAGGTCGTCTTCATCGTTTTTGGCCACCTTAGCATATCGTTCGCTCTATGGCCATTAGGCGTGACTTGGGCGCGTTCAACGAGTATATCTGTTTGTGCTCATTGCCTGGGGCGATCTTGATGCGGACCTCGTCAGGCTCTCTCGGCCCTAAACCGAAGCCTCTCTCTAAGATCCTCCCCTCGCGTGGAGCTCGAGCCACTTGGGACCACTCTGGTCTTTAAGGGCATTCATCTCTTCCTCCCGTATGTACGGGTCACTTCCATTAATCGCTCTTTATCGACAGCGGTTCGCGAGCGAGCGCCGATGCTAATGGTCCTTTTTGCAATCCAAAGATAAGGATATTAGTCATCATGTCGATTCGCATATCTTGCACCTCCATTGCTTCATCATTGAACCGATTTATGAATTCCCGAGCGACTTTTTCACCCCCGCCTTATAGTGAATAAATGCGAAGCCGACCTTCGAGCTCGCTTTTGGCGAAATGGTATAAGAACTTTCGAGCATTTGTTCGTAAGAAACCATAGTTCCCCTAGGTAATCCCATGAACCATTCTTGCGCTTTCGATCGGCGTTGTGATGAATATTCTAGCATTCATGGCATCCGATCGCCCATACAATTGCATCACGTGGTCGAAAGCGGTGAGATGTTCATAAGGGTCCCCTGTTCCCATCATATTTCGGGAGATCGGGAAGCTTGAAGTTCGGCGTGACCACCTCGGCTAGGATCTCGGGAGAAAATGGAGATCCCCTTTTCTCGCAGCGGATGTTGACTCCTCCGCCTCAAATCATCCGGTTGTCGAGTAACATGCTCGGTTTGTTCACTTAGTTCGTGTATGTCCGTGGCTTATTGGTTGGTTCGCCACGACCTCCTGCAGTCGCCTCTGGTGGCCCCGACGGCTTGACTAGCCACCTCTTCCAAATCAACCGGTACTTCGTTTCGTTTTTCCACATTCCCCTTCCCCTCGGGGACCTTGGGGAGGGCCTCCATAGCCTTCTTGCCCTTTATTTCCCTATCCTCCAATATTTTTTCCAACATTTTCTCAAAGTCACTAGCCTTCATGTGAATCATCCTGTTCCTCCTCCCGAACCAAAGAGGGTCCCGCAAAGTGAAGCGGGCGGGTGGTGATGTTTCCGGGAGGGTCCTCCACGACCCCCCGTGGTGTCTTGGATGCATGCTTAGGTGTTTCAATGTCTTCTCTGGTGTTTCCTCCATCTTTAGCTAGACCTCTTTCCCCATGAGACGGCGCCAACCGATTTAGGAGGGTAAATCGGATGTACACGACCTAGGGACCCACAAAGCGAGGTGAAGTGTGTTCCACGGCGACTGGCTAAGGATCCCCAAAAAGCTAGATGAGGTACTTTGTTCGAGGCACTGAAAGCAGAACGCATGTTAGGCTGGCCAGGGATGGCTCCAGCCTAAGGCCCTCCGATGCCTAAGTCGAATCGGGTAGTTGAGGTACTTAGAAAGCTAAAGAGTGAGGTAATTTAGAATAATGACAAGTTACCTTTTACCTTGATTTTCGTGCCGTATTTATAGTACTGTTCACCGAGTAATGCGGATCACCGTACACGTGGCGCCCGATCGACGGTGCGTGGCTCGCAGGCGACCCGACCTGGTGATCCGGGTCGGGTCGGGACCCATATAAAAAAGCCGCGGATCCGAGGGTATTCGGTAATTTCGAGGCGATGTCAAAATGGTCAATTCGACTGGAGGCTATCTTGGTAATTTCCACATCAAGTATGATTTAAGTATATGACCCTTTTGAATCTAAATCTGGCAATTTGAAAACATATGTTAAAGCTTTGAGAGGAGTTGATGTAGAGAACTCTTATTTGAAGGATGTTATTGGAGTATGTAGAGAGTTATTATTAGAACTTCCTAAAGTGTTTTGCGTTTTTATTAAGAGATCAGCGAATTGTGTTGCGCATGTGTTAGCAAGAGCAACTCATTCTCGAATCCAGTGTCAAAGAGTGGAGATCTTTCCTCCCATCTTTATCTGTAATGAATTGCAGTTCGATCTGTTATATTAATGATAGTATTTATGTTTGATTTCAAAAAAAAATGTAATTGGCCTCTCAAAAAAAAATGTAATGTAAATTTGTGAAATTTTAATATTATTTTTTTGCAATTTGAATGCACTACAAGTTACAATCTTATTCTTATACGTCTTGCATAAATAAACTCAAATGTAAATGCACCAAATTTATGCAAGTTCAATATGTATTGAATAAATACTCATAGTATTCTATTTAATATTATATTTCGCATGAGGAATGTGCCCTAATCGTTTAATTCATTGTCAATACTTCAAAAAAGAAGAATAAAAATAAATAAAAACCCAAATGCTTTTACTCTTTCTTAATATATAGTATTTACATTCACCGTCCACTAATTATGGTTGGGTTCGGAAAAAGAGGGAAAATCGGGCGGGTTTGAATTATAGATTTCTTTTTATTAATATATATAAAATAAAGACCCCGATTCCCCTCTGTTCTCCGGAGGTGGATTCTCTGTCCCCATCGAAGATGCACAAAACGAGGATGGTATTTAGGATAAGATTCAAGAACAGGTATGATATGTCTCATACTAGTTGTGTCCTCGCCCATTGCCATCTCCCTAAGTACAATGGGAAATAGTAAAAGATAACACATGCACTCATATAAGATAGGTCATAGTTACACTAATAACACAAGTTTCTACCAGTGAAACACAAGATTAATCTCGCCATTGCCACCCCTAGTTAATTTATAAGAGTGTAGTAGTGAAAATTGGATACATTTTGGTCCAAAAAAGACGTTTGTGTTTCTAAATTTTTGCCGAAATTTGGCATGCCATTTAAACCTCGCTCTTTGTGGTTCCGTTGGGTTGTACGATTGCACTATTTTTTGGTATAAGAAAAGGGGTCAAGTATTTTTAATCCCACAATTTGCATTTTTAGTCCCAATTGAATTTTTAACCACATTTAGTCCCATTTGATTCAACATTTGCAATTTTAGTCCCAAAACTAATGTAAAAACTTAAGCGACCGTTAACTCTATTCTTATAGGACCAAAAATATATTTATCCAAAAATTCATAAAAAAATATATTTGAAAAATCTGAAAAATTATCAAATTTTTTTAAAAATTATTTCAATAACATTTAAAATTATTTTCAATTTATTAAACAAATTTTAAAAAAATCCAAAAAATTATTTTAAAATCTGAAATTAAAATATAAAAATTATGATAATTTGTTTAGAAAAAACCAATCGCAGTTATTTTAAATCCAAAATTTACAAAAAATAAATAAATATGAAAATTGTTAAAAAAACCATACACTGTTTTAAATATTTGAAATTCATTTAAAATATTTTAAAATTCAAAAATAAAAAAAATCAAATTTATTTTCAAAAAGTTGTTTTAAAACTAAACGATGTTTTAAAAATTAGAATTTTGTTTAAAAATCTAAAAGTTGTGTTAAAAATTTGACAATTACTTAAAATATTAAAAATAAATTCAATATAAAATTTAAAATCTGGATAATTGTTTAAAATATGGAAATTTGTCTAAAAATCTAAAAAATAGATTAAAATCTGAAAACTAATGAAGACTTTTTAAAACCCTTTATAAAATCCAAAAAGGGTAAAAACGTGGAATATTTTTACAAAAGTACTAAAATTATTTAAGAAAATCTAAAATTAAAGAAAATATTAAAACTTGTTTTAAAAAATTCCAAAATTTGTTTCAAAATCTTAAGGTTATTCCAAAATCGGGATATTAAAATTTGAATACATTTTGAAAATTTCCAAAAAATTTAAAACAATTTTCCAATTTTGCAAAGAGTTTTGGGTTTTTATTTTGGAATTCAATATTTTTAAAAATATTTTGAATAAATGTATTTTTTTAAAATAAAATGATTTATAGTCTTTTCAACAATTTCCATATTTTATTTTTATAATTTTTGGATTTTATAAAAATTTTGACTTTTTTTTAATATTTTTAGTCTTTAAACAAATTATCATATTTTTTATATTTTAATTTGTTGATTTTAAAATAATTTTTGGAGTTTTATAACTTTTTTTAATGAATTGAAAATAATTTAAATTGTTATTGAAATAATTTTCAAAATTTTTATATAATATTTCAGATTTTTTAAATATTTTTTTTATTATTAATTTTCGGATTAAAAAACTTTTGGTCCCGTAGAATAGAGTTAACGGTCAGTTAAGTTTTTCGTTAGTTGAGACTAAAAATGCAACGTATGAGACTAAATGTGTTGAAAAAAATCAATTGGGACAAAAAATGCAAATTATGGGACCAAAAGTGCTTGACTCCTTTTCTTACAGGACCAAAAGTGCAATTTCCTCGTTCTAAAGTTGATCTTGAACTATTTTTGATTAAATTGAGCTCTATATTAAATTCTTATTATCTAATATTATTATGCAACAAAAGAAAAATTGGGACCTCTATGTTCTATCATCTATGTAATTTAAATAGATACTGTGTGGACTAAATATTCCTTTTATTTCAGCATAAAGATTAATTTTTTAATCTTTTCAAGAAACACCAATGGAAATATTTTAGTAGGTTATTACTTATTTCATCTTTTAGTTAATTTTTTTAATTTGACTTTATTCTTGTACGTTTGAATGTCCTAAAAATCACTATTAATGAATCAAATTATATCATGATTATATTTTACAAATTACTTTATCTCTATAGAATGGTGGAGTCAGAACACTCTAACGGGGTGAGCTGATACACAAAAATAGGGTGGGTCGGATAAAAAACCCAAGAAAAATCAGATAAATTAGCACTAAAAATAATTTTTTTTTAAAAAAAAAAACTCACTAATTTTTCTTTTTGGGGAAGCCAGGGCTCAGAATTAAGAATCACGCCTATCACCTGGTTCATCGACTCACTAACCTACTGATGGTAATACAATTTTTTTTTTTTTTTTTTTTTGAGGAAGGAAGGTAATACAATTTGGTTATGTCATCTATTGAGTCGATTTTATTTATTTTATCTTACAACCCTACTATTATAGATTTATAAGCCGAAATAATTACATTACAATAATTTTGTTTAAACAAAAATTATATATTCGGATGACAGACTTTTGTCGGATCAGGATCAGACTAAAATCTGAAGGATCCGGTCGAATTATAACAAAAGTTCAAATAAATCAAGCTGAAATCTAAATTATTGTGGGAATATTCAAAATTGGGGGTCTAATGATTTCTTTCTTGGACTGGCCCAACCCACGAAGACGTGGCATAAACAATTAACAGACAGGCCCACACTTAGAGTGGGCCATTATTCATCAAAGACTTCTTGTTCATGTTTTTTCGATTGCGTATAAGTCAAAACATAAAAAATTAAAACTAAATAGTACAAAATTCAGGATTTGAATATTATTAGGGGTAATTAAGAAATCAAAATCTCATTACATAATAAAATACATCATTAAAATCGCAACTAAGTCAGAAATACATCGGTAAAACCATGTCCATTTTATTTTGTGAAGTTTACTGAAAATCAACTTATTAATCCATAGGCATCTTTACGTGTATTCTATGTCACGGATGTGAACAAATTTTATGTTCTATTTTTGGTGTTCCGCTCCATATTTCGATGTATTGGGTGGTGGATATGTGTTAATAAATAAATATGAACTGTTGAGTTTTTAGATGTATATACATATGTCCATTATCAAATACACACTACGAGCCGAGTAGAAAGATGTGTTATCTTCGTCATCAGGATGCATTCGGATCTGATTGTACCCAGAATAAGCGTCCATAAAACTCATCAATTCATGTCATGTTGTTGCATCAACCATGTAGTCGATATGAGGATGAGGGTAGATGTTTTTAGGACTTGCCTTGTTGAGGTCAGTGAAGTCTACACATAGTCGCCATTGTCCGTTGCTTTTCTTGACCAACACCAGGTCGGCTACCCACCTCGGATAGAGGGCTTCTCTGATATATTTGTTGTCTAGCAGTTTAGCAACCTCAATTTCCAATGCCGCCTGCCTATCTGGGCCCAATTTTCTTCTCTTCTCGATCACTGGTCGGTATTTGAGATTAATGTTTAGTCGTTGACATGCATGTTTCGGATCAATGTCGGGCATATCCGAGTGAAACCATGCAAAAACGTCCAAGTTATTACTCAGGAATTCAATAAGCTCAGACCGGAGTGGTTCTTGCAAATTACGCCCAATCCTGAGTTGGCATCCCCCTCTACTATGTCGATTTCTTCCACTGGCTTGGCATGCTTGCATTTTTGCTTTGCCCTTCCTTTTTCTGTAAAAGTAATTCTTCCTCTATAATTGGTTCTTTCTGGGCGTCTCCCGGGTCGACCACGATACGCTTTTACGCTTCGGTGTTCTAGTTCAATACCCCCGCTTTCGATCGTATGGTGATCGCTAGACTCTCCTTTCGAGAACGCGTTTATTTCTACCGGTCTAAGTTTGAGCGAGCACTTCCTTGATTCCCTTTGGTTGCCCTTGTGAATGCCTTCTCCTTTTGGTGTGGGAAACTTGATGCAGAAATGATAAACTGATACGACGACCTTCAAATGATAAAGAAGGGGCCCCCCAATGATCGCGTTGTACTCCGAGTCAGAATTGATAATTTTGAAGATTGTCTGGAATGCCCTAATGTAGATTACTGATGCATAGCTGCCGGAGTCGACCAGGATCCTGTGGACAAGAATGCCCAAGATCGGTGCCGTAATGACCATGGGGTCGAGAATGTGGATGAACGGTGGTCGATATTCTCTACTATATCTGACTACTAATACTACAAATAATATTGACAAACATCAAATAAAAAGGCCTCACTCTTATTACGATAAATAACGTTGACAAGACGATCCACATGATAAATTTTCTCCTTAAATATATCACATTATATTTTCCAAACAATTCGTTCTCTCAAAATACTTTTTCATATATAGGCTGACAAAACAAAGTGACACCAAAATATATATTCATGGTAAGCGAAATTCAGCCCTATAAAATTAAATAAATATGAGATAACATCTTTCTTCTTCAATTTTATCAATTTATATGTCATCCTTTTAATATTCAAATCCTTTTTGGAATATTATCTATGTGTTAGCCGACATATGTAATCATGGTACGAGATGTGAAAATTTTGTGAACCACATCGATTCGAATCCGTGTCCATACACTAAAATTATATATTTTATGTTAAAGAATGCGCCAATTTCTTGATGTTCTTATCCGATCAACAAGGCAAAGATTTGAAAGTGCATGACTGGGAAAGTAAAGCTGAACACCTGGAAAATATTATAAGTGGTTGAACTGTCTTTTTTATTAATAAAGCCGAACAGGTTGTTTCTGGTCGATTTTCGTACACTGGATTTTAATTCTCTAAGCTATATATATATATAGTGGATTTCTCTTGTCATATTTCTAATAAATGAGATCTATTTATATTAATACGAGTTAGTGGTTAAGTAATTATTACATCTAAAATATTAGTGGGACACTTGTCCTTCTCTTGATGTGCATGAGGCGCATAGTGGCCATGTGTTAGAAGGTGCTTGTTGACTAGTCCCGTTGATGCGTTGTGGTGGTAATTTGGTTTGCCACTGGTGGATTAAATCGACTTAGTGGAGGAATGTTGAGTGGAGGAATATTGAATTATCACACGCAAATGGGTTGAGCTCGGCTCGGCACCTCGGCTCGGGTGAGGGTGGCCTGGTCGGCCCACGTCATCCGGTCGGTGCACACATCACTGGGACGGTCCACGTCATCGAATCTTGGATGGCCACGTGGATATATTTTGATCACTCGACTCGGATATCATCATTATCTAAATAATTTATCGAAAAACTAAAGAGAGCATTTTATTCAAGAGCTACCATGAATTAGGTGGTTCACCACTCATAAAACATTTTTTTTTAATTAGACATTTTAAAGTCTCTCCGGAATTATATATAGGGTGGCGCTATTGGCACCCCTTTTTTTGATGAGTACACCCACCTTCTAAGTACACCACCCTCCATTTTTTCAAATATGGCACAATTGATGAGTTCACCCCCCATTTTTCCAATTTTACACTTGGTCTTATTTTCCCCCAAAATACACCCTCCAACTTTTCACTTCCCCACTTTCTCAATCTAAAACAAAACAATACACCCACCACTTCTGAAAACTGTTACATTCGACGTGAATGGCTCGTTTATTACAAACATACCGGAGAAGAAGGATGGTACTTGCCGATGATGATGACGATTTCGTGGATGGTGCACCACCATCCACAACAGGCCGAGACGCGACGACACAGTCATCGGCACCGGCCCCAGCCTCGGCACCGGTTCGCGAAGACGACGATGAGGTAATAACTAAACTTTGCCTTAAAATAACTTGCATTTTTGTAGTTTGGGTGTGCTATTGTTATATATTTAGTTGTATGGGTATGGGTTGGAGATGGGTGTAGTTATGGCGCCATTTCGACTGTAAAATTTGAAAAGTGGAACTTTGAATAAGATGAAATGGCGGTCGATGAAACTCAGGTTGCACGATCGTGCCACTTATGCGATACGATGGCGTTCATCGATCGTGTCACCATCGTGCCATTTTAGGCATGATGGCTCGTTCATCCACCGTGCCACAAACTTAGCCATCATGCCTTTTGGGCATGATGGCTTAATTTTGGGTACGGCCGATGAACGAGAGCCATCGTGCAAGGTAGTCGCCAACTTCTTTTAGATTTTTCTATGTGATTTGGCCGATAATGGCTGATTGCTAATTGTATTTTTTTACTATTTTCCACAGTGGGCTTGGAAGAGGCCGAACTTTATGTCAATAAAGCCAAGATCAATTTGTATAGCAGGTTGTCGATTCTTGACAACTTGAACATTGAGTTGCGTGATTGCGGGATTATGTGTATGAGGAGTTTTAAATCCTGTTTTGGTTTTGTTTTAAGGATGGACAACCGTGCGATTAGTTGTAATGTCGCCTTCATGTCGTTATTGCGAAGGAGGTTGTTAAGAAAGCGCGAGGAACGAATATTGGTTTTGGATTGGAAACCGTTTGATTCGGTTCTCCAAATATGAGTACGCTTTGATTCTATGGGCTACATTTGCCCCCACCACATTTGATCCTAATACCAAGCACGTTCCGCCTCCCAACGGGTTGTATGATAGATACTACCGTGGTGTTAAGGTGTCGATGGATGATCTACTATTGCATTTCACCCGGTGCATTCCGTGATGATCCATCCGATGACTTGAAGGTGGCGAAGTTGTTGGTTGCATATTTTTCGCTATTCGCGTGGGATCCAAGGTCCAAAGTCATTGAGGATTCGTGGTGGACTTTGGTTGATCACGTTGATCAGTGGGAGTCTTTCTGCTGGGGGAAGTACTCGTTCTAGATTTTATGCCACTACCTTTCACTATTACCTACTGAGCTCAAGAGTAATTTCCGTATTTACGGATTTGTTTGGGCTTTCTTGGTAAGTGATATTAATATAATTTACATCTTATAATTTACATTTAGTACAAACATACAATTTAACTATTTTTATTGTTCTTCTTAGATATGTGCGTACGAGGCCATAACCAATCTGTGGGAATCATGTGGGGTTCCAGCCTCAGACATTTCTATTCCACGTTGCACACGGTGGAAGTTTCCGAAGTCCTCCATGAATCTGCATGGCTTTCTTGACCATCAGGTACACAATGTAATTTGTGTTTTTCAAATTTCAACTTATGGTAATAATTAATTAATTACTGATTTTTTTCTTGCAATTTTGTAGATTGATTCGCACCGGACCTTGACAGCGAGGGACAATGAGCTTCCTTATCTATTGCATGCCAATCTCGAGCTCCGATCCGGTGTCATTTATATGTTCATCAGGATAATCCGATCGGGAAGAAGAAGTCCACGACGCCTATTGCTCCTCAAGCTTCAAAGCGTCAACGCACCACATCTTGATCCATGTCACGGATGAGTTGACTTCATTGATAGATGACGATGATCCCCTTTATGAGGATCCACATATTGAGATAGGTGATTATGATCGTCCGGCCCAGAGGGCATTGTTCCGATGGTCCTCCACACCCTCTCTAGCCGATCGAGCGCTATTAGAAGAATTGGTTTGGCAAGTAGGTGGAGGCCATTGTGCCGACTTTGGTTGAGAGTGTCGTTGAGGCCTTGGTCCCGCGTTTAGTACGGGGGAGGTCGAGGCGTCGGTTCGGATTTGGTCGGGACCGGGATGCAAGAGAGGTTCCTGCGGTGCGGCGGCGGAGAGGTTCCACCTTCTCGTGCGGCAGACATTGTGCGATTTGGTCCAAGCACGTATCTACTATGGTACCACCTATCGTGTGGGAGGAGGTCGTGGTACTTGTATATCCCGCCATTCGGCAGATTATGCAGATCTCTGCTCAGTGCGCATTTATTTGTTTTTCCTATTAAACATTTAGAATAGAATATCTTTTGAATTCTATTATTTAATGAAGTTTCCTTCATTGTACAGATTCTAGTCCCCCCCACGGTGGTGGGCAAGCCAGACTACTCCTCCTCCACGTCGGTGCCGCAGCTGGTTGGATGTTGATCCCCCCCTACGGATGTACGGACACCGACCAGGATTGGTGCATCCGCACGGGGTTCACCGCCCAAACTGGAGGGGATGATATGTCCCTTCATGTTATGAGAGCACGAGTGTCGCTCAGGTACCTTCGTAGCCCTTTCACGGCACACGAGGCGTCGTAAGGAGGATGCCACACATGCCGAGTATATGCGGTTCTTAGATAGTAATGAGAGGTAAGTTAAATCAATATATGAATTCAAATACACTATCGTTGTTTTGTGATTTTAACACGAGTTTTATGTCTCACCCATAATATCGATACGCGCTTTGCACATTTGGCGAGTTTCTTTAAGGATATCGAGTCGCCCACCATTGATTTGGATTCGTGGGTAACACAATGTTAATGTTTTTTTCCTTTCATTTTCGGGTGTTATTTGTTCATGTTCATTGACAATTGACCTTATTGTTTGCTTGTTCTGACAAATTGATGCGTCTTAGCCGTACTACATTGCAAGCTTGAGTTGGCTGGTGTAGTGGTCCATCCCCAAGTGCGAGAGCATATGGAATTGCTTGACACATAGTTAGCTGTAAGTTTCATGTATTTCTTAGATAGATAGTCCATAATGTGTCATTTATTTTGTTTTGATACATTCGTGTTTTCACTAACAAACATGTTTTAATTATGCAGCTTGATCTAGGCAAATTATGGACCGATCTACATGGAAAGAACCCAACGCATGCAGAGTTTGACGGGACCCAGCCAGAAGTCATACCAACTGACCTTCTGGCGCCGTTGGTAGAGTACGTCCATGGTGAACGGCCTCTTTGGGGTGGGGTGCGTCCATGGAGTTCATTGGACCACGTAAGAATTATCTCTTTTCGGTATAAATTAATTAACTAATTATTGTTTTGTTCATACTCCCTAATTTCTAATCGATTTTTTGCAGGTTGTTTTTATCCACAACATCAACAATCATTGGATTGTGGTGAGGATAGCGCTGAAGGAAAACAAGATTTGGATTTATGACTCAACATCCACAAGCTACCGCGTGGTCGGTCTTGACCGACGTCTTCTCTCTATCCACTTTGCGGCGTATTGTTCCGGTTTTGCTACGGCAAACTGGTTTCTACCAGAGCGTCCGGAGTTGACTCCCCGTGAGAATTGTTGGATTGTCAAGATTGTTGGTCCAATGAAGAATTACGAACAACATGATAGTCATAGTTGTGGACCGTTTGCGTTGATGAGGGTGGAGAGTTTTCTTGTAAATGCATTTGACCCGACACTTAACATAGATGAGTATATAAAAGCGTGATCGTCATTCGTCGGCATTTAGCATTTATGGTGTATAAATTTAGCACCGATGCATCGACTTGGACCCCTCCCCTTAATTTAGATTGTGTATATTGTGGGTATTTAGTTGGAATTGTGTATATTGTGGGTATTTAGTTGGAATTGTATATATTTTGTATATTTAATTTTTATATAATATATTTTGGTTTAACTTGAATAACTTGTTATGATTTGGGGTCGCATCTTCGAGTCTCTTTGTCAATGTGGTACGATGGCACGATCGCCATTTTTGTCGATCGTGTCTTATATGGAATGATCATTAAAATTTGACACGACCATGATCTTGTCTATCGTGACATACATTATGTGGGTCCTGCATTAAATGTTGAAAGTATGTAACATATTCAATTGGGTCCATCCCTTAAATGGACTTGTTAGTTGGGGACAGACAATCTTTCCATTTAGAGTTAGATTTATGTTACTTATATAACATGGCTTCATTCATTAAATGGTGAAAATAAGTAACATATTGGTGAGTCCTTGCATTAAATGGTGAAAATAAGTTACACTACACATAGGTCCATGCATTACACTTATAAATACATGCGTATGTTCAAATGTAGATAACAAAATTGCATTAAATCTTCGTTGTGTTGACGATAAAGGTAATTTTTTACATAGTAGCTAATTTTTTTTTTTTTTTGATCAAACAGCTCTAAGACAATGCTTAGACTTAGGTTAAACTTCAACTTAATCGAACGAATGAAATAGCATTTAACTTGTCCGATAAATTACATGCCACACAAGTCATTAACGCTTGAAGTGTCTGCGAAGCAAGAAAACTAAAGCGCATAATCCAATTTATAAAGTAGTGACCAATAGGTTGATCGCGCTCCACCGACATAACGGAGCGGGAAAACCTTGAACCGAATTGATCGAATAGTTAAAGCAAGTCGCCAAGAATGAAAAAGCCACGAACACTAATAATCGGATTATGTTCTTACAGTTCATCCACTTTGTTGGCCAATAACCTCTCCACTTTTCCAAAACTCGGAAAAGTTATATATTGATCCATTCAGCCCAACTTCTATAGATGAAGTTGAATAAACCCAATCGAGGAGGTGGCCAAAACATCTTGGAATAACCAATGTGATTACCAATTGGCCCGATACTCCCACTCTCCAAAACAAACACTCCAACACCGCGACTCTTCCACAACCCATCATCCTCCCGATTACAATACTGATCGGTAAAAATATGCAGAGTTCCCCTTAAACCTATCATCGCCAAATATTTTCAAGTCGATTTGAAAATGTACAATTATCACCCAAAAACAACATCCTATCCCCCAAATCATTCATTTCCATCCATTTCCCCACATTTTCATCCAACCTAAACACCTTAAACTTCACAGTCCTCTCACTCATGAAACAATCAAACTCCTCATAAAACTCGAATCCCTCGTCAAAACCTAAATCGTCTGCTGGTCCAACGCTCAAATACATATCAACTAACAACAATTCCCCATCGAATCCACAAGAAACTTCTTATCACCACCGAAAACTGATTCGCAACAACACTCACGTTCAAATCTACAGTTCACAATAACAACTCTACCCGTGTTGTCAACAACATAAAATCTCCCTTCCCCGAGAATCACATCATCATAAGGCGAAGGCAAATCATCGATAACCCTCCATTTGATGAATCATAGCTAACTAAATCTTGACGAACATGTTTGTTATGATTTTTGTTACAGGAAAATGGTAAGAACAAGGAATGAGATCGCTAGGGCCAATAGGCGTGGTCTTGGTTGGACTTCCAGGAGGAAGAAGCTGTGTTGATAATTTCTTCATGCTATGTCGTATGGCAAACAACATACGTCGCCTGCTTTGTTTTCAACGGCATATTTGTTGAATTGAGTCGCGTCTTTATCTGAAGCCATGCAAAAGGATTTCCCTGTCCTTAAAGTCAAGATTAAGATCCATATGATGCGCACCCACTTTTATGACTACCAGCGTTTTACAGCATTGTCGGGTGTAATTTCAACCCGTACACTAACAGGTTTTCCATCACTCCAGAATATTGGGCTCATGTTAGGCAAGAGAACAACATGCAACATTTTTCTCGGACTAACGGTTTCCCAGTACCGTGGATGTGTTGAAGTTTTCAACACTCGTGAGGCGTCGGACATTGATTTCGAGGGGCTACCAGGTTACACCGTGACCATCCCTTGGGGTTTGATGGATACTCTTTTGATGAAGGTGCTCAAGATGATTTGAACGCTCTAAGAAGTTGACACTGATTGAGTTGTCTGGTTCTTGGTGTCTGTTGTGTACTAGTTGGGTGGTCGTGCGCTATGTTTGTAATCTTTGCTTGTGTTGTAGTTTTTTCTGCTATGTTATCAGTGCTACTAGGTTGGTTGTAGAATGTACTAGGTTGGTTGGTAATGTACTCTGTTAGGTGGTAATGTACTATGAGGGTTGGTAATGTACTATGGAGGGTTGTGATGTAATAATATAGTTCTTATGAAACGTTTTCAACGTGACAATATTATAATAGAGTCAACGCATGTGGCACAATCATTGCATTTACGACCGTGCCACCATCGTGCCTAGACAAGGCACGAACATTTTATGCGACCGTGCCACCATCATGCTTATGAAGGCACGATCATAGTCTGCGACCGTGCCACCATCGTGCCTATGCAGACACGATCATAGTGTGCGATCGTGCCATATGACAGTCTACTGAACAAAATGCCTGTTAAAAATGTACCACCTTAAAACAAGTATTTCCGACAACAATCACACCAATTAAAAACATGCATTTCCAACAAAGTTCTTTAACTTATCCAATACATAACAAACAAATAATTTTAACCTAAGTTTATAGTCTTCGTACGAACAATGGGACTGTTTCCTACACTTCCACTATACAATTCAAGTTGTTTAGTATACAAATTCTTCCAATTTTCTGCACATTCATGGCAAAAAATATTCAATGTTGCGACCACGGGAGGCAATGGGTGACCGCCACTCAAAAAAACCTACAAATTAAACAAAATACATGTCAACAATGAGTACACATAATCTTTACTCAATGTTTTAGTGTTACCTCTATAAAATGGTTATTGTTCACAAATCCAACACAAATTACCGGAGTAATTGACGCATTCGTCAGAATGGTAGATATGTGAGGGACATTCGTTGATCCAAACACACAAACGCAACATTGTAAGCCGACGCAACCAAGTGACCCATCTCGGGTAAACAAAACCAATGTTTTATGCGTTGTCTCGTTATAGTAGTTGAGACGAGAAAATATTTTGTCAACAAGACCATGTTTGACGAATACACGATTGTACAACCCTTGGTTTTCCTTCACTCATAATATAGGTCTCCTTGAACCCGACCCCATGATTCTTCATCGAATCCAAGTAGAGTCCTTTCAAGACGGAAACCGAGAATGACCATCGCCCAACATCCTTAGTACCAATAATATGTTGATGTAAACGCGTTGGAAGTTGCTCCATAAACCCCCTAATGGTCACTCGGTCCTTTTGATGCACAACCTATTGAAACACAACATGAAGAACAAGTGGGACATTAGCAACAAATATGTCATATGTACATGCACAAATAAAAGAGACGACATTTACCGATAGCTTTTGCCCAAGATCGAGAGAACATAGGTTGATTCAATGGACCAACATTAAAGATTAGTTCTTCACATGGTGAGCAACTATCTTTAATAGACTCGACATACTCGAACTTACTCGGGTCACGTTTGGTTGATTTGGATTGTTTAACCTTTACGGACTTAGGACGGCCACGTGTGCGAAGCTGTACTTCAGGCTCAATTAGTGAGGTTGTTCTTGGATTCGTAATCTCCATAACTCTTTTCAAAATTAACAACCTCTCTGATTCGGGTGCTTGTTCAAATTTGGTGAAAAGATCACCGAAACACTGAGTCCATCGAGACCCAATTTTGGGCCCAACTCCAGTTTCGTCTTTGTTAGTCGGTAATATATCTAATTTTCGCCAAAATGAAGCCACTTGATCAAGTGGAATTGGCTTATCCAATCTCACATATTCAGAAAGTTCATGAGCACATGGGAGTCCGCACGTCCTTCACAATACACAACCACACAACAAAGGGTCTACGCTACCCTCGGCTACATGATGCATTTCAGTATAGATCAAATTCAATGCATGTATAGACACCATACCTCGTAGTGACATGAATACAATCGATTTGTATTTATGTAAGACTACATATTTGCTCTTCTCAAAAGAATATTTGATTGCATTGTATGATGTCTCGAGGAGGGTGTGAATCATTTCCCAACATGTCTCGAAATTCCCCGACTAGACGCAAGCTGTCTTTTCAATGCTGCATGGTGACTCTCCGCCCTATAATAATTTTTCAATCACTATTATATTAATTTTTAGGTATATATATGATATAACATAAATGCAATGATGAGCACAATAAAGTGAATTACCTATTTGTTGTGGTGTTATCGAAATGCATGACATTATTCAGCCAAGCAGACACAAATCTTTCTTTATACGTCCCCATCCATCGCTCCATTACATATTGTACGGCAGCTGGATAATCACAAAATTCTGACTGCAATCTCCTAATCAAGTCATAAAATGATTGCTCAGTATCTGCGACGACCAATAAATTACAATAGAGGTTAAAAGATTCCCATTTCTCTTTCGTGGCCAATATTTTTTGCAATTTGCCAAAATGTTCCTACTAATGTGCCACCGACAGAGAAAATATCTCAAGTGGGAAATGTCATCTCTATTGCATTCATTAGAGCCAATTCTCTATCAGTAATAATCACAGTTGGCAGAGAAGATGGGTCCATCAATGATTTGAAGATTGTGCAAGCCCATATGTAATTATCTTCCCGCTCGTACTCCATATAAGCAAATCGCAATGAGAATGTCATATGTGTTGACGTCACACCAACAATCTCCAACAAAGGTAACTTGTACCTATTAGTTTTGTACGTGCAATCCATAAAAATAACACTCGGAAAAGCACGCAACAACTCACCGCTTGTTGGGTGAGCAAAGAATATATCCTTCACGGTGTTACTCGTCTCGCAACGTCTATGATGATAAATATATCCATGCTCCTTCAATTTATGCATAAGTTGTTGCATTTGAGATCGACCCTCACGCTCGACAACTCTATTCTTCATACGGGCATTGTAGATAGTCCTTATGGTGGACTTATTATCTTGAAACTTATATTGTAGGCCAAACAAAATATCCTTCGGCCGAGTATTGCCATGTGACATATCCAACACATATTCTTCCTCACTTCTTGATAATCGACCGGCATAAGAGTGACCCTCCAAATATTGTGCAAATGGATGATTATGCACTCCACATTCAATATTTAGTGACCATTCTCCTTCAATTGTTACTTGGCGACCCCTCAAACGAAATGGGCAACCACATTTCTTTGTTCCAGATTCTCTCTTAGAGACTTTGTTTTCAACTTTCCTAGCGTCATTTTGTTCGACATCTCTAGTCTTTTTTGAATCACGGTAATGCCCACTACGTTCACAAGCTAAAAATATCCGAGGTCTTTTCTTTTCTTGACCACCTTTCTCGACCTACTTATTACAATAACCATGTCGTGCTCATGTCCTCTCTCACGCACCCAATCAAATAATTTATCCCAAGAAATAAATAACTCGTACGTCGTGAATACGTGTGTGTAATCGGTAACAACACCAAGCTCTTCAACATCCTCATCATTCTTGGGAGGACAAATAACACTATTTTCCGTAGGCAACGAGGCCATACCCTATTAAAATAAAATCAACAAGCCCAAAAAACAAACTGTCAAAATGGCACGATGGAAACCATGATCGTTCCACCCTCCATCGTGCCAAATGGCACTATGGCACGATCATTGAAAATCCAACGTTCATAAGTGGCACGATAGATAGAATATGAACATGTGATCGTGCCATAATGCCCTGTGGCACGATCGAAGTGATGATCGTTTCATGTTATTGATGATCGTGCCAATCGGCGCACAACAATGGTGCAACAGAAATATCGAACGGTAAAAATGGATAAATTACATAATTTTGAGCTGAAAACCAAGAAGATACTTACATTACTTGGAGGAATCAATTCTTTGTTGTCCATTTAAGTCGTTGTGTTGGTGTCGAAAAAATTAGGGTTTATAAGAACAAGATTTCGAGTTTTTCTCAAGAAAGAAGAAAAAGAGGAAGAATGTAGCCAAGGATGTGGGTGGGTGTGTTTTAGTGGATTTAAGTGAAATGAATGATGTGGGTGTACTTAGAGATTGGGGGTGTATTTATAACTTGGCTTTTAGTAAGGTATTATAGTCTTTTAACTAAATGGCATTTTTGAAATTTTAGAAAGTGGGTGTACTCATCAAAAAAAGAGGTGCCAATAGCGCCACCCTTATATATAAGTATGTGTTTAGTTTTATATGAACTCCTTTTACTATTTCTTAATATCACTATAATGGTACTAAAATTTTGAAATTCTCTTGAATTTTTTTAATGCATTAAGTATAAAACTTCTATTTTTCGAATGGATTAAGTATAAAACTTCCTTTTTCTTTCAACCCCAACCGCTTTTACTCTTTTTCAATGCTTCATAATTAGTTTCAATAAATTTGTTGTTTGGTGGTTTGAATTAGAATAAATTTTTTCAGAATTGACTCATCCAAAATCCATTTTGGAGAAGTCAGAATTAAAAACTTTTGAAAAGTCATCTGTTAAGAAAGTAAGTCAATTTTATAATTAACTTTTACTGATGTTCCAAACATACACTTAATCATTCCTTAGTCCTTCAAGGCCCAAAAATTAGAAGTCTACGATATAATTGTACTTCAGTTCGTAATATAATGTACCTTGTTATGTTTGAGTTATTTTTCTTCAATGAGAACTTGATAATGAAATGATAGTTCCAAGCTGCTTTTTATTGTGATTTGATTTCTTTCAATTAATATTAATTAGGTTATCAAATTATCATCAAATTCCTTATATATCCATGCCTAATAAACTAAAGAAGAAAGTTGAGTCTGAAATGGCCTTTCTATTATTCTATACAATAAGGATGGTGACGTGGACAAATTTGGTCGCGTCTTCAAAAACACCTTTCTTGAAGGATTATTTAAAAAAAAGACAAAAGCACATACTAAATGAAGAAGGAAAAAAGTATTACTCCCGCAGTAACTCAACCACCGAAAGACGCGCCTCTCCGACTGGGGACGCCCGGGACATCCGCAGCACGTCCAAATTCTATGCAACGAGGTCGTTCGGTCCGCAAAGTTTATCGTCCGGCAAAGAGACAAGGGCAAGACCATTGATGACTCCATGGGAAGTGCGGGTCATCAAGATCGTGTTAAGGAGAGTGAACCTTCTTCTTCACGTATTCACACCAAGAATTTTTTTGATGTTAAGGTGCCGATTCATATGATGTGGCATGTGATAATACGAATTTGGAGCAAAAATCGATAATGAGAATCGGATTATGGCTTTGAATATAATACTAGCAACACGCATGCAGCCATGGTTCCTTATCAACCGCAGACAACAAATTTGGATGAACATGGACATGTTAATTTGCAACGTGGAATGAAAATAGTTTCAAATAGCCTTCCTTTTAATGATTATGTCCTTAGCTCCAATGATCCTTCTGAGGGGTTCAAAGCTATGGCCGTCTGTCGCCGGAAACGTTGGTCGATATGGCGGATGAAGACAATCAAGATGATGCGAGACAAATTGGAAGCTTTAAAGACCAAGTTAGCGACTCTTCAATCGCTTCCTATTGTCATTCACTTACGTCAAAAGCTATGAACGCTATGGCAATTGTGGCTGGAGGATCATGGGCCCATATTCCACAGGATACAACAGACCATCAGGAGGATACTCAAGCACGTGCAACACAAACACATGTCAATGTCCTTCGAAAATCCTCTAGAAATAAACGTCTATCATTTCGATTGAGATTTTAAGTTATTTATGTTGTTTCTTTTATGGGCTACTATTTTTCCTATCAAAGGTTTTTCCCAATGGGTTTTATTTTGATAGGTTTTAACGATACCCTTTTTTAAAGCATTTGCTTGGCTTGTGTGATACACTATATTTTTTTAATAATATTTTGCATTTATTCAAAAAAAAAAAAAGAAGAAGGAAAAAAGTTTTAATTTAAAGAAACTACGTGGGGGTTTGGATATATTTGGCTTAATTCGTAAATAGGGGTGATTTTCTAAAATATAGCAAAAATGAAAGTATTTTGCGAAAATATGGTGAATTCTTAGAGGTTTGGCCATTTACTCGATGGCGCACATGATAGGTGCGACAGGCCAATTGCTGGCGCTGCCTTCATGTGCGCCAAATGATAATTTTTTTTTAAAAATTATTCGGCCTGGCGCAGTTTTAGTCTGCGCCAGAAAGTTTTAACAAAAAAAAATTAAAAATATGACAGGAGCCGTTAATATGATTAACCGTTTTAGATGATTGAGTGTGTTTTGTTAAAATTCATACAAGATGATTGAATAATCAATAAGATGATTGAGTAATCAATAAGTTTAAATTGTGGGCCTATTTTTCACAAAATGAATGCAAATTAATCCAAATATAACCATTAATTATAAATTTAAATTGAAAATTAATATGTCTTAACAAAATTAATTACTAAATATATAATTTTGACTAATGCTAATCCTAATATCTATAACCACCGGTGCCACATCTCGGAGGATGTCTCTCTCTGGCTCTACCTAAGACCGTATTCAAAGCATTATCAATATCTTGTTGGTCGGAAGTAGGCGGGCTCGATCCATGTTCATATAACCCCGAAACCCACCGGGAATGGTACGGTGAATGCTGAAAACTTGGACGCACAAATGCAGATGGACCTGTCATTCCCACATCCGTGTTGAGCATATCAGTAAATGATGTGAACTGGGGTGGTATAATCTGATCATAATTCACGTGTCGTGGCATATATGGTGTGTGATGCGAAGTGAAGGGACCGCCGCATATCCAGATGGACCTCCCGTATATCTAGATGGACTGGCGATATGCGAGATGGACTCAACACATATCCGAGATGGACCTGGCGCATGTGTGTGAGGTGTCTCGTGCCGCAGAGTGGTCGTCCGTGTGTCTTTGCGTGCCCGATCATGCGCATGTGATGGATCGGTCGCCTGCCTCGGATACGGCTCACGGTGGAGCATCCCTAGGAGACGCCACACACTAGTCATCTCCTCAATAAAATCACGTCTCAGGTGATCAACAGACTGCGGATCAGAAGCACTAACATCCCGAACACTAATCCATATCCGATCGAGTAGAGTAGTCTGTAACACACAAATATCAAGAATAGATACATAATGTTATAATTTAAATGTGCATAATAGTAAATTTATAGGTAAATTACCATGGCATCTCGACAAACAAATCAAAAAACTCAATCCCAGCTGACGGATCTATAAAAGACCACAAATCTTCATCATTTGTAATAGATACTATTCCACACATATTGTTATAACAATATTTAGCCGAAACCTTCCACTTCCATTGACTTACATCAACCCCCGTCATCGAAATTAATATTTCATCAATTTCACAAAATTAGATCACGAGAAATTCTCCTAAAGCACCAATTGCGTTACGATACCATATCTCACATCGCTCCCAGTTTGCACAATTTGTTCTCCAAAATATACGATTATGGTGATCATGTTTGACATTGCCTATATATTATAATGATAATACAGTTAAATAATTGCAATAAATTTGACATTGTTTATATGCAGGTATTATTTATATACAATTCAACAATTATTACAGGATAAATAATACAAATATTAAAGTTTATTTTAGCAGTTGGAATTAATTTACATACAAAAAATTATATGTGTATATTATTTTAATAAGTAAATAAAATTTGTACTCATAAATAAAATGACGAAATTAACATACAATATTTTCGGACAAAAATTTAAATACAATGAACTAAATAATAATTTAAGACATACTTGAAAAATACTGGAAACTCAAATCGCCCAAAATGTCGAAGCCCAAATCGTCCAAAAAATGGAAGCCCAAATCACCCAAATCGCCCGAAAATCGGAAACCACTATCGCCGTGTGTGTGTGTGGTGTTTGGTGCGTGTGTATGTGTAGTTTGATTTAAAAATGGTTAGGGTTTTTTTTGGGTGTTTGTATGAGTGAGTGAGAGAGAGAGTCTTTGCGAGAGAGAGGGAGAGGTGCCGATATGTGAGGTGTGAGGTGTGTGTATTTATAGCCGGATTCAAATTTTTTTTTTGCAATTTAACCTATTGGCGCACCTGCATGGTGCACCAGACTGCAAAAGCAGTCAACCCTGCTTTCATATCAATGTCAACAATGTCATCAGAATCCGCGTGATATGTGGGATTCGTCTTTGGCGCCTTGTGTGCGCGCCAGATTTTTTAATTTTTTATTTTTATTTTAAAAATCTTATTTGAAGGAAGGTGCGCACCGTAGAGGAAATATAAAAAAATTTAAAAGTTTGGCGCACACGTGTGGTGCGCCAACAGTTATTCTGGCGCGCACACCGTGTGCGCCAACGAGTAAAAGCACCAAAGTTTCAAAAAACACCACATTTGCACAACTTGATTTGATTTTTGCCATATTTTGGCAAAATCCCCCGTAAATAGCCTAGTCCCCGCCAACCATGGTTATAACCGTAAATCCACTCAATGCGACTTCTCTTAAATTTTGATAAAAACACACGTCAATAAATAACAATTATTGGGTCTAGTTACATCGATCCTATTTATACCCTACCCGATACCCAATTAAATAATATTATATAATATATACATATATATATACATATATTTATTTATATATATATATTTATATTTAAAAATAAGTTTCTTTTCCTAATTCCAATCAAAATCCACTAACTCAAGTGCTTTATCTTTTCATATTTTGTTATTTTTTCTATAATATTTAGTTCGCTAATTCTTATCTTTATTCTTTTTTTCTTCTTATTTTCTCTTAATAATTTAGTAAATAGTCATAACTTCATTGAAATAACTCAAATTTGAGAAAATACAATTATAAGTGGTAATAGGGTATGTAGGGTATGGATACCCAATCCTCCAATGGGCATGGGAATGCGTATGAAAATTGAATACCCAATGAATATAGGGATAAGTATGGGGATGAGTATGAAAATTAAATATCCGATGAGAATGTGAATGGAGGATGTAGATTCCTACCCGAATCATACACATTAACATCCCCTATGATTAACTAATGCAACATATATAATAGTTGGAGACGTTGAGAGTTGTCCAATGTAGCCATTCAAACATCCAAAATAGTAAAAACTATTTTGAAGATAAGATAAATATAATGTTTTTGGATTTTAATATATTAAATTATTCAAAATTATAAGTAAAAATTGGCATTTGAAAATTCTAAAATTACTTCTTTTTTTTCAACCAAAAGATGAAAGTAACTTTTTTTTAAGTGTTTGCAAACACTCTAGAGACATATATACTATTGCGTGGTAATAAGCCAAATTGGCGACTTATATTTTTGCCAAATTGATGCCGTACATTTTTGTTTCTTGGTATCAAGAAATGTACCAGTCCCGAGAAATGAAAAAGGACAAAGACAGATGAATTTAAAAATGGCTAAAAAAACAAGTTTTTGAAGAAGATGGCTAAAATATGGACAAATGACCAAAAATACGAAGGAGCCTACTATTACCCTAGCTGAGACACCATTAGAGCTGTCAATTTGTCCTGGCCCGGTAAAATAGCTGAACTAGGTATGTCCGAAATGAGCTGGGCTTTTTTGCCGACCCGGTCGGCCCGATTTTTCCTTTGTATTTTCGCGGGCTGGGCCGGACTCCAAAAATAATGGCACGGTTGCTATTTGGCCCGGGCCATCCCATCCCGATTTTTGCTTTGGCCCGTCGTTTGACACCTCTAGACACCATATATAAAGCCACATAATTAGGGGTACATCTCGCGGTTTACCTTAGTGTAGCGATGAAAGACCGAAACTATTGTCATCAGGCATAGTTTGACGTAAGCACGAAGCTAAGTTATCAAAGAAAAATAAAAATTTAAGGGGCAAATCTAATTAAGCCACATCATCCAGTTCCCACGTCGTCACCTGCATTAGTAATTCTTAGAAGGTTTCATGTAGCAGGGCTGCTACTCGTGCATATCCCTCGATTTACATTTTGCCTGGCTAATGAGCCTCTGATTTAGGTAGGGATTTCACCTTCAGAAAAAACCTATTGAATGAAGGTTTCATGTATATTTAAATTTTTTATATCATCGTCAATATTCATTGTAAAATGAGCCCTCGTGTTTTGCACTACACTACATGGGTAATTGTTATTGTGGCAAGATCAGGAGTTCCACGCCTCCTATTTGGCACCAAACTCAAGATTTGAAGCACCATTTGTACCTGCATGCATGCATGCGCTGTCATTCATTCGTCTTTTTCTTTGACCTTCTTAACTATTAAGCTGTTCACCACTCAAAACCCCAGAAAATAGGCAACATTTTGAGTTGCTGTTTTGTTAATCCAGGGATCGATCATTAGTTAGCTGATTAGCAACAGGAGAAATGAATAGATCCAGCTTGACTCCAATGCAGCCTTTATTATGCCTTAAAACAGGGCACTTTTATTAATTTAAAATTAGGATTTTAATATAAGTTTTTCTCTAATTAATTTTTCAATTTAATTACTGAAATTTATGTAACTTGGTTTGATCTACCGTGAAAAGATCAATTACTGTAGAAAACCACCCCCACCCAAAAAAAAAAAGAAAAGAAAAAGGGAAGACAGTTCAATGTAAGAGCTAGCCTCTCGAATCTTCAATCTTGAGCAAAAAGTTGATTCAACACTGCGCCAAACTTATACTATTTTGAAGATGTGAACAGTCTTGCGCTAGAAATAGCGTTAACTCTGCGTTAATTTTTCTTTCTAAATTAAAGATTTTATTGTATCAAAATATTCAATATTATAGAATATTTTTTTCAGTGAAAAATTTACTATAAACTGTCGGAGATAAAATACAGATTTTGCACTAAAAATAGTGCAAGCTGTACTAGTAGAGATGGTCTAAAAGAAATACGTCTAGAGTTGTGATTTTTAGGAGTTTTTTATTTTGTCAAATTTAATTTCTTGTGGGTTTCTTTCTGTGCCTATATTGATTTTGTAAAGACATTGCATGATAGACTGTTGTGATGCGTTCCACGTATTGAAATATAACTCCCCTAGAAAGAAAAAAAAAAACAAATAGCTAATTTGGGCCCACAAAAGTGAAGTAAGCGTACCCTAGTTTTTTTAAAGGATGAACCCCATTCCTAGGGCACCTACTGCTCCGTTCCTAGAACTTCGTGGAAGAAGTGAATCGCAGAATGTGCCTTAACAAGCCAAGGTCCTGAGCAGGTGTCCTAATTTTTTTAGTAAAATGAGAAATGACAGGTTAGAGTACACACGCACTTATATAAGAATCGAACATAAGTCAATCGTTCTAACAGTACAAAATTTCTAAATACAACTAAAGCACCAAAGTTGATCCATACCTTAACGTTGTTTTTTCTCTAGAAGAAAACAAAAAGAAATATTGCACCGGAATTAATATGGAACAATTCAATTTGGTTACTACAAGTTTACTTCTTTCTTTTTGTTGCAAAGCCATACCAAAAGCTGGCAAGCAACAAGGTTAACTGAAAGTAGCCTTGACGCAAGAATGGGCATGCGTGAAACCCATGGACAAACAAGAAACCCTGGCTTTTTTAGTTTTTTGTATTTTTGCCCCACTCTCTCCATGGCATATAGCTTCGTCACCAGCCTTCTTTTGTTTGGCATATTTGCATCATCAATTATAACTAGTACTATATATACCCCTTATTAATTTTGTTGTCTTTTCATCATATCTCCTCCTGCAAAACCATTAATTGTTTCTTCTTAATTTTCTGAAGAAATATATATTAATTATTTGGAGAAAATTAAGAAGAAATTATATATAAATGGAGGGAGATTTGATGCCATTCTTGACAATGGTTATAGTACAATTGGGGTATGCGGGTATGAACATTATATCTAAACTTGCTATGGATTCTGGAATGAACCCTTTTGTACATGTTGCTTATAGGCAAGTTTTTGCAACGGTTGCCATTGCCCCTTTTGCTTATTTCATGGAGAGGTATGTAGCTCAATTTTGCTATTACTGTACGTTTTATGTGTGTGTGTATGTGTGTGTGTTTGTATTTTGGGTATATATCAAGCACTCACACATAATTCACACACAAATGGAATTTTGGACTCTTATAAATTGTGTGATCATATTAAGTTGTGGTTTACACTTAATTAGTTGTTGCATCAGTATGATCATATCTAAATAATTTGTAATTAGGTGTTAAATACATATAAATGTAAGGGCGTGGTGGTCAAATTTGTAAATAATAAAAATTATATAATTAATTGCAACTTTTTTATTATGAAAACATTTGACAAGGAGTTATTAATTAGGCTTGTATTAATTAATTACCATTTGACAAGGCGGTACACTGCTATTTACTGAAAAGGAAATCGGAAAATATGTTTGAATGATCGAAGATTAATAAAATTTGAGAGGAGATGATGAGTTTTTTTAAGGGGTTAAGGGAAGAAACACACTTACTCATCATATGGATCGAATCCGGGCTAATTATCCTAAAAGTAAGAATGTTTACCACTGAAGTATAATGTTGATCATAAGAGAAGAGATGACTTACAAAAGTAAAATAGGAATAATTAATGAAAAGGAAATTAGAAAAAGAAAAAAGAAAGAATGTAAAAGTTAATTAATAAATAATTAAATATATATGACACCTTCAAATTAATTATACCTGAAAATAATGAGAATGCATCCATACACTTTTTGAGTTGATTGATTAATTTATCCTAATCTAGACCTTAAAAAATAATCAACTTGTAATTTTAAAAACTTTGCAATCTATGTAATGAAAGTTTATAAGAGAACTTATATTTCACTCTTGAATAACATTTTTTTGTTAGTTGCTCGCATGCAATATTTAATTTGATATAATTATTTTACCTGCACTTCTTTAATTTACCCACACAATGAAAAAGTTTTGTTTATTTGGGTAACGTTACTGAATTGGTTTATCGTCTGAGCTGAACTTTGATGTCTATTACAGGAAAACACGGCCTAAAATGACACTATCCATCTTTTTCCAAATTATCTTATGTTCAATTTTTGGGTAAGAAAAATCCTGGACTTATAGATATATTTGAAAATTCTAAATCTGTCATGATAAGGACAAATTAAATTTTACATTTGCAGGATTACTGTGAATCAAATCACATATTTTGTGGGACTTAAGAATTCAACTCCAACTATTGCATGTGCTTTGAGCAATATTAACCCTGCTGTCACATTTATCATGGCTGTTCCTTTTGGGTAAGTTTTTCTATTTTTTCCTTTTAAAAAAACATATCATACAAAACATTTATTTTGGGTAATTTTGTTCCTTCATTTTCAAATTATTAAGACGTGATTCGATAACATTTCTCGATTGAAAAAACATATCAATATCATATTTTCCATCGATTTTATCATGATGGTGCATAATTTTTATTGGCAGACTAGAGAAATTTGGAGTGAAGAGCAAAGCAGGGCAAGCAAAAATAGTGGGGACAATAATATGTGTTGGTGGAGCAATACTATTGTCATTTTACCATGGATCAATTGTGAACATAGGCCCATCAAGTATTCATTGAAATATGCAGAGAAGACTGGAACCAAGAATTCCGTCAACCATGTCAATTTGATATTTGGGCCAATTCTCCTCATTCTCAGCGCCGTTTCTTGGGCCATTTGGCTAATTATCCAAGTAAGCACCACCATATCTTATAAATGTTACTGTCTCAAATACTTATACAAATCCAACTTAATTAATTTTCATTTATATTTTTCCTTGTTCCAGACAAGAGTAAGCCAGAAGTATGTGGCTCCATACTCAAGCTCAGCATTGATGTGCCTAATGGCAAGTATCCAATGTGTGATTGTCGGCTTTTCCTTCGACCACAGTTTATCAGCTTGGTCACTCCACTCTACCATTAGGATTGTTTCATGCGTCTACTCGGTAATATATATATATATATATATATTTATTTCATGTGATTTTATTTAGAGTCCTTCATATTGTTGACCTTTTTTCCATAGCAAAAATATTATTTGGCCATATTTTTCTAAAACATGTTTTGTTAGTCATTTTTGAGTTTAAATGTCCACTTTACCTTTTTTTTTTTTTTTTGGCCGGACCAGGTAGATAACTTAGTACTGAGTTATGCATCACATCAATTTTTTTTTAAAAATGGCCAAGACCTCACCATAGAATAAATGAAGGGTATGGCGATGGGTTTTTAGTAAAAACAACTAAAAACATGTTTTTGAAAACACATGACTATTTTTCATTTACACAAAAATATAAGTGGCCAATTTGGCCTATTACCACTAAAATTAATAATGGTATTGGCTTTTTATACCAGGGAATTGTGTGTTCAGCACTAGCATTTTGTCTCATGTCATGGTGTATAGAAAGGAAAGGACCACTATACGTATCGGTGTTTAGCCCCTTGCTACTTGTTATTGTGGCTATCCTCAGTTGGGCTTTACTTGATGAAAAGCTCTATGCTGGAACGTAAGTCCATTTCTGGAAAGTTTAATTTCATAATGCATTCTATTTTGTGATTAAGATTAGTGTTTCTTTGTGTGCGTAGATTCAATGGCATAAGACATTGTTTTTATATTTGAAAATTGCACTTATTGATATATATGAAGTATTTGTAAATTATAGACAAAGTCCAAGACGGTATTTCTAATACTTTGAAATCCATTGTAAAATAATCTAAACCAAATAAGCTCAATGTACTTCTTGTTATCGATTTGAAATCAATATCTTCAAATCCATCAATCCAAATGAAGTCTAAATTTCTTCAAAATATAACTAAAATTGCGAGCATTGTTTTTGCAGAATTGCGGTCATGTTTGATTGTTTTGGGACTGTACGGAGTTTTATGGGGTAAGAACAGAGAAATGAGCTCGATTCACCATGTTGAGGAAACAGAGAAGGCAACTCAAATAGCCATCTATGACTTGGAATCACTTTCTTCCCATCACTCAAAATCGGGCATCGATACTTTTCATGTCATTAGCTAAGTGAAGGAGATATTAACATACAATATGGATTACTTTCTCCCATATAATTAGCGAATTTGAAAGAAAAATAATATATCGTTCTTGATACAACCAATTAGAATCATATATGTCATTTCTTTTTCATTTATTAAATTTGTCATTTATATTGTTTTGATTAGAAAAGTAAATAAAAGAAAGATATAATCCACGACCAATGAGTCCAGGATGATATAATATGAAAGGCCAAATCCAAACTTCCATATTGTTTTCGCTGCTAACATTTTCATTCGATATAATAAAAAAATTACGACCATCCAATTTTGGGTTGTTTTTTCATATTCATCATAGAACAGAAAAAATAAAGTAGAAATAAAATAAGAGAATTACAATTTTCTTACTTTTGAAATATTCAATAGTTAGTTCATTGTTTATTAGCTTGTTTAATTTTCTTTGTTGATTATTTATGTTCAAATTTTAACTCTTGGATCCTATAGTGTTGATGGTGGGTACGAGCCAAAGCCAAAAAAGCAAACATGAATATTTTAGTTGTTTTTTCAGTAAAGTGTTCACTCGAAAGCAGAGGTAGTCTATACTAGAAAATGAGGCATAAATTGTAATACAAGAAAATTTATTATACTCGTTCGTTATTTTATAAATTTTGAATTATTTTAAGTTACTAATTACTTATTCAAAAAGCAATTAAGTTAATATCGATCGAGGCATAATTACTTAGATTTTCCTTTTAATAAAGGATATACAATCAAAAATTGAGGTATAAATATTTTTTTTTTAATAAGTCTTAGAGTCTTGGTTGAGGGAGGATATGAAATTCAAATAAACTGAAAGATACGAGGGTTCGAACTCAGTTGCTAACACCCTTATAAAGGGTTAGTGATACCACTGAACATTTCTGTTTAGTGGTTGAGGTATAAATATCTAAATAATAAATATACGAAATACTACTTTTAGTAAGGGCAATTCTGTGCGCATCAAACCCAACTTTATTGAAAGAGTATATATTACATCAACAAGTTTAGAACAGAAAGACATACAATTTAATTATTACTCAAGTTATATGTGACACAATAATTTAATTAATCATTCTAAAGAAAGATAAATTTTTCCATGTGGGTAGGTTTCTCACACAAAACATTTGTGGGTGAGTTGATTTCCATCGTTGGTTTGATCCGGTGATGAAAAAGTGTGGCTCAAGTCTTATTTGAATTATTATATATTATATGTTATGATGCTTTGTAACATGTATTCTTATTTTTTTTTTTTTAAATTATTGTGCACTATAAAGCCAATTTTTCTATGCATATTTGATAGGGGGGTTGAAAACAAAATACTCACAAGTTTCTCCTTCAATCACAAATAGAATCTTAGGCTTCATTTGGATGAATCGATTTGAAGTTGAGGATTTCATATCCATAATTGCAAATACATTGAGTTAGTTTGGATACAATGTATTTCAAATCCTTAAGATCATATTTTGAACTATATATTTGGAGTCATTATGATGGGATGAGGAGTTCATATCGATAATTAACCTTATATTCATTGGCCAAAGGATAGAAGGAAGACACGAAACGAAAGACCTCTCCAACAAGTAGCATCTATGGTAGGATTAATACTTAATGCTTCATTTGGATTATTAAATTTGAAGACAGTGATTGATCAAATCATGATCCATCATAAAAATTCATTGAGGTTACATTTGAATAAAATGATATCATTTTATCCAAATAGCTAGGTAGAGGTTTTCAAACGATGTATAAGACGTATTTAAAATTCACCACAACGACTCAAAAAAAAAAGAGCCTAAAAATTTGGAATTCATTGTATCCAAACAAAAGTCACTTTTCCCTTTATATGGTGATTAATTACTAATATTTGAAGGAATGGTTTATACTTCTTAGCAGTGTTAATTATGACACATGTATGACAAATGTGATATATGTGAGTAATTACTAAGCTTCTTGTAGCTTGCCGAACGGATATTTTTGTAATGATGGATATGGATTGTTTTTCCACCTTGTAGCTTGTCTTGCTTTCTTTACATTTACATGGAATTATTAATTTTACATTACTTAAATATTCTTTATCTATCTACTTATTTCTCTTATATATGAAATAGGGCTAAGTGTATAACAAGCACCCCATTATTATTATTCAAGTTTTGGGTTTTAGCAACTGAAGATTTCTGCATGCAAAGGTCAATTTAGGCACTCTTTGGCATGAATTGTTCAAATAAAATAGTTTATATATAACATATCAAGCATACCTAAACTTGACAAATAAAAAATAAATAAAAAAATTAGTAGCTAGGTATCAATTTCATTACTAATTATGCACTTTTTTCAAGTGTAAGATCATCAAAAAAGTTTGTCGCGAACAAAGTCGTTTTTGATTTTTTAACATTCATAAATAAAATGAAATAGATGAATAGTAAATACTGAAAACTGCGTACATTATGTAATACAAAGCTAATCCACCAATAAGAATTATTCTAATTAAGTGAGTTAAGCAATTTAAACCCCATCTCACTGAATCTTTTTTATCCAGCACATGTTAGCAGCAGCCCTCATTTTTCTTCGGTAAAGATCGGTCACGCCAAAAGTAAAATCCCATGTCAGAAAGTATACCAAATTTATGAAAATACCATTGACATATTAATTTTTTTAATATATAAAACTATTAGTATTCAAATCTACATTCATCCCCAAAGGATTTTAATTCAATTCTAATTAGCTTATGTTTTGAAGAAGCTCAAATCTAGAATAAGGGCTCGAATATAAGTCTCATTTTTTTATTGGGATAAAGACACGATTGCCAGTTTTTTTTTTTAGAAAAGATAATCGCAAATACACTATCTTCTTTTTCTCTGACTCGCAAATACGCTCCACTGTTTTTTTCTCGATCGCAAATACGGCGTCTCTTTGCTTTTCTCGCAAATACACTTTAGCGTATCGAACACAGTTTCACGCTGCAACGGAAATCCACACTGCAACGTAACATAGATCTCAAAAACAATCTGCAAACTCAAAAGCACAGACAAATTTGCAACAACCAAAAGAACAATCTAAAGAGGAAGAAAGAAACAAAATCGCAAAAACAAGAAGAAATCTAAATGACGAATAAATCGTATAAAATCATAGGAAATCACAATAAAACCCAGAAAAAAAAATCAAGGTAATCAACAAGTACTATTGATCTCAAACGGCTTTATTTCATTGAAACTCATTGCTTTTGAAATATATTGTGATTTATCTGCTACTATTTTCATTGTTTTCTTCGTTTTTCAATTTAAAAAAAATATAATTTCCTATATATTTTATATAAAATTAGTAATTCTTGCTGAAGTTATTCATTTGAATTAGCTAAACCTGTTGCTTATAAATTCAATCGTTTCAAAATTATTTCAAATTTGTTTTTAAGTTTTTGCAAAATTATTTCAACAATTTTTATGCTTCATATTTGCAATTGTGTGTCAAATTAACCATCTATCTGCAGTTGTTTTGAATAATATTGACATTAAAGTTTTTGAGCTTATAGTTGATAAATATTTTGTATGTTTTTGTGTGTATTTTGTGTGATGATTTATACATATTTTTGGCGTATTTTATTTTCATTTGCATGTTTTAGTGTTATGTTGTGTTATTTTATTGATTTTTTAGGTTTTTGTGGAAAAAACAAGTTTTGGAGCAAAAAACGTCAAAAAGTCATTTCGCGCAACTACGGCAGTCTTCGTATTTGGAACATAACTTGTTCATCCGAAGTTCAATGGACCTGATTATTATGCCATTAGAAAGCTAAGAGAGATTTCTACAATGTCTATTTCTGGTACTAAATGCAAATGAAGATGTTTGGATGGGTTAACATCATGTAAAAATGAAAATCAAGTGATGAGATTTTGGAAATGACATGTCTTAGTATTTTGGCCATAACTCTCTCTAGAAAATTGATATTAAGGTCATTCAAGTGGCTACGGAAATCTAAGAGATAGAGCTACAATTTATAAGAAGACACCGAGAGCAAATTCTGAAGTTTGGATGGTGCGCGCGGTCGCCAAGACAAGAGGTGCGCGTCCACAAGATAGCTAGCTAGCAGTGCAGCTTTGCTGCTCGCAGCGCAAATCACGTCTTGTGCAGACGCACCGACTTGCTGAACAAGAAATTCGCGATTTTTATTCGTTTTTTGGCTCTTCCACCTTGTTTAAACCTCTAGGCTTATAAATAGGACTTGAGGAGCCCTAATTTTCGAGACACCTTCATTCATAAAGACTTCTAGACTTTAGTTTTTGGTATTTTTCTCTTATTTTTCATCATTGGGATTGCTTGGGTTCTTCCCCTTAAAGTTATTTTGCTTCTTAATCAAAGAGTAAGATTTCTTCATCTTTTTTGTCTAATTTCAATTATTGGGTGATTATTATTGTTGCATGATTATGTTTATAATTATTTTATTTCCTTCAATTGAGATTATGGTCCCATCTCCAAGCATGAACTAATTTTCTTATTCTAGGATTAGGATGATTTGATTCAAACAAACAAGCATGAATATTGATTAATTGATCGATTTCTGAATGAATTGCTTTATTTGATAATTGATTGTCCGATCAACTCGATTGTTTTGGGAGAATAATTGAGATCGATCGAAGATATTATTCCTGGACTAAATTTATTCGGGGGGTTAGATATGAATCAGAGAAGTATTATCTAACCCTAGGTTTAATGAAAATAGCAAATTATGTTGGGATAACACTAATCTGTGAATACGAGAGTTATCAGATCTAGACCTAGTCTTTACATTTTTGTTATATTTGTTAACCGCATGATCAATTAGTTGATATTCTCGCTTGCAAGTTTGATGAGATGAATTCATAATCCTAGACTTTCTTCCATATCTTTTTTTCTCCAAGTTTAATCGTGCTTAGTTGTAATTCATCTTTTTTAATTATTTTTTAGTTTATTTAAATCCAATAAAACGGTTAGAGTGTTTAGGATTTATTTTCTCTTTATTGTGATACATAATAATTATTTGGCTAAGTCTTCTTTGAGAGACGACTTGTGGTTAACTTGCTACCCTACAATTGATCTCGTTCTCTTGCGAGGATTGTTAGACTTTTATAGGTGTTTAGCGGTCGAACAAAATTTTTATTTGTTGTCGGGAAAGACTTTAGGCATTAATAATTATTGTGTTTATTTTCCGTGTTTCTAGATTAGGATTCTTTTTGTTTGTTTCTAGTTTAGGTTTATTCGTCAGGTGCGTTTATACAAGCACCAGGTATGGCGACTAATCAAGAGCAACCACCACGACCCACATTAGAAGCGAGCTTGAATTTTTTATTCAAGTTAGTCAGCAAACACAAGAGTGGAATAACAGACGGTTTGAATCCTTGGAGGTCTCTCTTAAGGGAATTGAGACTCAAGTCGGTCAATTGGCAACACAAGTTGGTGAAATAGCTCGACATCTCGTCAAAAAGAACACGTTGCGTAGTCAACCAGAGGAAGCTCAAACCGTCACCGATCTTGAAATTGGTTTTATTAAAATTGAAAAGAATAATGATACGAGTGAAGAAAGTACGAATGAGGAGACAAGTAAAGGATCGCCCTTATAAAAAAACTGACAATCCTTACAATCTCATAATCCATCCCCAAATCCACTCCCAAAACAATAAGATCCAGGTAGTTTCATCATTAATATTGCTTTTGGGAATGGTAAGAATATCGCAGGTATACTTGATGTAGGAGCTGGGATTAACCTTATGTCTTACTCTATATTTAAACAATTAAATTTAGGAAAATTGAGGTCCACCAGATTATGGATAGGTATTTCTTGGACATAATATTTCTTGTTGGGTTTATTGACATTATTATTTGCTTGAGGACAAGCAAAAGGCTAAGTGTGGGGGAGTTGTTTTGCATATTTTTATGTGTATTTTGTGTGATGATTTATACATATGTTTGGCGTATTTTATTTGTATTTGCATGTTTTAGTGTTATATTGTGTTATTTTATGGAGTTTTTAGGTTTTGGTGGGAAAAAAACAAGTTATGGAGCAAAAAAACGTCAAAAAGTCATTTCGCGCAACTGCGGCAGTCTTCGTATTTGGAACATAACTTGTTCATCCGAAGTTCAATGGACCTGATTCTTATTCCATTAGAAAGCTAAGAGAGAGTTCTACAATGTCTATTTCTGGTACTAAATATACATGAAGACGTTTGGATGGGTTAAAATCATGTGAAAATGAAAATCAAGTGATGAGATTATGGAAATGACACGTCTTAGTATTTTGGCCATAATTCTCTCTGAAAA
Organism: Rehmannia glutinosa; assembly: GCA_016081115.2. Lineage (NCBI taxonomy): Eukaryota > Viridiplantae > Streptophyta > Magnoliopsida > Lamiales > Orobanchaceae > Rehmannia > Rehmannia glutinosa. Next base: position 5,161,110 of record CM071926.1, read on the forward strand.
ATTGATATTGAGGTTATTCAAATGGCTATGGAAAGCTAAGAGATAGAACTACAATTCATAAGAAGACACTGAGATCATTCTAAAGTTTGGAGGGCACGCGTTTGCGACAAGAAATGCGTCCACAAGACGGCTAGCGAAGAGCGGCACTGCTGCCGCAGCAGCGGCACCGTGTGTGCGAGACTTGCTGAACAAGAAATTCATGATTTTTATTCGTTTTTTGGCTCTTCCACCTTGTTCAGGACTCTAGGCTTATAAATATGACTTGGGGAGCCCTTATTTTCGAGACACCTTCATTCATAGCACTTCTAGTTATTTTGCTTTTCATCATTGGGATTGCTTGGGTTCTTCCCCTTAAAGTTATTTTGCTTCTTAATCAAAGAGTAAGATTTCTTCATCTCTTTTTTGTCCGATTTCAATTATTGGGTGATTATTATTGTTGCATGATTATGTTTGTAATTGTTTTCTTTCCTTCAATTGAGATTATGATTTTATCTCCAAGCATGAACTAATTTCTTTGTTCGAGGATTAGGATGATTTGAATGAATATTGATTAATTGATCCGCTTTCATGAATGAATTGCTTTATTTGATAATTGATTGTCCGATCAACTTTTGATTCTTTTGGGGAAATAATTGAGATCGATCGAAGATATTATTCTGGACTAAATTTATTCGGGGGTTAGATATGAATCGAGATGTATTATCTAACTCTAAGTTTAATGAAAATAGCAAATTATGTTGGGATAGCCCTAATTTGTGAATACGAGAGTTATCATATCTAGACCTAGTCTTTACATGTTTGATATATTTGTTAACATCATGATCAATTAATTGATATTCTGCTTGCAAGTTTGATGAGATGAATCCATAATCCTAGACTTTCTTCCATATCTTTTTTCTCCAAGTTTAATCTTGCTTAGTTGTAATTCGTCTTTTTTAATTGTTTTCTTTTAGTTTATTTAAATCCAACAAATCTGGTTAGAGTGTTTAGGATTTATTTTTACATTTATTGTGATACATAATAATTATTTTTGGCTAAGTCTTCCTTGAGAGAGACGAGTTGTGGTTAACTTGCTATCATACAATTGATCTTGTTCTCTTGCGAGGATTGTTAGACTTTTATAGGTGTTTAGCGGTCAAACAATAAAAAAGTGAAATATTCGATCTACAATTACATTTTTGGAATAAGAAGTGGAAATTTCCATATCATATTCCACAAGGTTGGATGAAAGACAAGTGCAAATACACTCAAATAATCAATCACCCATGTTTATCTCAATAACACGTGTTATTCATTCATCTTTATAGAATAGAAAGTGAAATAGAAGAATGGAACATAAAATTTGGTCTCAAATAGGATGGATTGAACTTTTCTGTTCCATTATTCTATTCCAGAAGGTTGAATGAATGATAAGTATAGATACACTCAAACAATCGATCACCAATGTTTATGTCAATGGCATTTGTCATTGAAGAGATGATGCTATAGTTTATCGAGTTTCTCAATTATTTCGGTCGGGCAAATGATGAAATTGAGATACACACTTGTCGATGGAAAAGTGTGTGTCTCCATTGTGTTCATCTTTACCATAGCATTTTGTATAGTGCTGCAGGTGCTTTTCTTTTTGTTATTTTATGGTTTTTGTAATTTATGTGTATATAGTTTATGTTGTTTATGAGTTGTTTCTATATTGTTTTCAATGTTGTTTTGTTGTTTCTTTATTGTTTCAATGCAAATTTTACCATTTTTAAGCATTTTTTGTTCTTGTGTTGTTTTCTATATTATTTTTGTTATTTCTGGGTTTTTTCTGAATAATTTTCAATTTTGTTATGTTGTTTCCATGTTTTTATCAATGTTTCCAATGTATTAGATAAAAAGTTAAATTATGTTTTTTGGTTGAAACATTAGATCTCAAATCAATCAAAAAAATTGATAAATATAATCTTCTTCCATGTTTCTAAATAATAATAATAAGTATTAACCAAGAATAATCATAACTCTAATTTTTTTTCGCGCCAAACATGAAATTATCTCGATTTTATTTTAATGATGAATTTCAATAGCTATACCTATATTTTAGGGATGAGGACGTAAGTGGCTTACATATTAAGGGATGAGGACGTAAGTAAACTTACATTTTAAGGATGAGGACGTAAGTGGACTTACAAAAGTGAAACCATATTTCAATTCAAACTCGGATTTTCTCGGGAAAAAATACTTTTGTTTTTGGTTAAAGTAAGAAGAAAAGTTCTACAACATTGTATTACCTCTAAAGTTCTACAACATCTGTTCTACAATTTTGTTCGTTGTTTCAATTTAGATCAAAAATGAAATTATGTTATTTTTAGTTGAAATATTAGATCTCATTTCAATCGAAAAAATTGATAAACATAATCTTATTCCATCTTTCTAAATAATAACAAGTGTTAACCAAGAATAATCATAACACTAAGGCACATAATATTTTTCTTCCAAACATGAAATTATCTCTATTTTATTTTAATGATGAATTCCTCGCAACTATACTTATTTTAGGGATGAGGACGTAAGTGGACTTATATTTTAAGGATGAGGACGTAAGTGGACTTATATTTTAAGGTTGAGGACGTAAGTGAACTTACAAAAGTAAAACCATCTTTCAATTCCAACTATGGATTTTGTCGGGAAAAATACTATAACTTTTGTTTTTAGTTAAAGTACAAGCACAAGTTCTACAACATCGTGGCTTGCCCGATATGACAACTACCAAAAGAACCAGTTAGTCTACAACATATATTAGTAGAAACAAAATAGAGGGTAATTGGCATATAAAGTTCTTTTTATTAAAAAAATATTACCTCTAAATCGCGCCTAATACATCAAACCTCCCATTGTTTTTCCAAAGAAGACATAGTCATCCTCTGTCACAAAGTACAAGACATTAAAAACAATAAAAGAATAAATTACATAAAACTATTAAAAAAACAAATATGTACCTCTAATTGTGAACATAATCTACAAAACAATGGCTATGATACACTAGAAGCACGACAAATATGTTGCAACGAGAAACGTCGTGTGGAAGCTTACGGTCCCGTGAAAAGTGTTAGCCATTTCTTCGAGTCGAATTTGGACAACTCAACAGTGACCCTTGGCAGCAACGGTGGTGGCGGAATTCCAGAAGCGGGTGGTGCTGATGGAGTTCCATCAAGACTCCGAGCAAACTGTAGAACGCGAGTCAGTAATGCTTGTGTTTCCTCGCAAGCTAAATAAATACTCCACCTCGAATGTTCTAACATCTTGTACGTCGTCCAGATAGCAGCAGTAATTCCCGCGATGTATGTTATCATCAAAATGGCAACCATCACGTAGGCGTGAGTTCTTTTGTGGAGATAAACTCCAATGAAAAGCCCGTTGCCAACCATCATGACATACACCGCAACGTTGTTCACTAAAAAGAGGGCGGCCTCGGTGTATTCTTTTGTAAGAATTGTCTCTTTCTCGCAGAGGTCCTCCCTCCGCTTTTCAAGTATTTTCAAGTCCTCTTTTTCCTCGTTTGTGATCAATCCTACATAAACCAAACACAAAACCAGATGAATCAATCAAATACCGAGACAGCAAATCAAACATAAACTATCCCAAATCCAGTCACAGTTACTCATCTCATTTAAATGTTGTACATATTCTTACAAGCCTAATTATAATGGGATGAGAGTATTTGGTTGCTTATGTTTTCTCTAAATATACCAAACTGGACCTCTAAATTCATCAAACTCGTCTTTCTCACTCTCATTACACCATCCGTCTATTGATCAATTAATACGAGTTCTCTCACACAAAACCGAGAGAATACTATATCAAAACCATCCTGTCACGGCTATACCTCTTGTATGTAAGGCATGGCAACGCATCGCAAATGGAAGGCCATAGCAATTTTTTTTGAGCGGTGTGTGTGTTCTTTGTGTATATTTTTGCAGGCTTGTAGTCATTTTTGAGAAAATTGATTTGGTGACCCGATTGGTCCTACCCGTTTCTTTTTTGGGGATCACTTGTTTTTAATATATTACTCATTTTAAGTATAATTTAAATATATTAATAATGATTAATATAATTTAATGTTAACAATTTAAAGTATACTTTAGTTTAAATTTCGCAAAACATAAATTAAAATAAATATTAATATATTTATATTTAATTAATATTTTTATTTTAGAATTAACATGAATCCAAAGTTTCGATCATGCCCTAGGATCAAAAGATTTAGCCTAACATATTTATTTGCAAATTCATAGATAAATCAAAAAACAAATAGTTCAAAATCACTTTGTTTTATAAAATCGGCATTAGTTTCTAATAATGATAAATAAGAATATTAATAAAATATAAATATATTAATCATTTTTAAGTATAATTTAAATATATTAATTATGATTAATATAACTTAATATTTTGGTGGTGGAATACTTTAATTACTTTATCTTAATGTTTTAAATTTTTATCGAATCAGTTCTTTTGAACTTATTTAATCATTCATATATAATATAGTTATATGTAACTAACATAAAATATTTTTAAATATTAAGAGTTTTCAATCTATTTTAATTCATATTAGTTTAAGTATTCATCCTCATCTATTTATTTACAAAATCATCTATTATTTTAATATAATTATTAAGTTATATTATATATATACCTAAAATAAAATATTTTCAAATATTAAGAGTTTTTAACATATTTTAATTCACATTAGATTAAATATTCATCAACATCTATTTATTTATAAACTATAAAATTTTATTTTTAACCATGTCAATTAATTAATATAGTCTTTATTTTAATGATCTTTTTTATATGAGAGTAAAATTATTATCCTATAAATACTTTAATTTGTTATGATTGTTTGCTTTTGGGGAAGGAATTGTTTGCTTTCTTAAATAATTATATTTATCGTGGTATTATATTTTAATTTTTAAAAACATTAAATTTTCTAAAATCTATAATTAATTCAAATATAAATAATATAATGTAAAGATATAAAATAACTCTTTAAAAAATGTTGTAATTTCAAACTTATCAAGATATGGATATTTAACAATCTCGAACCGTACAATAAAAAAATTCAGGATGGTTGGATTCGAAGAAAGTAAAAAAAAAAAAAAATCAACGGATGTTTTTGATTTCGTACTTATTCGGTTCGATTCAGAGCACAAACCTAATTTGTTTTTATATTATAGTCTCATGGATTGTGAGATGTGTTGTGGACAGGACAGATAAAATTTATTAAGTTTTTTTATACTTTTTTCTTTGGAAAGATTACAGTAATTCTTAAAATTTGTTTTAATTCGAGATTGAGTTGTCCTTTTAAAGATGAACAAATAAAAAACGCTCTTAGACTAATCAATCAATTTTTCCTGTACTCTAACATTTCAAGGCCCGATCTTGGACTATTTACAAACCATGATGGTGTGGAGACCCACACAATCTTTGATTGCGAAGTTACGAGAAAAATATTGCAAGATAAGGAAATAAAAAACAAACGGATAACTTGTCAATTGTTTCTTATTACATTAGGAAATAAATCCATCTAATTTATTCCTATTTAGAGTTATCATAATGTCATCATGACTTCTTTCATTGTTGTATTTATGTTCTCATTAACAAAAAGATATGATAATGTCATCATGGGGTAAGTAGATGCTACCCAAGTGGGTAGTGCCCAACTTCCGTAGGATTGTGACATGTGTCCCATTTTAATTTTCTTTTTTGAAACAAAATACATGCATATGTCATAATGGGACACTTGACAAAATCACAAGGGACATGGGTACAACTCACTTGGGTAGCATCAAACCCCGTCATCATGACTTCTTTCATTGTTGTATTTATGTTCTCATTATAAAAAAAACATATCATTAAAGTAGAACTCCAAAAGTTATGTTATTCCATTTATATCATCCGTCTTGTTGAACATTTTTTTAAGTGGATAGCTAATAAGTACTAAGATTTCACAATTGCACAAATCATGCACAAGGACCAACAACTCAAAGATTGCACGTATTTGATTGAGTTAATTAAGCTTTTCTCAAACCTTGTGTTCCTATCTCTAATTATGATTTCTCTACAATAAACTTTTTGGATTAGTAATTTATCCAAAAACATATTCTAATTAACCATCAACCAAATATATTATTATGGAATAGAAAAAATCATCCGAAAAATACTTCCAAAAAACTGTTCATTATCAGGTTTGGAACATATATCTATGTATATATAACAACAAGCCAATCATTTATCCACTAACCTTAACTGAACCAGATAATTCTTAATATTTTGAGTCAAGACAGTAAGGTTTATTGGGTTTTTGAATTTAACTCATTATATGAACTAAACCTTCAGTTGAATTTCTATTGCGGTCCAACTCAAATTTAATAGGTCACTCCGAGATCCAGTGCGGTCCGCCGACCGCACTCGTCCTAAGGTAAATTCGTCCATGTCGCGCATGGCTTATTTAGTGCAGTTTCACTTGTTGGCGTGATTTGGCTATTAAGTCCACCCCACATAACAAAATAAATATTTCAGTAATTTTATTAATTTAACATCTTTTTTGTATATTTTTTTAATCCTAATAACAAAAAGTATCAAATGAGATCATATTACCTATTTTTGGTCATTTTTTAACAAAAATAACAAATAATAATGTAACTAATTATTTCCTCAAAAATTTTATAAATCAGCACCAATATTAAAAGATTTTCCATCACACCAACCACAACTATTAATTTTTCAAACCACGTCCAATCACACTCTACATTTACTCTATTTCACTTTTTTTTAAATCACCTCTATCACTGGAGTTCTGTTCCATCACATTCTATCTTTCACAACGATATTCAAGATCCTACTATTTTCCTTTTGCCCCTACCCTTCTACAATTTAACCAAACCAAGAAGACATAATAAAGCCTTTGTACATATTTGGGAGCACTTTGCTATAACACCCATCTTCTCACTTTTTTTTTATGCATCTTTCAAAAAGGTCCTTTTGCATTAATAATATATGTTCGGTGAACCCCATTTAAAAAAATATTGACTTTTAAGTAAAAAAGAGGAGATAAAATAGGAAAATATCAACATTGTACAACCTCGTAAAGAAAGTAGCGAAAATCGGGTTTGAGGATGGATTTTGAGAATGTAACTTATTTCAAAAGTTCATCCAATATAAACAACCGTACACTTTGTACATATTCTTACAAGCCTAATTATAATGGGATGAGTATTTGGTCGCTTATGTTTTCTCTAAATATACGCACTGGACCTCTAAATTCATCAAACTCTGTCTGTTCTCACTCTCATTACACCATCTGTCTATTGATCAATTAATACAGTTCTCTCACACAAAACCAGAGAATACTCAATCAAAACCATCCCTGTCACAACACCTCTACACATTTTCCTCTCCATTCCCAAGATTCACCTCATAAATTAACACACCTAACTCCACAGCTATACCCTTGTATGTAAGGCATGGCAGCCTTTGTATTCACTGAACAAAGAATGAAAAATATATATTCTCTACAAAGTTGTATCTAGCACAGCTCACACTTATGGCATTTCTCTCTTCTTTATTCATTTTCTTTCAATATAGCATGAGCAAATTCAAAAAGAAAAGATGCAAATCCCAGACAATACCATAACATGAGAAAATTCAAAGAAAGATGCAAATCCCAGACAATACCATAGCATGAGAAAATTCAAAGAGAAGATGCAAATCCCAGACAAGACCATAAACATGAGCAAATTAAAGTAAAAGTTTCAAGATAAGATAAATACATACTGATTGTATCTCGAGTCGACTCAGCACCCATTTCAGGATCACTATCACTTGATGTTCCTCCACCACCGCAACAGGAAGGCCATAGCAATTTTTTTGAGCAGCGGCAGCTGTGTGTTGCTGTGTTTATTTTTTGCAGGCTTGTAGCTGTTTTTGAGAAATTTGATTTGGGCTGACCCGGTTGGTCCTACCCGTTTCTTTTTTGGGGATCACTGTTTTCAATATATTACTCATTTTTAAGTATAATTTAAATATATTAATAATGATTAATATAATTTAATGTTAACAATTTAAAGTATACTTTAATTTAAATTTCACAAAACATAAATTAAAATAAATATTAATATATTTATATTTTATTAATATTTTTATTTTAGAATTAACATGAATCCAAAGTTTCGATCATGCCCTAGGATCACGAATTTTAGCCTAACATATTTGATTGCAAATTCATAGACAAATCGAGAAAACAAATAGTTAAAAATCACTGTCTTATAAAATCAAAGCATTAGTTTCTAATAATGATAAATAAGAATATTAATAAAATATAAATATATTAATCATTTTTAAGTATAATTTAAATATATTAATAATGATTAATATAACTTAATATTTTGGTGGTGGAATATTTTAATTACTTTATCTTAATGTTTTAAATTTTTACTTTGTCTCAAAAAAAAGTTTTAAATTTTTATCGAATCAGTTCTTTTAAACTTATTTAATCATTCATATCTATATAGTTATATATAACTAACATTAAATATTTTCAAATATTAAGAGTTTTCAACCTATTTTAATTCATATTAGTTTAAGTATTCCTCCTCATCTATTTATTTACAAAATCATCTATTATTTCAATATAATTACTAAGTTATATTATATATATACCTAAAATAAAATATTTTCAAATATTAAGAGTTTTCAACATATTTTAATTCACATTAGACTAAATATTCATCAACATCTATTTATTTATAAGACCAATCTATTATTTCAAAAAATTATTAAATTTAACTATATATATAACTAAAATAAAATATTTTCAAATATTAAGAATTTTCAACATATTTTAATTCGTATTAGTTTAAGTATTCATCCACGTCTATTTATTTACAAGACCATCTATTATTTCAATATAATTATTAAGTTATATTATATTTCACTAAAGTCATAATTGATACAAAAATGAATTCATAGAATAACTTTTCTTTGTTATTTTTCTTTGAAGTTTTTCAATATCCATTGTATTTAGTTCAATGATAATATCGTTTGAAGATATAATTTATGTAGTATATAAGTTTAGGTTTAATCTTGTGTTTTATGTTAAAATCAAAATTACATGAATAATATTCACAATAGATTCAAAATAATTTATACAATAATAATTGCAATTGATTAAGTTTTTTTTTTGATTGAATTATTGAAATTTAATTGGATCATGTGCAACGACGTTCACCTTACTAGTTTTAAAAAAGTATTACCTCTAAGTCGCCGCCAAATGCGCCAAACCTCCCGTTTTTCCAAAGAAGACATAATCATTCTCTGTCAAAGTATAAGACATTAAAAATAATAAAAGCATAAATTACATAAAACTATTAAAAAAAGAAATACCTCTAATTGTAAACATAATCCACAAAGCAATTGCTATGATGTACAAGAAGAAAGGCTAAAGATGTTGCAACTAGAAACCTCATGTGGAAGCTTACGGTCCCCTTAAGAGTGTTCATTTCTTTGAGTCGAATTTCGACAGGACTTAAGATTGACACTGGCGTGATGGTTACGGGATTCAAATTGATGGTGGTGGAATTTTAAATTGTCAAATTGTTTCTTTGGTGGTGGGATTTGAGAAATTTCTTGAATCGTTTGTTGGTGCGGCAAAGAAATTTAAGAAACTTTTCGAGTAAACTCTAGAACGCCCGATCGCTAATGTTTTTCTTTCCTCGACACTATATATGTATATATATATATATATTCGATCTCAATTGTTATAATATCTTCAATGTTGTCCAAATAGTTATACTTGATTCCCACAAAGTACATCGACATCAAATTCAAATTATCATTTATGCATGCGTTCTTTTGTTGTAAAAACGATCTCTTTCTCAAATAGGCCTACCTCATTTGCTCAAGTTCTTTAAAGACTAACTTTTGGTCGTTTGAGATAAATTCTTAAAAAAGGACAATTATAAGTCTATATTAACTCTTAAATCTATTAAATACATTAACAAAATGTAAGCTACTTAAATCAAGAAACTGAGTTAATAACAATACCAAATATAAAACATTCTCCTTATTAAGAAAAGCAAGATGTTGCTCACAGATAACAATTGAAACATTTATTTTTCATGCTAAAGATGACAACCCAAACACCCCAATATCTACCCAGTATTAGGGCAGAATCGCAGAATTACAACAGTCCACAAATCTTGGAGAAAATCATTATAGCCAGCAAATCATGAATTGATATGTATAGATGTTTTTTTATTTTTTCCCATGTAAAGTCTATATATTTGTATATATATACTGCAAAGATGTATCAACTAAATCAATTCATTCTTCCTACTTTTATATTAAACTCTTTATGATATCATAGCCTAGCGCACTCCTACGAGTAAAACACAAAAAACAAAATCCAAGACTGATGTGATTATATCCTAATATCAGTAAGATTCCCAGACAAGACCATAAATAGAGCATGACCAAAGCAAATTAAAAGAAAAGTTGCAATATAACTTTATACGCCGTCCATGTCCAGTCGATTGAGCCTATCGTGTTCCCATTCAGGATTAGGTTATTGTTCCCCAACCGCAACAGTCTTTGAAACAATGGCATAGCCATTTTCACTTCTTCGTCTTCCCCGCGAACTGTGTTTTTTTCGTTTCTTATTTATTTATTTTCTTGTTCTGTTTGTTTTTTTTTTTTTGGTTATTGTGTATGTGTGTGTAAAGTTGAATATAAAATATTTGATCTATCACTTATATCCTAATATTAAAATTGAATTTTTTTAAATTATTTTAATTTATATATGTATTAGTTTGACTTGTTTCCCAAAATTAATTAATACAAAGGCCTAAAAAATTATTAATCAATAAATATTTTAACCTATTATTAATTATTAGTTTTTTTTAATAAGTAAAATAATTGTACTATTATATATTAAGTTTTATAAACTATAAAATTTTATTTTTAACCATGTCAATTAATTAATATAATCTTTATTTTAATGATTTTTTTATATGAGAGTAAAATTATTATCCTATAAATACTTTAATCTGTTATGATTGTTTGCTTCTTGGGGAAGGAATTGTTTGCTTTCTTAAATAATTATATTTATCGTAGTATTATATTTTAATTTTTAAAAACATTAAATTTTATAAAATTTATAATTAATTCAACATAAAGATATAAATAATATATATGTATAACGGTTGTAATTTCAGCTTATCAGTATGGATATTTAACAATCTCCAGAACCGTACAATAAAAAAATTTCAGGATGGTTGGATTCGGAGAAAGTAAAAAAAAAATCAACGGACGTTTTTGATTTCGTACTTATTTGGTTCGATTCGAGCACAAACCTAATTTGTTTTTATAGTCTCATGGATTGTGAGATGTGTTGTGGACAGGACAGATAAAATTTATTAAGTTTTTTTATACTTTTTTCTTTGGAAAGGTTACAATAATTCTTAAAATTTGTTTTAATTCGAGATTGAGTTGTCCTTTTAAAGATGAACAAATAAAAAAACGCTCTTAGACTAATCAACCAAATATTCCTGTACTCTTACATTTCAAGGCCCAGTCTTGGACTATTTACAAACCATGATGGTGTGGAGGCCCCCACAATCTTTGATTGCAGAAGTTAGCAGAAAAATATTGCAAGATAAGGGAAACAAATAAAAAATAAAAAAGAAGAAAAAAGAAAAAAAGAAACAAAAAACAAACGGATAACTTGTCAATTGTTTCTTATAACATTAGGAAATAAATCCATCTATTTTATTCCTATTTAGAGTTATCAATAATGTCATCATGACTTCTTTCATTGTTGTATTTATGTTCTCATTAAAAAAAAAACATATCTTTAAAGTAGAACTCCAAAAGTTATGTTATTCCATTTATATCATCCGTTTTGTTGAATATTTTTTCAAGTGGGTAGCTAATAAGTACTAAGTTTAGAGTGAATCATTGTAGTTCTTTTTTTTTTTAAGATTTCACAATTGCACAAATCATGCACAAGGACCAACAACTCAAAGATTGCACGTATTGGATTGAGTTAATTAAGCTTTTCCCAAACCTTGTGTTCCTATCTCTAATTATGGTTTCTCTACAATGAACTTTTTGGATTAGTAACTTATCCAAAAACATATTCTAATTAACCATCAACCAACTATATTATTATGGAATAGAAAAAAACATCCGAAAAATAGTTCCAAAAAACTGTTCATTATCAGGTTTGGAACATATATCTATGTACATAACAACAAGCCAATCATTTATCCATCGACCTTAATCGAACCGGATAATTTTAATATTTTGAGTCAAGACAATAAGGTTTATTGGCTTTTTGAATTTAACTCATTGTATGAACTAAACCTTCGGTTGAATTTCCAGTGCGGTCCAACTCAAATTTAATAGGTCACTCCGAGATCGAGTGCGGTCCGCCGACCGTACTCGTCCTAATGTAACTTCGCCCATGTCGCGCATGGCTTATTTAGTGCAGTTTCACTTATTGGCGTGATTTGGCTATTAAGTCCACCCCACATAACAAAATAATATTTCAGTAATTTCATTAATTTAACATCTTTTTTTTGTATATTCTTTTAATCCTAATAACAAAAAGTATCAAATGAGATCATATTACCTATTTTTGGTCATTTTTTTTAACAAAAATAACAAATAATAAGGTAACTAATTATTTCCTCAAAAAAATTATAAATCAGCACCATTATTAAAAGATTTCCATCACACCAACCACAACTATTACTTTTTCAAACCACGTCCAATCACACCTACATTTACTCTATTTCACTTTGTTTTTAAATCACCTTTATCACTGGAGTTCTGCTCCATCACATTCTATCTTTCATAACGATATTCTTGTTCCTAACTCTTTTCCTTTTGCCCTATCCTTCTACAATTTAACCAAACCAAGAAGACATAATAAAGTCTTTGTACATATTTGGGATCACTTTGCAATAACACCCATCTTCTCACTTTTTTTATGCATCTTTCCGAAAGGTACTTTTGCATTAATAATATATGTTCGGTGAACCCCATTTTAAAAAAATATTGACTTTTAAGTAAAAAAAAGAGGAGATAAAATAGGAAAATATCAACATTTTAGAACCTCGAAATGAAAGTAATGTAAAATCGGGTTTGAAGATGGATTTAGAGAATGTGACTTATTTCAAAAGTTCATCCAATATAAAACCACCGTACACTTGAACAAAATTCAAATTGTACTTTTATAAGTCTAAAAGCCCGTTCGGAAAGTGATTATATACATGCTCTTAGTTCTTTTTTCTCTCAAATAAACATTTCTAAACCAATGTCGTTCCTTGTCATCAGCACCCATAAACACGAGCAGGGAACACCCCCCGGTTTGTCAAAATTCAACAAATACAAAACATTAAAAACATTCCACCCAAACGATGAGCCATGATTCCAGAAATTAAAAGGCCAAAAAGAGGCACAAAATGCTGAAAATAGTATAATTGCACAATGCCACAGGAGTGAATCTCAAATTATACATAGTACGATACGACTATCTACGACAAAAGAGACGTAATCACAGCATGGAAATGCATCAAACAAATGCCAACAAATGCATCAAACCAGGTTCACAAGAATTAAACCAGTAAAAACGGCGGTCCAAGAGAATGATTGATCCTACCTTATTAGCAATGTTATTGGAGAGCCAGTCCAGCCCCTCATATAGCCCTTCCCCAGAGGTGGCACATGTGCTCTGGATGTACCTGCAAGAAATGCCGATAAAACCTTCTTCAAAATTTACCATCACAAATGTTGCTAAACGTATGCATGGATTAACCAACCCCAGCCAAAAAAACACAAAAAAAAAAAAATGAAAGAAAATACACACACATACACAAACACACATGGATCGAACGAGCAAGAGAGAGAAGTACCAATGACGTTGACGAAGAGAGTGAAGTCCAAGCTTGTCTGTAATCTCAGCAGCATTCATAGCATTTTGGAAGATCTTGTTTGTTTGCAAAAACTAGGAGTACAGCATCCCTCAGTTCATCCTACATAGGCACAATTGAATCATTGTTGAAAAAAGAGCAACTAAATTGAAATTTTCCCATAGTGGATTTGAGAACTTGCTTTCACATCAATCAAACAAGTCAAAGAAAATAGTGAATAGATGAGTGACAATGTTTATACAAAGTCTTTACCAAGGAAATTAAACATTTTTCAACATGCTTTCATAGTTCTTTGCTGCGACAGAGGGCCATCCAAACATGAACCAGAAATTGTCACGCTTGGGTTAATTACCTCATTTAACATCCTATGAAGCTCATCCCTAGCCTCAACAACACGATCTTGATCGTTACTATCAACCACAAAAATCAGCCCTTGAGTGTTCTGGAAGTAATGCCTCCACAATGGCCGGATCTAGATCAATCGCAATCAGAACGCACAAAGTCAGAAGCAGCTCATCTACTATCCATCTACTATCTACTACTCTCCTAAATCTCTGAATGTTCCTGTAAAATTTGAATTACCAAAAATACCCCTGTATATTATTTTGGCTAAAATCTCCTTGCCCAGCGAAAAGGCATGAAAGGCTTCCACTCTCTTCAGCGAAAAACCATCTCTTAGCATCGAAACGACAAACTGGTTTTCACTATTTTTCCTCTCTATTCCTTCACTCTCTTCAGCGACCAGCCATCCCTAGGTGGCGAAAAGGCAAAACAGATTTTCGCTCTTTTTTTTTCCTCTCCAACTCTCTCGGCAGCGGAAAGGGCATGTCTCCGCAGAGGCACCCGATTTTTACCAGGTCTGTTCTCAGCCATATCCGGTTTCAAAATCCCTCAAATTCCATTCAATTTCACTCAATCGGTATTCAATATCCAACAGTCTGCATTGCCCACGGGTTACTTCATATTACCCAAGGTTTAATTCGAATCACACCTAGGTTTGTTCCAACTTTCGATTCTTGAAAGAACAAAAAATAGTTCAGTATATTAAAAATTGGAGTTTTTGATTCGTAATTAGAATCGGAATTTGGTCTTTGTACAACATCTTGATTTCAATTCTGTGTATTTTACGCTATTATTGTATTTCTACTTTGTTCTGAAAATATTTTGTATTGTTTGCTTCAATTTTGCAAATTAGTCTTCATCACCGTTGATGATTTCAAATTTCACTAAGCACTTTTCTGTTGCAGATGGAAGTTTTCATAAATATTTATTTAATATTGTTACTTCTGGTTGGTCCAGCTTCTTTGAATGATTCTAAAGTTCAAAACACTCTTTAATTTTAAGTTGATTTGCATATTATTATTTCTGGGTGCTCCATCTTCTTAAAATGGTTTAAAATTTAGAACACTCTTTTGTGTTAAATGTGTAGGAATGTTACTGGCAAAAATTGGGCGATTATAGAAGGGTAGCCACTAATATCGCAGTTGATAATATTATGGATGGATATGAGTGCCCCTCTTACTCTTCACAAGTTAAAAGATCATTAATGGTTTCGACCATGTACCATAATGATATATTTGCTCGCATATGATTTTTTATTTCCCTCCTTAACGAATTTTAAATATGTATGCTTAGTTTTATAATTAGTGTAGATGACGCTTTCTCTTTATAAGATATAGCTAGAAACACTAAAACCATCACGTATGAAATCATAAGCATAAACTATTGCGGGTATGATAGTCCCCGGAACTTTTAGGGCTTGTTTGGTAATGTTTTAGTTTCTCACCATTACTGATATCTGTATTCTTCTACCCTGACTCATAATGGGAGAAAACAATACTAGAAGTGTACATTAAGAATTTATGTGTTACTAGGACGAAAGGTGAGTTCTATCTATAAAATAGTTGTCGAATTATAAAACTATGTTTTTTTTTTTTTAACTGAAGAGTTTATCTAAAGAGATAGGTATCAGATTCTTTGCACCAAATAACCTCCTTTTAAGGATTGAAAAGAATTGGTGCTTGGTATTTCTTAGTTCCGTTCTTCTTTCCGAGTGATAGTGGCACACCATTAGGGATCCAAATAATGGAAGGAATAACCTTTTTTTAATCTTATATTACTCTTTAGTTTTGTGATCTCTATTAAATTCAGCTCTATAAAAATTTCATTTAAATTAATTGCATGTGATTGTTGGTTCATAAAGTCTTAACTATGTTTCATCTATTAAGATCTATTTTCATTGTTTTGTTAGATAATTTGCTCCACATTTTATATTTGCTCTTCCACTGTCTAAAAGGCAATGAGGGGTATTATAGAGGAAAAACATGGAGGAAATCGAGGAAACTTGAGGGATTAGTGACATGCCATAGATTGTGGAGAAGACGAAACTAAGTAATGTTATTTTAAACAAATGTTTGGTTCAGATTTGCACTAAGGAGAATATGCACTAAACGATCAAAGAAAGAAACGTTTGGACCAATTAAAGAAAACTGATCATAGAATATAGATAGTCAACAGATTGTAGCCTAATGACAAATATGAATAAGCAGATTAGTATTTGTTGGAGTGCTTAATTGTTCATGTTATTTCCACTTTTCCATATTCAAAAAAATAATCCTATCACTCATAAGTTGATCATAATTCATAATACAAAATTCGACATTATATATGCCCCTTCAATAGCTTCATTGGTTGACAGAACATTTACTATGGCTTTTTTCGATGCCCAACTCCTGATAAATAATTTCTTAATTTGTTGGTTCATTAAGAAAAAAGAGTTGTCTTTATTATGGTATTCAACTGTTTAATCTGGATTCAAACCAATTTGTAATTAGGATTCTTGATATATATTGGCTCTTTTCTTGGATGCGTCTGTCGGATATACATGTGTATACTTGGATTCACTATAAATACAAATACAGGTTTTCTTAGGAGGAATTTAGAACATTTTGAGCGTGAAATTCTTTCAATTTATTAAATCACTAAGTGTGCCTTTTGGATTCTTGATATGTGAGCTCATATTTGATTACTGTTTGTATTTGTTTTGTCCATTCACAATTTATACCGATTCATACTAATTTGAAAGTTTGATTCTTGGTATAGGCTCTTTTCTTGGATGCTCTGTCGTCTGTGTGTGCCTGGATGTGTTTACTTTGACCCACTATGTCAAATTCTTGATATGGGTTCTTATCTTTGTTTGTAGTTGTTTGTCCATCTACACTCTTAAGATTTAGAACGCTTTAAATGTGGAATTTTTTCAATAGACAATGTTCTTGATGGCTTTGCGTGTGAAGAAAAAAAAGTATAATGGAACAGAAGAAATATATTCTTGATTTGGATTTCTATGTGGATTATAAGGTTCAGTCTTGAAAAGAAATTTGTTTTTATACTGGAAAACTTATAGGACTCCCTGGAGTGAATGAGAGACATTAAAAGTACAAGTTAAATAAGGTTTGTTTCTAGAGAAAAAAATTGTAGTCGTTGTTATCTGTTTCTTTAATATTGTTTTCATGCCTGTTCTCCATGAGGCTTTTATAATGAGACTAACAAATAAATAAAATAAAAATTATGTATATACTTCAATGCCTACACAAAAATATTTAGTATAGTTTTTATATGAAGTCAAAACAGGCTCTATTCGATCTATTACTGTATGTATTGATATCCTGACTCTAACTTTTATTTGCAGAACAGTGGAGAAACATTGGATTGTTGGCTGAAAAAATGTTGATTGCCTTGAATGGTGGACCAAAGACAAATCAATTTGAGGTAATATTTTTATTTCAACATTTGGGTGTATATTCAGACAATATTTTTACAATACCCTATAAATACTTTGCTTTGAAGAGAAGATAGGAGTCTTGATTCCCAGTTTTGCATGTGCAAAGGTACAATTTCAAATTTCTGAAAAGGTCAACATTCAAAAATAAAAAACCCGAAAACATAATCACGCAAAAGAAAAAGGAAAAATAGAGATATTTGGATGAGCACCTCCAAGAAAGTCTGGTATATATGCGGGTTTTATTTTCTTTTTAGTTTTGCGTTATTGGATTGAAGCATTGGGATTGCTATTATATTTTAACATTTGCTTTATGTTGTAAGTGATGGTTTTTAGCATACAATTCTTGTTTGGTGTGCATTCTGATGTCTTTTATGTGGGGCATTAGTTTGAAATCAATCCTATTTTCTTGTTTGTGGATATTTATATATGTTAGAGTTTTTGTTTATCCCACATCGCCTATTTGTTGGGATGTTATTATGTATAAATGTGGGTTGGGCATCCTCTCCCTTTGAGCTAGCTTTTGGAGATGAGTTATACCTTAGCCCATTTATCTTTGGGATGAAATTTTTTTCCACTGCACCTAGGGTTTTCTTTTCCTTCTTCTGTTGCCCAAGTGAGTAGGTTTTTTCCGCTGTCAAGGTTTTCTTCTTTTCGCTGCCCCAGAGAGCAGCGATTAGTGGGTCTCTGTTACCTTTTTTTTTCTCTTCTTTTCGCTGCCCAAGAGAGCAGCGATTCGTGGGTCTCTTCTTTTTCCGAGTTTGGATTTGTCACCACCAGCCCTGTCGGGTCGCCTGCTGCCCATTGGCCGTTTTCCAAAGTCCGGTCACTTTTAAGTGCGAAATTCTTGGATGGACCAGGGTTTCTTAATGATATCTGTATTTTATTGTCCATTTACAACGTCCGGATGGGTTTGAAAGTTTGATTCTTGGTATGGGCTCTTTTCTTAGATGTATCAACTCTTGAATGCTTATGCTTTTGTCTACCTAATTTTGTGTTTTTCTTGCATTTTTTTGAATAAATTCGAATATATAAAAATAAAAGAGAAAAATGTCTGTTTCATAAAGCCAAACAACTAGCAATAACGAAAAACAAGAGGAAATCGACAAAAAAGATGAAATCAAGTCACATGCCGACCTGGTAGCCAAAATGGGGCCTCATTAAAACCCACTCTTGTGTGGAAAAACCCTGGTAGGAAAAAGAGTTTTAAAGAAAGGCAAAACAAATCGCAAACACTATCCGATGAATAGCCCAAAGCGACGCGAAACCAACAAAAGGAACCTCCCCACTAATGCCTCGAGGTGATAAAGTAGAGTGCGATCCGCAAAGAATAACCTCCTCAAGAAAATCGCGCCGCATCCCACCAAGTATTACCAACCGCATACGCCCGCTTAGAAAGGGTGTCACCGCTCGATTAGCCTCCCGATAAACATGAGACGCCCGGAAATGAACGAGACGAAGACGACGGAATAAGAGAATAAGTTTCGCTTTGATGATCCAAGGAACTTGCATAGAAAAGGTAGAAAAATCGAAACCACATAAGACGAGTCGACTCTAACCAAATAAAATCCCATCCTTTATCCAACGCGATTTCGCAAGCGGTGATAGCCCTTGTAACTCGCTTAAAAGCGAAACCCGACAAGCCGGACGGTGAAGCGACCAACCACAAAGCCATGGCAATTCCGAAAAAGACACCACCACAAGCGAGTCTCTGGCGACCCCATTGCACTCCCATCAAAAGATTAACTTTAATCCAACCAAACGGAGGAGACTCCAACGCACAAGAATAGGGTAATTATTACGTCTACAATAGTCATGGATGGCTAGTTTGCTCAAAATAGAAAGATCCAACGAATCATTATTCATATACCGATAGAGTATGACGAGATTCTCTAATGAACGAAAAAAAACTGAGTCCGAACAGGCATAATCGAAATCTTGTAATCCTCAAAGATCGCTTTATTGCGACAAGTCCACATGACCCAAATCGAGTAATCAAAGTAAGTTTCCACAAAAATAGGATCCGAGAGCTTCCTTAGCCTCCAAGCTCGAATGATAACACCCCAAATGCCGTAAGAGAAATCCAAATGAACATTGAAGAGACCGAAAAGAAATCCCGGTTGGGTCGCACCATCCGGGCAATCCAAAAACAATGATCCAAATCCTCCGAATGATGGAAACAAAAGTGACAAACTGCAGCCCAATAGTCCCTCTCGCTCGCAAATGACCCCCCGGAAGCTTATTATGAATAAGGCGCCAAACAAGCAAGAGAACGACGAGATGGGATACACGTGTGCCAAATCCATTTACCCCAACGAACAATGGGAAAATTCGTATGTATATGCCAAGAGCTATACGAGATGAAAAACGCCATGAACCGAATTAGACCAAATTCGAGAATCTTTCCCACCAACAAGGCATGTCCAACATATCCATGACAATATCTTCACAAAGTTCAAAATGAACAATGAAGTGAGATGCCAAGTTGCCATCAAAAAGATAGTCGGGGAACCTTTTTGAGCCAAAATCCTGCGAAATCGACGAGGATACCCAATTTATCCGCAATACTATACCCAAGCCAATTATCCCACCGAGCGAAATAGTGGAGCCATCCCCGATAATCCATCTAGAGTCCTGTCTTGAGAGAAGAAATAAAAGGCGAAAACCCGTCCACAAAGAGGAACTACTTAGGAGTGACCTTAGCTCAAGATCGCCATCCAAGAACCGGCTACGAATGAATCTAGCCAGAGAATCCGTAGCAAAATATCCCAAGCAAAACGCATCGTAGAAAGGACTCATTCATAGATGAAATAGAACGCAAACCCAAACCACCCTCCTCCGTAGCGTACACATACTACTCCAAGAGACCGTAACAAGGTCTTTTTCGTGATGTCCCCCACCCAAATAAAATTGCGAAAGCGGCCCGGTCGATTGACGGATGAGCGTGACCGCCATTTGTAAACCATCATGTAATTAATAATGAATCAAGATAATCAATTTACTAAGCAAACCCGACAGCCATGTAGACAAAGAATGACCCTTCCAATTATCAATTTGCTAATGATACGATCAATAATCGCTCCAAATGAATCCGTCTTGGCACCCCCTTAAAAAGCGGAACACCCAAATAAGTAAAAAGGACTCTCTCCTCCTCATCCGTCCGATCGAACGAAGAATAGACCTCTTTCGACGAACAAATTTGCCAAAATAGATGGTGGATTTGTCACGATTAGCATCTCGACCTAAAAGTTGCTCATAATCCGAGAGAATACGAGAGATAGTCTCAAAGATTATCAATGGAAGCTTGACAAAAATGATCACATCATCAAAGATACAATAAATGCGTAGGATACGAGATACCATGACCGGCCGAATACTAGAGATAGCCCGAGATTGAACGTGTTGACTTATGAGGTTACTTAAAACCTCTTCCGCAATGTAATGTGAAACGTAAACGGACGACGGATCCTCGACGGACCCTCTTGCGGACACCCAAAATAGCCAACCTGGGGGAGAGCCGGTCAAGAAAATCGAAAGTTTCGGTGATCAAGAATGCTAGAAATCCAACCACAAAATTTGTTCGAAAAACCAAAGTGCTCTCATAATGCCCAACAAAAATTCCCAAGAGATGGTATCAAAAGCTTTGCGAATATCCACTTTGATGGCCATGTTGCCACCATATGCCCGACGATCTAAACAATTAATGCATTGAAGCAAGAGAAACACAATCATGAATACGACGACCGCAATAAACCCAAATCGAACCGGCGAGATGATAGAGGTCGCCACCGGAGCCAACTCTTTGGAAAGGATTTTAGTAATAATCTTGAAGCAGAAAATTACTAAGTACAAGGTGGTCTGAATCGATCGACTTTAATGTACCTGCTACTTTCCCTACAGGCACCAAGAGCGGCTAGAAGCGGCCTTCTTTTCGAACCACGAGATAGCTTTTGACGAATTTCTTGTAACTTTTTATCCGCTAATAAATCAACAAGTGCATCCTCGGATCCGAAGGTGGAAGAAATAATCGATGTGTCGGACCTGGGGATCCGGCCGCCCACCTTCAACTAAAGCAACTTCCGTTGAAGGCGGATTAATTACCATAATAAGATCATTGTTCTTGCCACACGCATCCTCTTTTTGAAATCGAATCCATCCTACTGAGCCTTCTATCGCTAAAAAAAAGGCTATCCGAAGGGACTATCATCTCTGAGGCATGACATTTTCAATTTCCATATCCAAATTATCTCCATCCCGACTTTCAAGAAGTGGCAAAAGCATTACTAGTATTCAAAGTGGGGAATATCATGAGAGGAGATTTCGATCTTCCGGGGGACAACAATCTCAAGATCCTCGCTTCGAAAGTTGCTCATCGACGAAACCTTAGAATTAGGAGCTTCGTCGACTTGCCATGTGGCTTGGGATTACGAGAACGGCTCCGAGCTCTAAAAGGGGTTGCTCGTTATTTATTTGTCAAGATACTACGGTGTGGAGTGACCAATAAATTGACAATGACGGCAGAATTCCTGAGAGCGTTCATCGAAAGAAAATAAATCCAGTGTGCCTGCACGATCAATTTTCATCTTCTATAGGAAGACTCATTCTTAGATCCACATCCACAAGAACACGTGCGAAATGACCCAGAGACCCAGGAAATATTGTTCTCATCAATTTTAATAAAGCGAGCCAATAGCTCAAAGAATTCCATAAGCACCTCTGGTGCCAATATTCCCAACTAAGACCAAAAATACGAACCCATACTTGAGCAATGGATGTGGTTGTGTTGTCGGATCGAAATCCGGTGTCCATGGCGCAAAACGAAATGTGCCTGGTGACGAGAGAATAAAACGTTTTTCACACAACATCCTTATCATTAAGATTAGAAAAATGTATGTTATAAAACCCTTTACCCAACGAAATAATACGGAAAGAATCAATACGCCATAAAGAATGCAATTTGTCGTAAAGATTCGAAATTGTCAGGGGCTTGCTACCCTTAGCATATAAAGTCCTACCAATCAAAGAATTTTCGCATAATTGACGCCCAGATTCATATATCTCATCCTAATTTCTAAAGAAAAGATATTACCAGTTTTCTTGGGAATGAGCGGAGATGAAACCTTAACATTTGGCATGGGAATCTGAGAAGGCGAAGATTGTTTCAATATACCACTGTAAGAAGTAGTCGACTGAGCACCAGAGATTTTGTTTGTCGTGGGAAGGGAAGCAGCAGTAGGAGAATACGCTGCAACCATGTCCAAAGTATTACGATCAAGTGACGTTGAGGGGCATGAGATCGAACCGAGTAAATGTGGATTTCGGACTCCATAATCGAGCCGGAGATGGAGGCCGGAAGAGGCATCGTCTATTTCCGATCATCAACCCATAACCTCTCGATTATTCCCCAAATTCACCCCCGCTTTCAGCGTTTTCCGGCGCTGGTCCCGGCGGCGCGACGGCGGCCGGCGATCGAAGGTGGCTGGTGGTGGTCGGAATTTGATGGGTCACTGCTCGTCAAGTTTGGTTGAAAGTTATTGAGGCATGAAAGAGTAATTGCAGTTTTACTTTGCAAACCCTAGCTTTTTTTTCTTGTCTGGGTTCTTCTTTCTGTGTGGATTGGAGTTTTCTTGGTTTGCAGACGGGGCGGACTGATGGCGGCGGCGGACTTCAAGCCACCGATTCGATTAATCCGAGGCAGACCGGGATCACCAGGAGATTGAATTCCCCACTGAGGCCAGAAGACGGAATATTCCGGTGAGTCGACGTCGGAGTATCGGCGAGTGACGCGAGGGGATATTGCTCTTCCTTTTTTTGCATTATTCTAACGAGATATATCATTCTTTTTAGGCTAATTTTTGGCCTTTCATTTCTCTCCTTGCTTTTTAATGGATTCTCGTAACTAGAGTTTTTCTTTTCCTTGGGTATCTTTACCAAAGCTCAAAGTTTTAGATACTGGTATTCTGCATTTGTCAATTCATTTATCAAGAAGTTGAGAAAATGGCCACTTTAAATCCTTCGGGGTTTCTTGGTGATGATGACGCCGAGGACCCATCTTTGCTCCTAGCTGCTCAGCAGAAAGTTGCAACTCCAGCTTCGGCTTCTGGTCCACCAAAGAAAGCTCCAGTTCAGGCTCAGCCCGCTGCTAAGGCCTTGGCTAAGCTGCCATCTAAGCCTCTCCCTCCATCGCAGGCGGCTGAGAAATTGAAAACACGTTTATTTCAAATAGTTTTTGTAGCTTTTGCATTTTGTAAGTAGTATAGTGGAAAAATAATTTAAAGGTGGAGATTGTGTTATAAGTTTCCTTGGATGGTGGTTGTGTAATGTAGAAGCTTTACTCGAAAATATTGATATTTTAATTGGTTTGGCTAAATATACTCTTTTGCTTTTCCATGGAGTATTGAGAATTCCATCTAAGTTTTATTTTTACTTTGTTCAATCTTCGTGTCATAAGTCTTTTACTCTTTTCTTATTCATATCTGACTCACTGTTCGTTTATATTTAAGTGGGATATGGTGTGGTTTTTTTGTGTTCCTTTTTTTTGCTAGCCATTTAATTGTTGAACTTGGCTCACTAAATTTGCTTAGCTAATGATTTGAAGTCCATTGATAAGAAATTTCATGCTAGCATTATTTTTCGTTCCCTATTTATTTTATAGAGTTGTAAAAGTTTGATTCCTGTTTGATTTTGGGATCCCTTTTGTTAAGTGTAATTGTGTGTTGCCTAGATGGCTGCCTTGTTTGTGTTGAGGAGTCCTTTTCTTCCTTCCCCTCTTCCATGGTTGGTTTTGGTTTCTTTTGTTTGGTGTCAAGCGTGATTTGGAAGTGCAATGCATATAGCCAATTTGATGAACAAATAAATACATTAGACGTGATAGGTAAGGATCCATATCAATTGCTTATTCTTAATTTGCCTTTTATTTTAAGAAGTTGTAGGTTATGAGGATCCCCTTACTGATGTGTTGCCTTCCATTCATGGAGAATTGTGTGTTTAACTTATTTCTTTTCACTTATATTTGTGGATGATTTCAATATTTGCTCAATTTATGTTTTGAGTAGTAAGATCATCCTAACACGAGAGACTACTCATAGAACACTTGTATCGGCAGGATTGGTATCAACTTTGATACAATCCACACTTGGGTGCTATTGGAGAAACATTGAAGTACATGATATCAGTAAGGGAAAATGCAATTGTTTGAGAAATAACATGACATAGAAGGATGAGGAAATATATACATGATGATCTATTTGAAGAATATTGAAGCGCAAAATTTCAGTAAAGAATAATTCCAAATTGTTTGAGAAATGGCATGACAGATAAAGAGTTGTTTCATTACGTGGTATATTGGTCGTTCTACTTCTCAATGGGCACACAAACATAGGACAATATAGTTTAGTTTGAGTTTTTGAATGTCAAATTTATGTACCCTTCTTTCAAAAGATGTAGCAGCCACATAATAGTCTTTTGCTCATATGGATTCCATTTTCTGTGAGTTTGCTTTGTTTCTTACTTTTGTTTTATTTCTTTTTCTGAATTTTATTATGGTGAAGTATACTAATAAAGTTGAAATACAGTTAAGGCAAAAATACATTTTACGGTGTGAACAACATTTAAAATAAATACATAAAAATTTATTCAACACAAATTTCATTTAATTAGATTAAAAATCGTAGGGATTGCACGTGCATATTACTAGTGTATATAAAAGTGTGACTGCGTGGGGAAGCCTGAACATTACATTAAACACAACATTGCAGGAATACAAAAATACAAAATGTAATGTAATTGAAATTCATTTAAGTAGTCTTTCAAATTTTCAAGTAAGATGCTCAGATGCACTTTTATATCGTAACCATGCCAAGAAACCAGCAAGCACTGTTGGGACTGGGCTGAGTGAGGCAGAAAGCAATGACAATAAATTAATTAGTTTATGTCAAAGGGACTCAGTGGGAACCCCACATCAAGACCTGTAATAGAGGCTAACTTTTAGCAAACTCCAGAAGTTCTTCAAAAGTCAAAAGCCAAAGGAAATTTTTTTGTATAGAGATCTCCATTAAGCTTCAGAATCGCAAAAAGAGACTACGTATATGCTCCTCTAGACTCTAGTATCACGCAAGTAAACACTGGTCCAAATATCCAACCTTTATGGTAAAATTAGGTACTAAAAACTGCAATTTTGTAACCCAAAAATTTCTAAAATAACATGAGGATCATCCTAACATAAGAAGACAGAATTGCAAAGATACTTAGCAAACTGATATTACTTTCTTTCTTCCCTTTCTTTCCCTAGATTCCTCTGTTTTGGGTGTAATCATGCAACAAAGTCAGTGAAATGCTAATATGCTCGCAAGATGTCACAGATTTTGATATCTGAGAGAGCAACTATGCTCTTGGGGCAGTACAAACATAACAAAGATCAAACATATGCACCTACTTTTCTTTCAGGACAGCCCTCCAAAAGAAGAATCCTTCACCAGTAATACAGAGGATCAAAGATTACTACAGGTAACCAAAATATATGAAAGCAATTAGGCGAACTAATTTTGCCACCATTGCCAAATTGTACATTAATAATAACTTTGAAGAGCAACTATTGTACATAGCAGCATAGACTGCACGTAAGTGAACCAATTCATCAAACGTGCAGGTACATGCTCCATTGCTCCTCTAGTGAGAGTTGGACTTAGAGCTTCTATCAAGCATAAAGACGATTCCAGCCATTGCTAACCTATTAAGAACGAATATTTGCTTAAATAAATGTTCAAACCACACAAAACTCACTGGGAAATTGATTTTGTTAAATGCATTTTTCATTACTTCGGACCTAAAATATGCCACGTGCTTGCTATGACACAAGGGATCAATTCTAAAGATATCCAAGTTGTGACCATGTAAGAACCTCATATGGTTAAAGTACTAAATAAATGACATAAGAGAATGCCAAAAAAACACGGCATGAAAAAACTAACAACTGATGAAGCATTTTTATTCAATTTATCCAATGAAGCTTTTCGTAACATGAGTAAACTAAAAACCCCAATAGATAGCAAACTTTAGAGCACATAAGGAGTTCAAAGATACTAAGAAAAATGTTATAGAACATCTTATACCTTGTCTTGACCACCAACATCCCAGACAGTGAAGCTTATGTTCTTATATTCCACCGTCTCCACATTGAACCCTGGAGGAAATGTCAATAAGTTACATAATTACTCAATTAGTAAGGTTATATCCATTGTATATAGATGATCTGGTTGGAATAAAAACATCATAGGGCTAACATCAATGTTTAGAACATTAAAAGCAATAAAATTTCTCAATAGAAATGACACCGGAGAGAAACCCACTGAAATACTAAATCGTAGATTGTCTAAATGGTCTCAATAAGAAACCATAAACTTGTCAATAGTCTAGTGACTACAAGAAGTTGTGTATTCGACTGCCGATACGTCAATGATAATGTGTTTCTTCAGAGATAAACAATTTACATTTTATAACAGTTCAATTATATATGATGATAAATTTTGTGTAGAATATATGAAATGCCAATGTTTCCATCATAATATGAAGTGATGAACTAACAATGACTAGTGGCAATATCAATACACAGAAAGATGTGCAATAAGAATTATGAAATGAACAAGGGCATGAAAGATGCACATTCATCATCATCTTCATGGCATATGATCACAAATGTTACAAGGAAAGCACATTAAATATAAAAACTTAATAGGGAGAAAAATGTTACAGTGCCATAAAAACAGAAGTACCAATTGTAGGAATGGTTGTCACTATTTCTCCCAACTTGAGTTTGTACAATATGGTGGTCTTACCAGCAGCATCAAGACCTACCATAAGAATCCGCATCTCCTTCTTTGCAAACAGTCGGCTGAAAAGCTTGGTGAAAGACAGTCCCATTTTCTCTGTATGTTACCCAGAAACAAAATTCACAACATAAATAAAGTAATACCAAGAAATTATTGCTCTTGTTTCAATTTCAAAGACACCAAGGTTTGAAAACTCCATTCAAGAACATGGTGGAGGTGGGGGTGAAAAAACACAAGGTATTAAAAATAGATCTAGAAATGGGACAAATAAAGTCCCATAGTTGATTTTTACTTTACTATGATTTTTTCCTTTCGGGTAAATCATAGGTCAATGCACTAAACAAAAGCAAGAAAAGATTGATTTTTACTTTCTCCACGGGATATATAAGAAAGTTGCAGATATTTAATTTGAAATGCAAATAAACTTTCTCCTTCATTTCTGAAACATATATTGATATCAAGCATACAACAACTCCATTAATTGTTTCTTCTTAATTTTCTGAAGAAATATATATTAATTATTTGGAGAAAATTAAGAAGAAATTATATATAAATGGAGGGAGATTTGATGCCATTCTTGACAATGGTTATAGTACAATTGGGGTATGCGGGTATGAACATTATATCTAAACTTGCTATGGATTCTGGAATGAACCCTTTTGTCATGTTGCTTATAGGCAAGTTTTTGCAACGGTTGCAATTGCCCCTTTTGCTTATTTCATGGAGAGGTATGTAGCTCAATTTTGCTTTAGTGTACGTTTTGTGTGTGTGTATTTTGGGTATATATCAAGTGAGTGTATATATCAAGCACTCACACATAATTCACACACAAATGGAATTTTGGACTCCTATAAATTGTGTGATCAAATTAAGTTGTGGTTTACACTTAATTAGTTGTTGCATCAGTATGATCATATCTATATAATTTGTAATTAGGTCTTAAATACGTATAAATGTAAGGGCGTGGTGGTCAAATTTGTAAATAATAAAAATTATACAATTAATTGCAATTTTTTTATTATGAAGAATTTGACAACTTATTTCTCAAACGCAGATGAATCAACTTATTTCTCAAACGCCGCCACCACCAATTCACAAGCACCTCCTCTACCTCCCGTAAATACTCACCCACTCAACCCCCACTAAATATTAATATAAATCCGCAAGCCCTCGTGCCTCCCCATAATGAAGGTCGGAGGCTAGTTTCGGCAACGAACATCACGGTCGCCGTGATGCACGATACGACCACGTGATGACAACGAGGAACAGAGCGTGTGGCGGAATCGCAGCCAAAGCCCGCACGCCACCGCCGCACCCGCTCCTGTGTTTGCAGGTGGCGACTAGGGGACAATCCTCCGCACCCTACTCGATCAATAAGCTCTAGGCTCCGGTTTAGGATGAAAGAGAACCAAAGAGGGCCCATCAAACTCAAGGTCCTACCTTTCTTTGTTGGAACGGGAAGCGAAAATTCGCGCCGTCGCGGGTTGAACGAACTAGAGGGTGGTCCCGAAAATGACCAGATTTGCCAGAGGTCGCATCAGTGTCTAGCTTGACTTTCCGTTATATTGCCTTTTTTTTCGCTAGTATCTTATCAACATCGTTGCCGAAGCTCAAAATCCCACTGTCGGTCTATACAACGGTGAGACCGACCCCACAACGCATATCCACAAGTACTTAGCGTGGATGGAACTTTCTGACCCCAACGATGCCATTCTCTCGTAGGGCGTTTTTGTTGACATTGGGCGACCGAGCCCACCACCGTTGGTTCAGACCGCAGCGGTCCATCCGATCCTCGGGTTGACTGGCCCCGCGTTCACGGCACATTTTCTCACCTATAAAGTCCGAGCCCCCAAAGGATTCCTTGTAAATATCAAATAGGGAAATAATGAGTCCTTAAAAAGTTATATCGCTTCGGTTCAACAAACAAGTTCGAGAAATGGAGCGGTGTCGACGATGCCATTCTCGATTGTTGCCATGGCTGGGCTCGCCCCGAGACATGGTTCAATTACTCTATCCACGAATCGGGGCGACCTCATATCGGGAATTTTGATCGCGCGAAACGCCACATCTCGTGCGGAGGAGGCTATGGCAAGTCGACGCCCGAATGTAAGATGGGGCGTAAGAGGATGGGAAGAAAGAAAACGCGGGGTCGGGGTCAAAATTCAGTCGTTTTTCTCGAAAAACCCGACCACCGGATATAAGTGCTCGCCAGAAGTGTGAGTCGAAGTTGTTCTTGTTGAAGAGTACCTTGACCCACACTCCCGCAACAATTTGGAACGAGATACGTGGTCTCGAATTTGTTGCCACGGCTTGGCCTTAAAGGCTCGAGCCGGCCAAATTGGATGTGCAATCAGATTGTGCCCATCATAAATCGATAGCCATGATAATCTTGATGAATGTCGGGACCTTATTAGGAAATCATGCGCACTTACTCCAGGTGTGTGTTAGATAAATGTTTTTATCATGATTTTGATGATTATGTTCGATTTTGTTCAAATATGTTTTAAACCAAAACTATGCCCCTAAATGTTGTCTAAATACTTCCGATCTACTTAAAATTTTTTTACTATTTTTCGGAGTATTTCTTGAAGTTTATTTTCAATAAAAAATTGGACAACACATTTGTTTCAGTTCTCGACCGCCGTCCCATAGGGCAACCCGCACTGAGTTGGAGAAACGAGAAAATGGGGCGTAAGAAAAATAGGCGGGCGACCGGTTGACCAGGTGGGCGGCCGGTGCGGTCGCCGACCGGTCGACCGGCGGGCAACTGCACGGGAGTTGGATTTTTGTTCCGACTTCTCTGTTTCAGTAAATTCTTCAAATGGCAAGTCTGTCACACTAAGATGCGACGGTCGCACCCCACTTCGACCGGTCTCCTTGTGTAAAAATTCGCGAGAATTCAATTTCAATCTTATCTCTGCGACCGGTCCAACCCCATGTTTATCAAAAACTATCATTGCGTTTTAGCATGACTTTTCCCTATTTTGTGGGATTGATTTCTAACAGCTATATTGATCATTTTAAATGGTTTCTTTTGCAAAGCAAATCACTCCCCAAGGAGGAGCCAATGTCCGGAAATGAAAGCCAAGTCCTCTCCTATAAATAGAGGCTCCATTCAAGCAACAAGATACACAACACTTAATATAAGCAAAAAGAGCATACAAAGCAAACACTTCTATATCTTGTTGTATTAGCCTAAGCACTTTCACTTGCACTTATTTGAGGTCTAGGCTTTCAATTCTTGATTACACTTGTACTCATATTGTATCAATCATTATTGAGTCGTAATCTTGATTTTGGTCATCATTCAACACAAGACATCCTTGTGAGTATTCTTGTGGTAAGAATACACTTGGGTGATCTAGGTGATAGGTGTTTGAAGGTTGTGGTAATCTTCAAAGGTGTCGTAAGAGGGTTGTGGTAATCCTCAAGGTGTTGTAAGAGGATTGTGGTAATCCTCAAGGTGGTGAAAGAGGGTTGTGGTAATCCTCAAGGTGTTGTATTAATTTTTGGTAAATTAATAATTTTTTTAAATCCATCCCAGGAGATACTTGGGGTGGTAGAGATTAGGCCCTAGGTGGGTTGAACCTCTTTAAATCAACGAGTGTTGTTTATTTTCCGCATTTACATTCTTGTTATTTACTCGTTGTTTCGAGAAAAGAGGGTGATTTGCGAAAAATCAGCATAATCTATTCACCCCCTCTAGATTATCGTAGCCACTGACTAACAAGTGGTATCGTGAGCCAAACTCTTTGGCTAGCTCGTTCGAGTAAAGAGGAAAGATCCATGGCTACAAATGATGCTCATCTCACCACCGACGCTCCACCAATAAGCCACCACTATTCGATGCCAACAACTACGCATTTTGGAAAGACCGTATGGAGTGCTTCCTACAAGGGTGCGGGTTCGACATTTGGAATGTGGTCATTGAAGGAGTTGATCAACCAACAAAGAAATCGGAGGATGGCACCTTGGCTCCTAAACCTTTCAAGGAGTTTGATGAAAACGACAAAAAGGCTTTTCTCTAAACGGTAAGGCCTTAAATATTTTGCATTGTTCTCTTACCGCCACCGAGTACAATCGCATAAGAGGCATAAGGTCGGCACATGAGGTTTGGGAAAAATTGGAGACAATCTATGAAGGGACTAAGAAAGTCAAGCAAGCAAGAAAGACCATGCTTGTTAAAGACTTCAAAACTTTAACATGTATGATGGCGAAAGCATCTCCAAAATGGTGGAAAGGTTTGACAATATTGTCAATCCTCTTGTGGCCCTCGGCAAAGTCATCTCGAAGAAGACAAGGTGACCAAGGTATTAAATGCACTTCCCGGCTCATGGTCCGAAAAAGTAACGGCAATTACGGAGGCACAAAATCTTGAGACACTCAAGTTTGATGAGCTTATTGGAAATCTACTCATCTATGAAGTCTATCTCAAGGAGAGGAAAAATTCCAAACCATCCACAAATCAATCGGGTATGCAAATTATTCCTAAAGGTCTTGCTTCTTCTTCTAATAATGCATACTATGATAATGATGATGATGATGAGGAGACGACCGCACTTGTTCGAAAATTTGCAAAATTTGTGAATAAAAATAAAGCAAGAAAACCAAGAGATAATGTTTGCTTTAAATGCGGAAAACCGGGCACTTCATTGCCGATTGCCCAAAGCTCGATGAAGAGGAGCAAAATAAAAGGAAGCCTTTTCACAAAAAAGAAGGCTCTAAATGCGGAAGTCAAAACATGGGATGAACTATTTGAAACAACCGATGAGGAAGGAGAAACCGAACACGGTCATGGCTATAGACGATGAAAACAATGAGGTACACTCAAATTCTTCTACTTCCTCCATAGTTGATGACTTGCAATGTGATTTTGATGAATTGCAAATTGAGTTTCAAAATTTAATCGTTAAATACAAAAATTTGAAAAAGGAGCATAAGGAGATTAAGGTTGAAAAGGAAAAATTATTTACCTCTTATGAATCTCTAGACAAAGCTCATGCTCTTACTCTTACTAGAATTAATTCTCTTGAAACCGAAAAGGAATTGCTCACAAAAGATATTGAATGTTTGAAAAATGATGTGCATCGTTTCAACATAAGTACGGATAAAGTCACAAAAATTTTAGATGCACAAAGAGGTGAGCATTCCAAATCGGGACTTGGTTATAAGCCATTTCAAAGTGTTTTTAAGAAAAATAACCAAGGTCCGACTTTTGTACGTGCTAATAATTATAATACTCCTACTTGTTTTTATTGTGGCAAAGTTGGACATTATGCTAATAATTGCAAATTGAGAAATAGCTCAAGACATGTTTGGAGACCCAAAGGTCTCAAGACTAACCCCATGGACCCCAAAATTATAGGGTACCTAAAAGAAATTCTTTTGTAGGTAATAGGGGCTATAACCACAATGGAAGATTCAAAATGGCTTGTGGACAACGGATGTTCACGCCATATGACCGGGAGGAGAGAACTTTTTACCAACATCAAGCTCCAAGAAGAGGGTATGGTCATGTTCGGCAATGGCAAAGGAAAAATTCTTGGAAATGGAGAAATTGGTAACTCTTCTTTCTCTCTTAGTAATGTTCTATTAGTTGAAGGGCTTAAGTTTAATTTGATAAGTGTTAGCCAACTTTGTGATTCAAAATATGATGTTTCCTTTAATAAAGAAAAATGCCTTATACTTAAAAATGGTGAAATTATTTGTGAAGCAAATAGAAAAGGCGATCTTTCTGAGAATTTGTACAAGTGATTTGGTTAGTCAAAATATTTCTTGTTTAGTCGCCAATAATGATTTAACTAGTTTATGGCATAGGCGACTTGGACATGTTGGATACAAGAATTTGAAAAATATTTACAAAAACCAACATGTGAAAGGACTACCCAAATTGAATTTTGAAAATCTTGGCTTATGTGACACTTGTCAAAAGAACAAATTAGTTAAGAGTAGTTTTAAGCCCAAAAATGAAATTTCCACAACCAAACCCCTACAAATGCTTCACCTTGATTTGTACGGGGATATTGGTACGGCTAGTCTAAGTGGAAAATATTACACTTTTGTTATCGTCGATGATTTTTCTAGATATACTTGGGCTCTTTTTCTTACCAATAAAAGCGATGCCGTTAATGATTTTGTTAAATTGTGTAGACTTATTGAGAATGAAAAAGAAGATACTATCAAGTCTATTCAAGCGATCGAGGTGGAGAATTTGACGGTGAATTTAGAGTATTTTGTGAAACCAAAGGATATGCTCATAATTTCTCGGCTCCAAGGACACCTCAACAAAATGGAGTAGCCGAACGGAAAAATCGGACACTACAAGAAATGAGTCGATCGGTCTATGCTCAATGAATTCTCACTTCCAAAATATTTTTGGGCCAAGCCGTAAGTACCGCTTGCTATGTCATTAATCGAGTTTATATTCGTCCTAAAATGAATAAAACTCCATATGAGCTTTGGAAAGTTAGAACTCCAAATATTAGTTATTTCAAGATATTTGGTTGTAAATACTTTATTTTGAATACCAAGGATCAATTGGACAAACTTGATCCTAAGGTCGATGAAGGGATATTTATGGGATATTCAACAAAAAGCAAAGCATATCGGGTTTACAATAAGACAAGTGGAGTTTTTGAAGAATCCATCCATGTTAAATTCAATGAAGCTTCGGGAGTTGAAAGAATTCCTAATGATGAAAGTGATGAAGAGGATATTATTGAACAAATTGTTCAAATTGATGATGAACCGTCTACATCAAATGATCAACCGTCTACTTCAAATGGTCCTCAAGAAGATAGAGGTGATATCTCGGATCTTCCCGTTGCATTGAAATTTAAGGGAGATCACCCAAAAGATCTTATTATTGGTGATCCCCTTGACAAAGTGATGACTCGGAGAAAATTTGCCGAGAAAGCTCTTATTTCTCAAAAAGAGCCTAAAAATGCTAAAGAGGCTATTGAGGATGAGGATTGGTTCCTAGAGATGCAAGAAGAGTTGAATCAATTTGAAAGAAATGATGTATGGGAATTGGTACCTTGTCCTCCTTCTCAAACCATCATTGGTACAAAATGGGTATTCCGGAACAAACTTGATGATCAAGGCAATATTGTTCGAAATAAGGCAAGGTTAGTAGCTCAAGGGTATTGTCAAGAAGAAGGTATTGACTATGATGAAACTTTTGCACCCGTAGCACGTTTAGAAGCTATTCGTATTTTACTTGCCTATTCTTGTTTTAAAAATTTCAAACTTTACCAAATGGATGTTAAATCCGCCTTCTTAAATGGTATTATTCAAGAAGAAGTCTATGTAAAACAACCTCCGGGGTTTGAAAATTTTTCTAGGCCTAATGATGTTTATAAACTTAAAAGGCCTTGTATGGTTTAAAACAAGCACCCGTGCATGGTATGATAGACTTAGTTCTTTTCTTTTACAAAATGGTTTTATAAGAGGTAAAGTTGATACAACTCTATTTGTTTTTGAAAAAGGGCAAGATTGTTTACTTGTGCAAATATATGTTGATGATATTATCTTTGGTGCTACTAATGATTCTTTGTGCAAGAAATTTTCTAAGTTAATGCAAGGAGAATTCGAGATGAGTATGATGGGGAGCTTAACTTCTTTCTTGGACTTCAAATTAAGCAATGTCAAGAAGGTATTTATATTTCGCAATCAAAGTATACAAAAGAACTTTTGAAAAAGTTCGGCATTGAAGAAGGAAGAACCGTCTCTACTCCTATGGCAACAAATGTCAAAATTGACAAAGATGAGAAAGGCAAGTCCGTGGATGAATCAAAGTATCGAGGTATGATTGGTAGTTTACTTTATTTAACCGCTAGTAGACCGGACATTCTTCATGCCGTATGCCTATGTGCTCGTTTTCAAAGCAATCCCAAAGAATCTCACATGAGTGCCGTTAAAAGGATTTTTCGATATTTGAAAGGCACCATTCAATATGGTTTATTTTATCCAAAGAATGAAAAATTTTCTCTTAAAGGTTATAGTGATTCGGATTATGCGGGAAATATTGATGATCGGAAAAGTACTTAGGATCATGTCAATTTTTAAGCGATTGCCTAGTTTCTTGGTTTTCAAAGAAGCAAAACGTGTTTCTCTTTCAACTACCAAGCCGAATATATTTCCGCCGCATTTTGTTGTACTCAACTTCTTTGGATGAAACAAACCTTAGCGGATTACAAATGCTCTTTTGAAAATGTACCTATATTTTGTGATAATATACCCGCTTATAAATATTGATCAAAACCCGGTTCATCATAACCGTACTAAACATATTGAGATTCGACATCATTTTCTAAGGGATTGTGTTTCAAAACGTAAAATTGAGAT
This sequence comes from Rehmannia glutinosa, assembly GCA_016081115.2. Classification (NCBI taxonomy): domain Eukaryota; kingdom Viridiplantae; phylum Streptophyta; class Magnoliopsida; order Lamiales; family Orobanchaceae; genus Rehmannia; species Rehmannia glutinosa. The sequence continues at coordinate 5,197,031 of CM071926.1, forward strand.
ATCTTTTGTACCATCTCAAGATCAATTAGCGGATATTTTCACAAAACCGCTATCTTCCGAGACTTTTTCATCAATACGAGCTCGGTTAGGCATAATGCATATTGAATGAAGCTTGCGTTTGCATTTTACATGTTTTTAAAACTTAGGGGCGAAAAATCGGATTTTTGGTTGAAAATTCGGATTTTGGTAAAACTGACAAGACAGTGAGCTGAAGGAGTTGAGGACAACCGGTCGCCTCAACCTCGACCGGTCGCCCTAAGCAATTTTTGGCTTTTAATCGTTCTGTCTTCAGCATTCTTCATTTTAACATTTTTTGGCCATTTTTCGTCCCCTTTGCCAAATTCACTCTAATTTCATTCAAAAATGGTTTTCATTCATATTTTACACAACATGGACATTTTATAGCATGATCATCATCATTATGGTTCATTCTTTCCGATCTAATGGTAAGAATTTTCTTCTTTTGCTCAAATGGGTTGAAACCTTGAGTTTTCAAGTTACTTGAAAATCTTTGATGTAATTTTCGTATGATCATGATGAGCTTGGTTGATATGTTGTTATGTATGATGATTGACTTGAATTGATGTTGAAAATTTTTGGCTTGAACCATTTACAAAGGTTATATACAACCTCTTTTATTTTTCACGCACACAAAGTGTTCGATAAAATGTCGCAATGATAATTTCAACTTCTACATGATTCTCTTGCTTTCAAAAGTCTTCTATTATTATTGAGATCATGTTTTGGCAAACAAAACGAGCGTATGAACTCTTCATGTTACATTTCTCCCATTTTCCTTGATTTTTAGCACATATTGCTCTATGGTTGATAAACCGTCTCTTTGCGCACTTTGATATGATTGTATGATGTTTTTATCTTCCTAACACTCTTTTTGATGATTCCAAAAGGGGAGAAACAGGACATTGGCTTGTTAGCCAAAAGAAGCTATAAAAAGCTCGCAATAAAAGCTATAAGCGATGGCTTTCTAAAGCCAAAAATACCTAGTCCATGGCTTGGATTATGGACTCAATTGCAAAAGATTATAAGTATTGTGACAGGGGGAGCTTATTAGCTCATGATGCATTCTATATAAGCTTGTTATAGCTTGTGCTTCTTACTTATAATAATCGTTTGTTGATATGCTCATAAATAGGGAGCTTTGTATGAAATGCTTCTAACGGATAGTTTACTCAGTAAAAATGGAAAATTTTATTTGGTTTTCAAATCGTCCTCAAGAAAATTGTTTTGGTTTGTAATCATCAAAAAGGGGGAGTTTGTTAGATAAATGTTTTTATCATGATTTTGATGATTATGTTCGATTTTGTTCAAATATGTTTTTAAACCAAAACTATGTCCCTAAATGTTGTCTAAATACTTCCGATCTACTTAAAATGTTTTTACTATTTTTCGGAGTATTTCTTGAAGTTTATTTTCAATAAAAAATTGACAACACATTTGTTTCAGTTCGACGGCCGCCCTCCCATAGGGCAACCCGCACTGAGTTGGTGAGAAACAGAAAATGGGGCGTAAGAAAAATAGGGAGAGGCGACGGCCGACCAGGTGGGCGACGGCGGCGGTCGACGGCCGCGGCGACCATTGCACTGGGAGTTGGATTTTTTGTTCCGACTTCTCTGTTTCGTAAATTCTTCAAGCGGCAACCGGTCACTGACTAAGAGCGACCGGTCGCACCCCCTTCGATCGGTCTCCCTGTGTAAAAATTCGCAGAATTCAATTTCAATCTTATCTCTCTCGCGACGGTCCAACCTCATGTTTATCAAAGCAAACTATCCGCTTGCGTTTTTGACGACTTTTCCCTATTTTGTGGGATTGATTTCTAACAACTATATTGATCATTTTAAATGGTTTTTTTGCAAAGCAAATCACTCCCCAAGGAGGAGCCAATGTCCTGGAAATGAAAGCCAAGTCCTCTCCTATAAATAGAGGCTCCATTCAAGCAACAAGATGCACAACACTTAATACAAGCAAAAAGAGCATACAAAGCAAACACTTCTATATCTTGTTGTATTAGCCTAAGCACTTTCACTTGCACTTATTTGAGGTCTAGGCTTTCAATTCTTGATTACACTTGTACTCATATTGTATCAATCATTATTGAGTTGTAATCTTGATTTTGGTCATCATTCAACACAAGACATCCTTGTGAGTATTCTTGTGGTAAGAATACACTTGGGTGATCTAGGTGATAGGTGTTTGAAGGTTGTGGTAATCTTCAAAGGTGTCGTAAGAGGGTTGTGGTAATCCTCAAGGTGTTGTAAGAGGATTGTGGTAATCCTCAAGGTGGTGAAAGAGGGTTGTGGTAATCCTCAAGGTGTTGTATTAATTTTTGGTAAATTAATAAAATCTTTTTAAATCCACCCCGTAGATCTTGGGGTGGTAGAGGATTTGGCCCTAGGTGGGTTGAACCTCTTTAAATCAACGAGTGTTGTTTATTTTCCGCATTTACATTCTTGTTATTTACTCGTTGTTTCGAGAAAAGAGGGTGATTTGCGAAAAATCGGCATAATCTATTCACCCCTCTCTAGATTATTGTAGCCACTTGACTAACAAAGTGTGAACCCGGAGCGATTGGTGAATCCGGCTCCTTACCACCGCCACCGAATGAAAATCAAGGTAGGGAGATCCTAATGATATCGGTGTAAATAGAATCAATACTAATGCGGCCGAGGATAGCCGCTCGAATAGAAAAAGGAAAGCCGACGTCAGCAAGCGCCCATGCGGAAAGGCAAGTTCGGGTATTTGAGATTAGAAGGCCAACCAACAGCCGTTTCGTCTTTTCGGATGTTGATGATGACCAGGTGGTCCACCCACACTCGACCCCTGGTCATTACCGCATCGATCCTAGGCATCCCGATTCATAGGATTTTGATCGACTCGGGGAGCTACTAATCAATGATCTACGTTCGAGCTTTTAGCGGAGTTAAATGTGGATGATAGTTATATTCGTCCATGCAATGACAATATTCTAGGCTTTGGCGGAGGAAGAATAATCCCACTCGGAGAGGTTGACATGTCCATCCAAATGGGACAGAGATCGCATAAGCGAATCGTCATCACCACATTCAAGATCATCAATGCTGACTCAGAGTATAATGCGATTATCGGAAGGTCGTTACATTATCATTTGAAAGCGGCCGTTTCAATTTATCATTTTTGCGTGAAGTTTCCGACCCCGGATGGAGAAGCCATCCATAAGGGAAACCAGAAAGAGTCGCGAGAGTGCTCTCTCAAACTCCAACCAGTGGAGATTAATATGATAGAACGAGGTGAAACCAGCGGGACGGTAAGGGACGACCCGGAGGAGAAGACTCGAACCAAGCGGGTAGGAAAGATTATTTGAGAAAAAGGACCCAGGTGTAGCGACCCGAAAGGAACCGATGGTGGAGGACAGGAACGAACGAGATGGAGCTGAGAAAAGAGCGGCGATCAAGACGAGCTGCCCTACGAGAAAACATGCGGAACTAGTTAGGCAGGTCGACACGGTCGATGTTGGTAGGCAGAATGGAGGACGCCAATTGCGCATTGGCCACGACCTCCAAGAGCCATTTCGAACAGAGCTGATTGAATTTCTGGGAAATAATCTCGATGTCTTTGCGTGGACACACTCCGACATGCCAAGAATTGATCCTAAACACGCTTGTCATCGTCTTAATATTAACCTGACGTTCCGCCCAGTTATCCAGAAAGGCGCAAACTCGGCCCCGATAGACAGGTTGCCCTGGAGGCCGAGGTCAATAAATTGCTGGACAATCAATTTATCAGGGAGGCCCTCTATCCTCGATGGGTGGCCAATCCCGTGTTAGTGAAAAAGCAATGGTCCATGGCGCTTTGTGTGGATTTCACCGACCTCAATAAGGCATGCCCTAAGGACGTTATCCCCTGCCTAATATCGATTACATGGTAGATGCCACGGCCGGACACGAGCTGATGAGTTTCATGGATGCGTACTCAGGCTACAACCAGATACGAATGCATCCGGACGACGAGGAAAATACGTCATTTTTCTCCGCCCGTGGTGTCTACTGCTACAAGATGATGCCCTTTGGGTTGAAGAATGCCGGGCGACCTATCAGAGGTTAGTAAATAAAATGTTTGAGGAAATGATAGGTCGTACTATGGAAGTTTATGTGGACGATATGTTGGTGAAATCTTTGTATATATCCGATCATCTTAATGATCTTAATAAAATGTTTGCTATTTTGAGGGAGTATAAGATGATGTTAAACCCGAGAAAATGCACTTTTGGGGTCGACTCGGGTAAATTATTGGGATATATGGTTAGCCAAAGGGGGATTGAGGCCAACCCAGATAAAATAAAAGCCATCATTGATCTTGAACCCCTAATTCTCACAAGAGAGTACAAAGCTTAACAGGCGATTAGCCGCCCTTAATCGGTTTGTCTCACGGTCCACGGACAAGTGCAAATCATTCTTTGAAATTATAAAGAAAAATAAGAACTTTGAATGGACCGAGCAAGCGCAACTTGCCTTCGAGTCACTCAAAAACACTTAGCCTCAATTCCTTTTACAAAAACCCACCAGGAGAAGACTTGTATTTGTATCTTGTGATATCCGAGCACGCCATTAGCTCGTGATCGATCCAATTGGATAACTCTATCCAACACCCTATTTATTATACGAGTCAAGCATTGCACGATGCTGAGCTCCGATACCCGCCAATGGAGAAACTAGCATACTCGCTAATCATTTCAGCTCGGAAACTTCGCCCATACTTTCCGGAGCACAAGATCACGGTCTTGACCAACTATCCATTGAAGTAAGTGTTACATCGACCGGATACCTCGGATCGGATGATCAAGTGGGTCATCGAGCTCGGTCGATTCGACATTTTGTACGAACCACGTACGGCGATAAAAGGACAAGCGTTGGCTGATTTCATGTCCGAATTCACGCCTTCCATCCAGTTAGAGGTGATTGAAGATCAGGAATGGAAGTTGTTTGTCAATGGTTCCTCCACCGCAGGCCGAGCAGGGGGCGGGATCGTGATAATCGATCCCAAACACAAGTGCTACTGTTCGGCCGTGCGATTCCGATTCAGCCGACTAACAACGCCGAGCGAAGCGCTCCTAACAGACTAGAAATGGCGGCGTCGATGGGGCTAAAACGATTGTTGGTACACAGTGATTCACAGTTGGCGTCCATCAGAAGATCATTAATTTTGTATGGAAGTCCATTATCTGCAGATTTGGGATACCGCACTCAATTATCACGGATAATGGGAAACAATTTGATAAGCAGAAGGTTTCAATTTTGCGAAGGGTTTCATATTAGAAATCATTTTTGACCCGCACCACCCGCAATCTAATGGGCGTGTCGAGACGGTGAATAAAATCAAGTATACTTTGAAGGCAAGGTTGGAGAGTCTAAAGGATTAATTCGCCTGATGAGTGCGGTGTGCTATGGTCGTATAGAACAACACACCGAGCAGCCACTGGGGAAACGTCATTCTCTTTGGCTTACTAAGAATTTTGTCATTTGTTGAAATCGGAGCCCCTACCTTTAGAGTTGCAAATTTTTCGGGGAAAATAATGATCTCGCGCTCCGAGCCGAAATTTGGACCTATTGGAGGAGAAGAGATGCGTCTTGAGATGAGAAATGTCGTATATAAACAAGAAGTGAGAGGTACTACAACTCGAAGTGAAGGAAAAGAAGTTCCAGATCGGCGATCTCGCCCTAAAGAGAATAACAGAGTCGAGCCTAGCCCGCTAAAATCGACCGGGAAGGTCCGTTTTGGGTCGATGAAGGTCTTGTCAAATGGGGCGTATGAGTTGGAATACTTGAGTGGGAAAAAGTTCAAACACCCATGGAATGTAATACACCTTAAAAGCGTACTATCAATAAAAACTCGTTTATGATTGAGATGCAATTCTAAGGATTTATCCTTTCATCCGATATTCTCGTGAGCTCTCTCAAAGGAGGAACAATTTTTTTCGCCTCTACTAAGATCCGAGCGCTGTTTCAATCGCCTCGGCCAAAACCGAGTGCCGATCGCTCATCTCGAGCACGCCCTTGTACGTCAATAAAGGGAGGCTCGCCAAAAGCGGACCTACCCTAAAAATAAAGACTCGGTTTAAGCTCCGAGCATAAAACTTTGTAAACAAACATAGGCGATTTGAAGCCCACTACTTGTGCCATTGGGACACTAAAGACTGAGCCCCATACTTAGAAGAATAAAAAAGACGGACAGAACAAAAGCCATACAACATAAAGGAAGGACGAGCATAATACCTGGCGCAAATTCAAATACATACACAGGTTACTGAAAAGAAATTTTATTCCAACATCAAAAATACTTACAAAGGGGGGCCGGAGCCTATTACATTCAAAGGCTTGAAGCCAACTAGCCTATCTACAAGTAAATACAAAAACCTCCAAAACAAGAAAGGATGAAAAAGTATCAAGCCCCCCAGAGGCGTAATCTCAACAGCCCGCTAGAGGCAACTTCTTCTTCATTTGGAGGAGGCGAACCTTGGTTACCAGCGCCTCGAAAAACGAGGGTGAAGGGCATCGAGGTCGGCATCCAAGAGAGCAAGATCCTCCTCGAGCTACGCAATGGTCCTGCCAGCCTTAAGATCCCCGAGGATTTCTGCAATGCTGGTGGCATGACCACAAATCAACATAAAGGCGTACTACTGAGTCCTTGTAAACTTGGACGGCATCTACACGAGCCTCCTCAATTTGCTTACGTAGTAGCCTCGCTCTCGCCTCTCTGTGCACCTCGGCCACACGCTCTCCATTTCTTCGGCTGAACAACAACAGACGCTCCAACTCGACGACCTTCGCACGGAGTTATTCCTAGGCCTTGCAAGCTGGTCTCCTCGGCCTCGGCCTTCGCAGCTAGACTTCCTCTCGAGGGTGGCCGGGCTTGACCTCTCTCTGCTGGGTTTTTAAAGATTCTTGGTCTCCTCGGCAGATTGCGTGAGCCTCCTTCGATCTTGATGGCGCCTCTCCAACCCTTCCATTCCGCCAATCATATGCCACAAAATCCCCGATTCGCCCAAAACAGCCCCATGACGATCGGGCCATCTCCTTCCAGTTGATCTCCGAGCGAACGTTCGATCCCGGTGGTCCACGCCCATGCGGCTACATCTCCGGCCACCCGCCCAAAGATCGAGCAAGTTCTTCACCGCTGCTCATCGAGGCGTGGAGAACCTCACGAACTCCACGAACAATTAGGGGCGAGACCCGACCATTTCATCGTAGGCTCGCCCCTTACTTGGCTTGGAGGGATGAAGTGGCCCTCCCGGCCAAGGTCGTCCGAGAAGGTCAGTGGGACTCCACCTCCGTAAGTCCGCACGGGAGGTATCGGTGATGTCCGACCAGCCCTTTCATCGTTGGGCTCTCAATTACAATTCCCCTCTCCTTTGGGGCGGGGGCTCCGCCTCGGTCGGACGCCATCACGGACGCTTCCCGGCTGGATCTCTCCTCCCGGCCGCATCCGTCCACGGGGTGATCCGTAGCCGCTCGGGTCCGGGCGCGGCCGTGTTCCTCACACTCAAGGCGCGCGCAGAGGTCCAAACCATGCCCTACAAAAAGTGTTCACTAGGTTAGAGGCAAAGAACGAGAAAAAGGAAATGCAAAGAGAAAGGGAAAAGTACGAAAAATGTAAAGCATATACCTCGACCCAAGGTAGCCCTAGGCGCTCATGAGTCTTCATTTGCTCGGTCGGCACAGTCCTCGCCCGGAGGACTAACCATCGGGAGACGGCCAGCGACTCTGTCTGCTCGCCTCGCAGCCGCTCTTCCGTCCCCGTGGGTGCATCCCTCGGCCTCGGAGGGCTCCATCGAGGCTCTTCCTCGGCCTCTTCTCCTACCATGGCCCGCCTCCCCCGAGCGGCCCCTCCCCTCGGGGTCGGCGGGCAAGGCGGGCCTCAAAACCGGTGACAGATGAACCTCGGTGGCCAACCTCTTGATCCGCCTGTCCATTGCGCCTCGGCCTCGGATGTTCTCCACTGCGGATGAAGGCGGCGGCCGACAAAGGCCTCTCGGATGGTCGGTTCCCTAAAAAAAAAGAAAAATAAAGCGAGTTAGCCCCGGAAAATGAAATGAAGAAAGAGTAAAAAACAGAGGAAAAAGAATAAACTTACTGAAACTAAAGGTAGAATTTGGAGGGGGGTGGGGGACGATTTCATCCGCTCCGACCCCAACGCGAGCTTGCCACTCGCCGCTTACCCAGAGCCATTTATCCTTCCACTCCTTTAAAGATTGGGGAAGACCTTCGACTAAGCAGTCTGGGTACCAGGATCGGGTGTGCACATAATACCATCCCGATGGCTGCCCCCGACCTGGCGACGAAGGGGTCGCTCGCCAGACGAAGAGCTCATTTATCTCTCTAAATTTGGGGCGAGGATACCCCTCCAGGTGAAACATCACCAGTAAGCCAATGATTCGGCCCCAAGAGATGGGGTGCACTTGAGTTAGGGGAAGGCCCCACTTACAAAACCACCGAGTAAGGAAAACTGGCAGTGGAAAACGCAGTCCGTATAAGAGACTGGGAACATATATGGCCACGCACCCCTCCGGTGGATGCTAGGGGCACTCCACACCGTCCGGTACCCAAAAATGTATGCCGCCCGGAATTCGATACTTCCGGTGAAGCTCCCCCATCTCCGGGACCATCAACATGTTGGGGACGTCATTTAAATCGCATGGCGTCCACCCGGGCTCTACACGCCATGGGGGGCCTCCTCCCCGCCTGCCATCACCGTTACGATGGCCCGCCGGCCCTGCAGGTCTTTCGGCCCTCGAATCTCCGGAGGGTTCGTCCACCCGCTTCGCATGATCACGCTAAGGCTCCTGAGGGTTCATGTCTTCCTCTCCTTCTTGCGATGATATTGGGGCTCGGGACTTGGAACTCCTCGCCGGAGTCTTCTTGCACTAACCAGCTTGCACATGACACCCTCTCGAAAAACGATTCATCGGCAACGGATCGAAAAAATCAGATGCTCGCTCCAATGGAGTTCCGGCAGAGAAGTGTGATTTGAACTCGAGATATGAACGACACTCGGGCTAGGAGGCGGAGTTTGATGGGCTGGAGAAGAAAAAAGAAGGTTTCGAAGGGGGGGTCTTCAATTTCTACCTCCACATCAGAATCTGCGACTCGACTATCTTCAAAGGAAGACATCTATTTGAAAAAAAAAAGAGAAGGAAAGTTTTTAAAAAAATACATAAGTCTCAAGTCTCGAACCCTAAAGACCCAAAATTATGCTCGTTCTTAGGTAATTCTCGCTTTAAGGTCAAGATGCAAAAGTATAGAATAAAGGATGAAATGGGTATTTATAGGTCAAATTCCCTCAAAAACTGGGACACCAACTCAAAAGAAACGTGTCCTTTCAGTCTCGAAAGCCGTCGAAACATCAAGCGTCACGCCCCCACGTTCGGCCGACACACTTGTCCCACCTCTTTGGCTCCCGCGAAGTTGGTCCAACCAAGAACTGCCACGTGTCCGTCATTATGATACCACAATTAATGCGTCGTTCCAAGTATTAACTGATAAGCGACAGGTGTCAGGAAAAGATGACTTTTGGGATTTCCTCTTCCCATTAAAAGCTCATGATTAGCATTAAAGTTCAAATCCAACCTCGAAATTCTTCTCTCGGAATTAAACTTGGGGGCCATTGATGACACCCGAGCTCGCCTAGCAAAGACAAATTGGTCCATGTGGCCGTTCAAAGACATGAAAGTATGGGACCCACATGGTCAAGACGAACCGAGCGGTGACGCCAACAACCGACCCGATGATGTCATGAGTTGGGCTCTTGCCATCGAGCCCAATCCTGGCGGGAAATTTGAAGGATAACCATCCGATTAAGAAAAGTTAAGTATATCATTAACATGAGTAAGTGCGACACTTGTCAACATGCCACCAGGATGAGTCGACAAGTGGCAAACACTTGGCCGCATGCGTGCTGAAGAAAGGACAAGTGTCCTTTTTAATTATTTAAGTGTTAAGTGTAATAGTGGATATTAAAAGCCCACTAACTAGAGGGGTATAAAAGGCCTCATTTAAGAGAAAAAAAGACAAGAAAAAAACTAAGCAAAAACACTTGTAAACGTATTGTCAGAAGAAAGACCGACCCCAACTTTCGCTCGGTATTATATCAAAAGGCGAATTAGCCATAAATAAACGCTCATTTACATTTTCACGTGTTAAGCTTTTCATACATTTTGCTTGTTGACCGAAACGCACGTCAACACGATCTATCGGACGTGTATGTTGGTTTAGGATACACATGAATTTCTCTTTAATTTTGCTATTATTCAAATAACCCATAAATCCATTGTAATTTATTCAACATAGATAACAATAATATTTCCTAGAATACTTTCTTATTGAACTTAATTAATTTTCATTTTCATTTATCCTTGTTCCAGACAAGAGTAAGCCAGAAGTATGTGGCTCCATACTCAAGCTCAGCATTGATGTGCCTAATGGCAAGTATCCAATGTGTGATTGTCGGCTTTTTCTTCGACCACAGTTTATCAGCTTGGTCACTCCACTCTACCATTAGGATCGTTTCATGCGTCTACTCGGTAATATTTTCTTTTTTTAATTTCATCATGTGATTTTATCTGGAGTCCATCGAATTTTTGACTTTTTCTCCATACCAAAAATATAATTTATCCATGTTTTTCTTAAACATGTTTTTTAATCATTTTTGAGTTTAAATGTCCACTTTACCCTTTTTTTTTTATTTTTAGGGACCGGTACATAATTCGGTACTGAGTTACATGACTCGTAACGCATAACCCGGTACCAAGTTATATTTTGGTGCCGAGTTATGTACTACATCAATTTTTTTGAAAATGACCAAGTTTCTCACCAGAGAATACACGAAGGGCATGACCGTCAGTTTTTAGTCAAAATAACTAAAAAAACATGTTTTTGAAAACACATGGCTATTTTTCATTTTCACAAAACATAAATGAGCAATTTGGCTTATTAGGCTATTACTACTACTAACAATAATAAAATTAAGGGATAATTACAAAAACACCCCTGAGGTTTGGGCTAATTACAAAAAAACCCAGAGTTCTTTGAAAATTACAAAATACCCCTTGAGTTTTGATTCTGTCTTACATTTTTCCCGGTGATTTTCAAAACCATTTCAAAAAAACCCCTCACATTTACAAAAATATTACAGTTACCCCCTTAAATTTAAGGCAAATTGAAACTTGAAGGGTTTTTTTGTTATTTTGAAACATCTCTGGATTTTTTTGTAATTAACCCAAACCTCAGAGGTGTTTTTGTAATTATCCCTAAAATTAATAATAATTTTATTTTTTATACCAGGGAATTGTGTGTTCAGCACTAGCATTTTGCCTGATGTCATGGTGTATAGAAAGGAAAGGACCACTATACGTATCGGTGTTTAGCCCCTTGCTACTTGTTATTGTGGCTATCCTCAGTTGGGCTTTACTTGATGAAAAGCTCTATGCTGGAACGTAAAGTCCATTTCTTACAATCTCCCTGTTTTTTTAATGGAAAGTTTAATTTCATAATCTATAATATTTGAATTTGTGGATGAAATCGATCAAATTGATTAGGTAAAAGTAGAATTACGTGGTTCAAGATATTATAGCACTTTTATTTGCATCTTTTCGTTGTAGGATTGAAGGATTGTATATGTTACTAAACAAAAATACCTAGATTCCCCTTTGACAAAAGGCACAATATATTAATATAGTACTATGAAGGGTAAACAAATATTTAGGTATTCATCTGGAATCTAAAAGTTTGGAATCCATTGTAAAATAATTTAAACCAAATAAGCTCAATGGACTTTTTGTTATCGATTTGAAATCAATATCTTCAGATCCATCAATCCAAATGAATTCTAAATTTCTTCAAAAATATAACTAAAATTGCGAGCATTGTTTTTGCAGAGTTGCAGGGTCGTGTTTGATTGTTTTGGAACTGTACGGAGTTTTATGGGGTAAGAACAGAGAAATGAGCTCGATTCACCATGTTGTGGAAGCAGAGAAGGCAACTCAAATAGCCATCTATGACTTGGAGTCACTTTCTTCCCATCACTCAAAATCGGGCATCGATACTTTTCATGTAATGAGCTAAATGAAGGAGATATTAACGTACAATATGGATTACTTTATCCCATATAATTAGCGAATTTGAAAGAAAAATAATATATCGTTCTTGATACAACCAATTAGAATCATATATATATGTCATTTCTTTTTCATTTATTAAATTTGTCATTTATTTTGTTTTTATTAGAAACGTAAATAAAAGAAAGGGATCATCCACGACCAATGCGTCCAGGCCATGGATGAAATAATATGAAAGGCCAAATCCAAACTTCCATATTGTTATTCGCTGTTAACATTCGTCCAATATAAACATTTGGATTGTGTCAATACTGTCAATAGGAAAACAATTCTAAGTCACAGCAAGCTAATTAAACCACAAAGTTTAATTTGTCAGTGCAAACATATATAAAATTGTAATACATGAAAATTTATTATACTCATTCGTTATTTTATAAAATTTTGAATTATTTTAAGTTACTAATTAGTTTTTTAAAAAGAAATTAAATTAATATCGAGGCATAATTACTTAGATTTTCCTTTTAATAAAAATATACAATAAAAATTTGAGGTATAAATATCTAAAATATACGAAATACTACTTTTACTAAGGATATTTCTGTCCGCATCAAACCCAACTTTATTAAAAGAGTATATATTATATCAACAAGTTTAGAAGGGAAATAGGAAAAATAAAAGAAACAATTTAATTATTACCCAAGTTATGACACAATTATTCTAACAGATAATAAATTTTTGCATGTGGGTAGGTTTCTCACACAAAGCATTTGGACAAAGACTTATATAGGCAGTGGCGGATGCAGGGTTGCAATTTTTGGGGGCGAAAAACAGACCGAGTTCATAAATTTAAACTATGAGGAAAATTTCATATATAATCATAATTAATAGTTTTTATATTGTAAAACACAATAACATGAAGTTTTTATCAATGTTTGGGGAGGGGGCAATTATAAATTAATTCCTTTATTTTAGCTATAAAAAATTAATTTGGAAAACTTTGGGAAGGGGGTTTGGAAAATTTGGGGTGGGGGGGAGGGAGGCAGCCACCCCCCCTTGTTCCCTCCCTCGGTCCGCCATTGTATATAGGACCATCTTACGGGTTGCATTTTGTGAGACGGATCCTCCACGACCCATGGCGCACTCAAAAAACCAATGGCATTTCGCAAATATTAGGCTAACATGCAGATGTGATGATAGCTAAAAAGTATTAGTTTTTCCTCTAAAATGATCACTTTTACTCTGAAAAATATACGTTTTCAAAGTAATTTTTTGGTCGGTGGAATAGTATTATTAGGGGCGGTGATATAGTATCGCTTTAGACTTGAAAAGTATCACTTTTATTAAAAAAAAATATATATCACCCTTTACCCTGAAAAGTATGCGTTTTCAAAGTAACAAAATTGATATTAGTTGTTCCTTTGAAAAATATTAGTTTCTTCCCTAAATAGTATTAGAAGTTTTCTAAAAAGTATTAATTTTCCCTAAAAAGTATTAGTATTTTCTCTGAAAATTATTTAGTAGTTCTCTAGTAAGGTAGTAGGTTTTTTTTTTAAAAAAAAGTATTAGTTTTCCCTGAAAAGTATTGGTTTATAGTAAATTGTGTGATGTGTATGCTTGTGTGCTTGGCTTTACAAACTTCAGTTTGTGCCGATGTCAGACATTATATTATCAAACAAAGAGGCTAGGCCAAGTTACCTTAGTTTCTTCAACCTTTTTCCTCATTGCACTTCATCAAACACCTTATGGGCAATCTCAAGAGCAAGAATTATTTCTGAATTTGGGGAAGGGTCCACTACTGACTTATCAAGCAATTTCAAGTTCTTTCTTCTTTCTTCAAAAATCTGGAAATTTTGAACTCTAACAACCACCAAAAATGATTGGAATTCTAAGAATAGCAAAAATATTTTGTTAAAGTGATTTCTTGTAGATATTGAATCCAAAGTTTAGAAACTCATTGAATTTCAGAAAGTTTGGTGCAAAACCCAACATATTCAGACAACTTCTGTAAATACGCAAATCAAATCCTAAAACATAAAACACGAATTAATATATTTACTGTTATTTCGTTATCTATTGTTGGTGTATGGTTTAGGTGGAACCTTTGACACACAGGAGGGATGGTGGTCACTCAAGAATAGAAGAGGGGAGAGAGGAAAGTAGGAGGGAGCGAGAGATCAGGGATGGGGATGGCGTGACAACCATCAAACTTTTTTTTTTTTTTTTTTTTTAAGATTGGATATGGATCCAGGTTTGGTTGTTGGATCCGTCTTACGAATTTAGATCCATAAGACGGTCTCATAAGAGACCTTCTCAATCATTGTGGGTGAGTAAATTTCCATCATTGGTTTGATCTCGTGATGAAAAAGTGTGGCTTAGGTCTTATTTGAATTATTATGTATATATGTTATATGTTATGATGCTTTGTAACATGTATTCTTATTTAAAAAGAAATGTATTGTGCACTATAAAGCCAATTTTGCTATATATATCTGATAGGGGGTTGAAAACAAAATACTCACAAGTTTCTCCTTCAATCACAAATAGATTAATCATTTGGATGGATCAATTTGAAGTTGAGGATTTCATTCTATAATGACAAATACATTGAGTTAGTTTGGATACAATCAATTTCAAATCCTTAAGATCATATTTTGAACTATATATTTTGAGTCATTGTGATGGGAAGAGGATATCACATAATTAACCTTATATGTATTTATTGAAATCCTTCCCAAATCCCCCTTAATATGTATTTTCCCATCCAAATGCAACTAGCTTATATTCATTGGCCAAAGGATAGAAGAAGACATGGAACAAAGACCTCTCGAACAAGTAGCATCTATGGCAAGGTTATTTCTCAATGCTTCATTTGAATTAGTAAATTTGAAGGCGACGATTAATCAAATGATCCATATATAATAATAAATTTACTGAGGTTACGTTTGGATGAAATGATTTATTTAGGGGGGATATAGGTAGTGGTTTTCAAATGATGTATAAAATGTATTTAAAATTTACCACCACGATTCAAAAAAAAAAATCAAAATAAGAGCAAAAAAGATTTGAAATCCGTTGTATCCAAACAAATTAAAAGACAATTTCTCCCTTTATAATAAGAAAATGATTTATACTTCTTAGCATTGTTAATTATGACCCATGTATGACAAATGTTATGGTGATTAATTACTAATCTTCTTGTAGCTTGCCGAATGGATATTTTTGTAATGATGATAAGGATTGTTTTTCCACCTCGTAGCTTGTCTTGCTTTCTTTACATTTACATGGAATTATTTTTACATTACTTAAATATTCTTTATCTATCTACCTATATCTCTTATATATGAAATAGGTCTAAGTGTATTTCATAGCCCATTATTATTCAAGTTTTGGGTTTTGGCCTTGATTTTATTTCAGTTGACATAATTGTTGTCATTTGTATCTAATTGTGATTTGGAAAATATAGATAGAATAATAAATTATAGATTGATAATTAGCAGTTGAAGATTTCTGCATGCAAAGGTTAATTTAGGCTCTCTTTGGCATGCATTGTTCCTAAAATAGTTTAAATATAATATCAAGCATACCAAAACTTGACAAATATAAAAATTTAGTAGCTAGGTATCAATTTCATTACTAAATACTAATTATGCACTTTTCGTTTCAGTGTAAGATGATCAAAAAAGTGTGTCGCGAACCAAGTCGTTTTTGACTATTTAACATTCATAAATAAAATGAAAGAAATTAATAGTAAATTCTGAAATTAAAACTGCGTACATTATGTAATATAAAGCTAATCCACCAATAAGAATTGATCTAATTAAGTGAGTTAAGCAATTGAAACCCCATATCACTGAATCTTTTTTATCCATCATATGTTAGCAGCAGCCCTCATTTTTCTTCGGTAAAGATCGGTCACGCCAAAAGTAAAAACCCATGTCAGAAAGTATACCAATTTATGAAAATACCATTGACATATTAATTTTTTTTAATATATAAAACTATTAGTATTCAAATCTATATTCATCCCCAAAGGATTTTAATTCAATTCTAATTAGCTTAAGTTTTGAAGAAGCTCAAATCTAGAATAAGGGGCTCGAATATAAGTCTTATTTATTATTGGGATAAAGACACAATTGCCCTATTTTTTTAGAAACACAAAAACTCATGTCAGACCGTCTAACGGGTCTGACCTGTTAGACGGGTCTGACCCGCGGATCCGGTGGCATTTCCGTAATATTAGCAGTGATGTTTTAGTAGTTTTCAGGGAGCACAAGTATTAGCAGTCCTTCTGAAATGTATTAGTCGTCCTTCTAAAAAGTATTAGCAGTTCTTCTGAAATGTATTAGTAGTTTCTGAAGAGTTTTTAGTATTTTCTCCGAATATACTCCCGAAATGTATTAGCAATCCCTCAAAAAAGTATTAGTAGTTCCTCGAAAATGTATTAGTAGTTCCTTGAAATGAATTAAATTTTTCTCTGAAATGTATTAATAATCCTTACGAAAAGTATTAGTGTCCTTCTAAAAAGTATTTAGCGATTCTTCGTAATGTATTAATAGTTCCCCTTAATATAATTAAATTTTTCTCACGAAATGTATTAGCAAATCTTACGAAAAGTATTAGTCGTCCTTCTAAAAAGTATTAATGATTCTTTTGAAATGTATTAGTAGTTCCCTGAAGAGTTTTAGTATTTCTCATGAATATACTCTGAAATGTATTAGTTGTCCATCGGAAAAGTATTAGTAGTTTCTCGAAAAAGTATTAGTCATTTCTAGAGAGTATTTTATTAGTGCTCCGCAATGTATTAGTTTTTCTTATAAAATGTATTAGTAGTTCTCCATAAAAGTATTAGCTGATACTAAGACTTGTATCATTTAGTGCAATATTCATTCTTCATATCACCTGAAGAAAAAAACAGAGCATCATCACCACGAGCCATCACCACGGTAGGGGACTATGGTTTTCAGACCTTCTATACATTTTCATCATCAAATGATAAAACGATCGGTCTAGCTTGTGTCCTTCTGACTTTAGCCCATCAAAAAGTTCTTCAGCTTCTTCCAGCATCAGCTTTTGTAAAAAGTTGCTATCAGGATTTTGTACGTGTCCAAGTGAGGGTTTAGACCAAGCTTTCTCATTTCGCGCATCAACGAGGCAGATTCTTCAGGCCTACAATCTCTACAATACATTAGGATTAAAGTATTATAAGTTTCTTCATCGGGTTCAAATCCAGTTCTTGGATTCGCTAGTAAACTTGAACTGTCTTCTTATAATCCTCTATATTAGTATACAACTTCGGGATTAGGGCTCCAATCACGAGTTTGTATGTGATTTTTTTTTAATTTTTGGCAGTACCGGGTCATGGGCTGGGGCGATGGGTCATGTATTTATACCCGTCTAACGGATTTAGATCCGTTAGACGGTCTGACAGGAGACTAGCTCTTTTAGAAAAGATCCCTGCAAATACACTCCCTTCTTTTTTCCTGGACTGCAAATATGCTCCACTGTTTTTTCTGGACTACAAATACGAAGCATCTCTTTGCTTTTCTGCAAATACACTTTAGCGTATTGAACACAATTTCACGTTGCAAACGGAAATCCATCCGCAACATAGATCTCAAAAACAATCGCAAACTCAAAAGCATAGACAAATTTGCAACAACAACCAAGAGAACAATCCAAAGAGAAAGAAAAAAAACAAAATCGCAAAAACAAGAAGAGAAATAACGAATAAATCGTATAAAATCATAGAAAATCGCAATAAAAACCAGAAAAAAAAAAAAAGTTCAAGGTAATCAACAAGTACTATTGATCTCAAAAGGCTTTATTTTATTGAAACTCATTGCTTCGAAATATATTTTAATTTATCCGGTACTATTTTCATTGTTTTCTTCGTTTTTCAATTTAAAAAATAAATAAATTTATATATATTTTATATTAAATTAGTGATTCTTGTTGAAGTTATTCATTTGAATTAGCTAAACTCGTTGGTTATAAATTCAATCCTTTCAAAATTATTTCAAATTTATTTTATAGTTGTTGCAAAATTATTTCAACAATGTTTATGCTTCATATTTGCAATTGTGTGTCAAATTAACCATCTATCTGCAATTGTTTGAATTGATTATTTGAGTTGCATCAAAGTTTTTTCAATCATGTTACAAACGTGTTTCAACTAATACAATGGTGCTAGAACACTCGAACATGGAGAAGAAAAATGCGAGTAGATGTATGAATTATGTATATCCATATATCTATCTATACTCTCTTCGCAATGCAATCTTTGGACTTGGACCCATGCCCATTGAGCGGGGGCATAGCCCAAGCTCTGGCAGAGCCGATATGCGTACACGTTCATGTGGCCCACAAGTGGTCATCGATGTGTTTTATGGTTTATCTAAGTCATAACACCTTCTAATATAAAATAATCTTTTAAACCAATGTAGGATGAGGCTTAACCTTTCATATTTTCTTTACATAACGTATATTCGAGTGTCCAACTTTGTGTATTAATTTGTCACTCGTTGAAATTCAACTTTGAGAACTTAAAATACTACTATCATCTACTCGGAACATAGATTGACAATATGTCATTTATTTACTCAATAATTAAATATTTAGCCACAAAAACCTTAGTCAAAGTAGGGTCAACAACCACTTTATACAACCAGTTTCCAACTTGATTTTCATAATTAAATTTTTTTATTTGTATTATTTTATATATAATTGAATTTATTTATTCTATATTATAAATATTAAAAATTCGAAATTGAACAAAAGTTTATATTGTATGAAAATGTTAGCAGCAAATAGCAATGGATGTTTTGAATTTTGGCCTTTAATGTTATTTCAGGGGACATTACTATTGTTATCTCTAAATGTGATTGCAAAACATAAGGGAGAATCATAAATTATAGGATTCACATTTCCTATTCCGTTCTTCTATTCCACTTTCTATTCCACAAGATTGGATGAATGATAAATGTAGATACATTCACGCAATCAATCACCCATGTTTATTTCAATGGCATGTATTATTAATCAATCTTGTGGATTAGGACGTGAAATAGGAGAATGAAATATGAAATTTTGTCCCCCCTAAAATAGTCATGAAAAAATAAACACACAATCCAAAAAAAAAATTCCACGAAAGAAGAAGAAATGAAGAACCATAAGGCTTCGATTATCTATGCATTATTTCAGATATTTTGGCGGTCAAACAATGCCCTAGACCCTGAAATGGGCACTCCACAGACTCAACTAACAACTGAAGATGAACAACGTACAAACTTTGCTAATTTATTTTACAATCTTTTAATTTGTTTAAGTTATCATGATTATTTATTAGTTACTATGTTGTATTTAATAGGGAGAGTGTTATGTCGTCTTCTTTGAATAATATTGTGTCAAGACTCACATCCAACCAAATAGTTAGTTATGTTAGTTAATATCCGGTTATATTAGTTTAGAAGTTGTTATTGTTTATAGCCATTAGATCAATGATGAATCTTGGATTGTACTGCTATATATAAACTCATCAGCAGAGTCATTTATGATTCATTCAATAATATGATCAATTTTCATCACTCTTGAATTCATTATTCTACATGGTATCGGTTGAATAACATCTCCATTTCATTTGCAACTCGAGTTTCTTCCGTGATAATCAAGTCCTTCTTGATCTTCCTTCATAGCTCTCGAATCTAATCCTATGATAATCAAGTTCTTATTGATCTTCTTTCACGATTTCTATATTCCTTTGTGTTTTATCGATATTCGACCGATTATCTTCAAGATTTCAAGAATTCTGGTTTAATGGCTCCACAAATCAATTTGGTGATGACTTCTTATCTCCTTACTTCCTTCATCCATCGATAACCCTGGAGCTTTAATAGTCTACGAGCCATTCAATAGAGATAACTACCCTTCTTGGAGCCAGTGCGATTGTATGGGCATGAATGTTAAAAAACAAAAAGGTTTTATAGATGGTTCTTTACCCGCTCTGCACCCTCTACATCATTCTATACACTTGCGGCAAAGAGCAAATAACCTGGTACTTTCTTGGATATTAAATTCCATTTCTAAAGATATTAGACGAGTTTGCTTTATTTCAACTCTCGCTCAAGAAGTTTGGGACGAGCTTAAAACTAGATATGTTCAAGTGACGGCCCTAGAGTCTTCCATCTTGAAAAGTCCCTCAGTTCTATCTCTCAAGGTGATTCTTCTGTAACTGCATATTACAACCAATTCGAAGGATTTTGGGATGAATATGTCAGCTTTAGAGCTATTCCCAAATGTTCTTGTGGCATGTGTACTTGCAATATTCCTTCTATAATGGCAGCCACTCAACACAATGATTCAGTGATCAAATTCCTTGTTGGTCTTCATGAATCTTATGCCCAGATAAGAAGTCAACTCCTATTGGCTTCTCCTTTACCTTCACTTGCTAAAGTATACTCACTTTTACTCCAAGAAGAAGCTCAAAGAAGTCTGAACAATACTCTTCCTGTTACTGTTCCATTGGATTCTATGGCTATGCTTGCCAAACAACAGTTTACTAACAAGAATACTTTCAACAAAGACAAAAAGAAGCATAAATGTTCTCATTGTGGCTTTACAGGCCATACTATAGACAAATGCTTTCAGTTAATAGGATATCCTCCTGAATGGAAGGGTCCAAAAGGCCCTAGAAATGCTAATTCATCTGCAAATGCGATGTTGTTGCATCTCCAAGTCAAGATACTTCAACAGACAATCCCATCTTCTCTCAAGAAATGATGCAACAATTTTTTACTTTTGCTAAGAACTTCCAAGGAAATAATGCTCATAATAATGGTAACACAGAGGCTTCACATTCTGCAGCCACTTCAATTTCAGGTATATCTCATTCATGTTTTCATGCTAGCACTTCTCCCAAATGGATCTTTGATACTGGAGCTACAGATCACATGGTCTGTGACTCATCTTTATATATTTCTACTCCACAATCTATTTCCACTCCTATTCATCTTCCAAATGGTCAATCCACATTAGCTACTAAAATTGGTGATATAAAATTGTCTAATGATTTGATATTAAAACAGGCTTTATATGTGCCAGACTTTACTTACAATTTAATTTATGTATCCCAACTAGTTAAAGATTCGAATATGTATTGCATTTCCTCTCTTCATAATGTATATGGCGGGACATGAATACAATGAAGAGGATTGGTTGGTGAGCAAAGAGGTGGCCATTATCATTTTCTCTGTCTTTTGTGGCCTCACGCCTCAAATAAATCTTTGTTATGGCATTCAAGATTAGGCCACATTTCTTCAAAACGTTTGTCATTACTTTCTCGATTTAGTTCCATCTTGTCAAAGCTTTCAATCTTGTGATGTTTGTCATTTAGCTAAACAAAGAAAATTGCCCTTTAATAAAAGTTCTTCTATTACTAATGCTCCTTTTGATCTTATTCATTGTGATTTATGGGGTCCTTTCTCACATATATCTCACAATGGTTTTAAATATTTCCTTACCATTGTTGAGGATTTTTCCAGATGTACATGGATATACATGTTAAAGAATAAGTCTGATACACAAAAATCATTAGAGATTTTTTATAACATGGTCAATACACAGTTTGATAAAAGAATAAAGATATTAAGATCTGATAATGGGACTGAATTCATTCTCCCTATGTTTTATGCTTCAAAAGGTATTGTGCACCAAACCAGCTGTGTAGAAACACCACAGCAGAATGGTTTAGTTGAAAGAAAGCACCAACATCTCCTTCAAGTTGCAAGGGCATTAATGTTCCAATCAAAAGTACCTATTTCATTTTGGGATGATTGTATTCTTATTGTTGCCCATATTATTAACAGAACCCCTACCCCTTTACTTGATAATCTAACACCTTTTCAGAAACTTTTTAACAAAGTGCCTGACTACAATCACCTCAAAATCTTTGGTTGCTTGGCTTATGCTTCCACTTTGACAAAACAAAGGACTAAATTTCAGCCTAAAGCTTGTAAATGTGTTTTCATTGGTTACAAAATGGGTACAAAAGGTTACAAATTATATAATTTGACCACCAAACAAGTTTTCACATCTAGAAATGTTCAGTTTTGTGAGGATATTTTTCCATTCAATGATAATACTGAAGATCAGACTTCTATTTCTATGCCTCTTTTTCAAAATGTGTCTTTTGATGATAATGCCTGTGATATTTTACCTTATACTGAGAATGTTTTGTTGAATGATAACGTTTCTAATGTTCACTCTACATTAGCTAATGACAGTGTTGACATGAATGATCATCAAAATATAGCAGATGCTCATAATCATGTTCAAAATACAGAACAAGCCACTGATGCTCAAATTTCAGAACAAATATCTATTGTTCCAATTTCAGAACAAGATGTTGAAGCCTCAGAAAATCCTAGAAGATCTTCTAGATCCAAAACTACCTCACATTATTTTCAAGTATATGATTATAATCTACCCCTTTCCTTACATAAACATTCTTCAGCTCAGCTTGCCTCTTCAGGCAAACAATATGACATTTCCTCTTTCTTATCCATTTGATAAACTCTCTATTAACCATAAAGATTTCAACGCTTCTATTTCTAATCTTCGAGCCTATGACTTATGATCAAGCTAGCAAACATGCTCAATGGATAGAAGTTTATGCAAAAAGAGATCAAGCTTTAGAAAAGAATTGTTAGGAATTTTATTGTTTAGATTTTGATGAATGCCATGTAAAACTTAGAATACAAAGTTGGCACCCCAATTTTTATTGTAAAATGCATTGTAATAAATAGAGTGGCCAAAGCCGAGTTAAGTCGCCTACGCCCTAACATGCAAGAAGACAAATCAAGACTTGAAGGAAGACTCATTGCGAGGCAGTGAGTATGGCAAAGAAGAGTAGACAGGAACTCTATGGAGAAGCGGTGAGATGCGGTGAGTGGAGCATCATCAAGTCAACTCAAGAAAAGCCAAGTCTCAAGTTGAAGTGCTGGAAGAATCATCCAATGATTGGAAGATGACTCTAAGTCACCTGGGGAAAGCAAGGAAACGCATGATCAAGTCGAGATAATCGTAAAAGATCCGTTGCACGTAAATCAAGAGATTTACTTAAACAAGTAATATCTCCATACCACCTTTCTCGAGTGCTCGAGTCCCAGGAAGCGTGCAAAAGGAATGAACCAATGGGAAGCACTACATCGTGTCGAACTCAAAAAGGTGAAAGAACAATTCATACGAGGAAATGGCAATTCCAAGGATCGCAACAAGACAAGCTAACGATCGCAAGTGACTTTCAAAAATAAGCCTATCTCTTCAACGGACAAATTTTTGAAAGTTCACTATAAAAGGTTGAGGAGTTTGTTTGAGAAGTAGGACACACATGTGAGATATACAAGCATATTAGAAAAATGAAACATTCTCAATCCTCAAGCCTACATTACGAAGAACATCAATCCAACACTCACTGTGAAGGAAAGATAACTTCAATCGGTTGAAGAAGAAAAAATGAAAACAAGGGGTCTACATTCGGGAAGGATTGTAGGAAGGTTCAAGGTCGAACCAAGTCTTAAGCTTTTGGAGGGCTTCGTGATCAAATCCAAAGAGCTTGAGCAAGTGAGTCAGTAGTAGCAAGGCAAAATTTGCCTGTGAAGAAGCTTCGAGTCGCACGAGAAGCCGGTGAGTGATCAAGGCGTCTCATCGAGTCCCAAAGGATCGAGTCGGTGTGTGATCAAGACTTATATCGGGACTGTTACCACTTTGTAAACCGATCATTACCTAGTGGATTCCTCCGGGGAGTTGGAGAAGAGAGGAGTAGAAGAATTACCCCATCTTCGAACCTCTATAAAAACTTTCTTTGTGTCATTTACATTTCAAAGATTTTAATTCCCGCATTTTTAATCGCTATATACCGGGCCGATAAATTTGCTATCCACTTGATAATTTATAAGTACTAAACCAAGCACTAAACTCTTGCTTAATCAAACTTAAGGGTGTTAAGTCTTTTTGAAAACAAAACCACAATCGAGTTAATTTAGTGCCAACGGTGAGTTATTCCTTCAATGGCTCGGTTGAGTGTTGAGAGATTAACTCTTTGTGTGGATCAATTGATTGTCCATCAAGATTTGTGTAGTATCAACTCGAATATTTAAAAAGGACTAAATCGAAAATTTGGTAAGGTTTATTCAACCCCCTTCTAAACCTTACACTTACACCCCTTGGGACCTACAAGAATAACACATGGTCTTTAGTAGATTTACCTCCTAATAAACACCGCATTGGATGTAAATGGGTATACAAGATTAAGTATAAATCGAGATAGTTCCATTGAAAGGTACAAGGCAAGGCTAGTTGCCAAAGGGTACACACAAGAGAAAGGTCTTGATTATTTTGATACCTTCTCACTGTTATTAAGATCACTCTTGTCGGACTCATTTTGGCTATGGCGTGACGAGGATGGTTCCTCCATCAGTTAGATGTTAACAATGCATTTTTGCATGATGATTTGAATGAAGAAGTCTACATGAAACCTCCTCATGGTTTTGATGTTTCTAATCCCAATATGGTTTGTAAACTGAACAAGAGCCTATATGGTCTCAAATAAGCATCAAGGCAATGGTTTTTAAACTCACATCATGTTTGATTACATATGGTTTTATTCAATCCAGGTCTGACTCTTCCTTTTTTATTAAATCTGATACAAGTTCATTAACTGCTCTTTGTGTTTATGTTGATGACATTATCTTGGCAGGAAACAATTTAACAGAAATTCACAAGATTAAGCAACATCTTGATGATATTTTTACTACCAAAGATCTTGGTACTTTGAAATATATATTGGGAATTGAAGTAGCAAGAAATTCCAATGGCATTAGTATTTGCCAAAGAAAATATGCTCTTGATATCTTAATCAAGCAGATTACCTTGGTTGCAAACCAAGTTCCACTCCCATGGATTCAAAAATGGATT
This sequence comes from Rehmannia glutinosa, assembly GCA_016081115.2. Lineage (NCBI taxonomy): Eukaryota > Viridiplantae > Streptophyta > Magnoliopsida > Lamiales > Orobanchaceae > Rehmannia > Rehmannia glutinosa. Next base: position 5,222,103 of record CM071926.1, read on the forward strand.
TTCATACCTCAGATGCTTCTCCTCTGGATGATCCTTCTATTTACGGAAGATTAGTTGGTCGTTTATTATATTTAACAATAACTAGGCCAGAGTTGTCCTATAGCATTCAGACCTTAACTCAATTTATGTCTAATTCTACTTCATCTCATTTGACAAACCACACACAGGATCTTAAGATACATAAAGTCCACACCGTGCAAAATTTGTTTTATTCATCAAAGTCATCCACTCATCTCCATGCATTCATCGATGCAGTTGGGCCAGATGCCCGGATACAAGAAGGAGTATTAGTGGAATTGCCATCTACTTAGGATATTCTCTAATCTCATGGAAAGCTAAAAAGCGACCAAATCAAGTAGCTCCTCCTCGTGAGAGTATAGAGCCGTAGCTCACAGCAACTTGTGAGCTTCAATGGTTAAGCTACCTACTTAATGATCTACAAGCCCCCTTATCTAAACCAGCCACATTGTACACGATAGCAAATCGAGACATCGATAGCAAATCACAAGTTGCTATCTGCTATCTCCCAAAACTCTTGTCACCATGAAAGAACAAAGCACATCCAAATCGATTGTCATTTCGACGAGAAAAGATCAAGAAGGACTTCTCAAGATCATCCACATTCCTCTACTCTCAGCAGTTGCGTTATTATGACTAAACCATTACCCCCTCAATTATTTCATTTTTTTACTTCCAAGTTGGGCATGGTAGACATCCACGCTCCACTTACGGGGGGGTGTCAAGACTCACATCCAACCAAATAGTTAGTTATGTTAGTTAATATCCGGTTATATTAGTTTAGAAGTTGTTATTGTTTATAGCCATTAGATCAATGATGAATCTTGGATTGTACTGCTATATAAACTCATCAGCAGGGTCATTTATGATTCATTCAATAATATGATCAATTTTCATCACTCTTGAATTCAACTATTCTACATATTGACATTAAAGTTTTTGAGCTTATAGTTGATAAACAGTGAAATATTTTGTCTACAATTATAATGTTTTGGAATAGAAAGTGGAATATTTCATATCATATTCTACAAGGTTGGATGAAAGACAAGTGCAAATACACTCAAATAACCAACCACCCATGTTTATCTCAGTAACACGTGTTATTCATTCATCCTTGTAGAATAAAAAATAAAATAGAAGAATAGAATAGGAAATTTGGTCTCAAATAGGATGGATTCAAATTTTCAGTTCTATTATTCTATTCCATAAGGTTGAATGAATGATAAGAGTGTTAGTCATTTCTTTGAGTCGAATTCGACAGACTTAAGATTGACACTTGGCAGAAATTGATGAAGGTGGGATTCCAGAAATTGTTGAATCATTTGCTGGTGGTGGGATTTGAGAAATTATTGAATTGGTGCGGGTGGCTGCGGCGGAATTTCAGAAACCCTCCGAGTAAACTCTCGAATGTGAGCCACTAATGTTTTTCTTTCCTCACCAGCTAGATAAATATTCCACCTCAATTGTTCTAATATCTTCGATATTGTCCAAATAGTGATACTATTCCAACAAGGTACGTCACCATCAAAATTCCATATATCACGTACGCATGCGTTCTTTTGTGGAGATACACTCTGACGAAAAGCCTCGCCGACCATCATCACGTAGACCATAATGTTGTTCACCAAAAAGAGTGCGGCATCGCTGCATTTTGTTGCAAGAATGATCCATTTCTCACAGAGGGCTGCCCTTTGTTGTTCAAGTTCTTTCAAGACCTCCTTTTGGTTGTTTGAGATAAATCCTACAAAAAATAAAGACAATTACAAGTTTATATCAACTCTTAAATCTATTAGATACATTAACAATATGTAAGTGCTCCGGTGCTTTTCTTTTTGTTATTTTTATAGTTTTGTAATTTATGTATATATATAGTTTATGTTGTTTATAAGTTGCTTCTATATTGTTTTCAATGTTGTTTTGTTGTTTCTTTATTGTTTCAATGCAACTTTTACCTATTTTTAAGCTATTTATGTTCTCGTATTGTTTTCTATATTAGTTTTGTTGTTTAAGGGTTTTTTCGATTAATTTTCAATTTTGTTCGTTGTTTCCATGTTTTTATCAATGTTTCTAATGTATTGGATCAAAAATTAAATTATGTTTTTTAGTTGAAATATTAGATATCATATCAATCGAAAAATTGATAAACATAATCTTATTCCATCTTTCTAAATAATAATAAGTGTTAACCAAGAATAATACTAAGAGTTGGATTCGGTTGCCCTTAATGTGAGGGATATCACACGAGTTTTGTAAAATTTCACACCTTTTATCTTGTTTGGTTCAAAGAGCTCCAGCCTGAAATTTCTTGGGCCCGGTGATTTATCACCAATATGGTTATACCATATCCCACCCCTAGTGGTGGGATGTAGATCAACCCCCTTTATCTTTCAATATGCATTTACCTAAGTACCCTTAAATTTGCCTTCCAAGTACAACAAGCTCTGTTACATTCATTTTATCCAAAATTTCCTTCCGCCTCTCTCACTTGTTTTCTCCCTCACCGAGGCTTTACACAAACCCCAAAGCAGCGCTGCGTATCATAATAAGTACGATCATTTCGGTTTAGTTTACTTTTCTTGTTTTTTTGAGGAATGTCATGGTTCTATATGATTTCTTCATTTCCATTTTTTTATATCATTGCAGATTTTCTTCTTCGAGTTCTCGGCGTCGGTTTCGTCGCCATTTCGTCTTAGGTTTTTAATCTTCAGCTCCTTCTTTCACCTCATGTTTGTTATTGTCGAATGCTTTGTTTCACTAGGCTATGTCATTAGTTAGCTTTTGAGAATATGATGGTTGTTTTTATTAATTTGATTCAGTGAAATATGATGATTGTTGAAGCTTATTTTATAGAAAGTATCCCTTAAATTTGTTGGATTTGTTTACCTGTATGAATTTTCCCAAATCTGAAATAATGTTATTCTTTGAAATTTATTTCAATTCGTGCCTTTGAGAAATGTCTAAACACAACATAAATTTTTTCTGATGATTGTTTAAAATTTGGGATAAATATTTTCTAGCTGCAGTATTTCTTGAAAACAAATATTGATATGTTGTGTTTGTTTTCATACTATCAATCCTCATTGCAGCATTGGTGCTAGAGATGGCTGAAATTTCAAGGAGAAGGGCTGAGATATTTTTAGTAATTGAAGAAGTAATGGTAGAGAGTTTTTCGTAATGAATATATTGGTTCGAACAATTCGAATGCGAGCTAGAAATCGAATAACAAATCATCTTTTGTAGGAACTAGATATCGTATGGTAGATAGGATACCTAAACAAGTCGAGCATTTAAATGACTTAATTGCACTTAATGATGTAGATTGCCTAGATAGCTTAAGGATGACGCGAGGTGCATTTGCTAGATTGTGTTACTTGTTAAAGCATCTTTGGGATCATGTTAGATTCTAGATATGTGTCCATTACAGAGAAAGTATCCTTATTTCGTTTGTGCTCACCCATCATAAGAAAAATCGGGTTGTACGTTTTGATTTCAAGAGGTCTGGGCAAACAGTCAGTAGGTAATTCCATGATGTTTTAAATGCTATTTTGAGGCTACATCATAAGCCAATTGAGGAAAATTGCACCAATCCGAGATGGAAATGGTTTAAGGTAAATATTAATGTAATTTACTTCCTCCAAATAAACAAGAGACAATTCAATACCAAAAATTCTTCATCCTCTATAAATTTTGACATAACCTATGGTATCCGTAGGGTTGTCAGGTGCTTTAGATGGTACCTACATCAAAGTAATGGTATCTGAGTCAGATAAGGCGAGATATAGAACAAGGAAATGCGAGATAGCCGTTAATGTTCTTGGCGTATGTGATATAAATATGAAATTCATTTACGTGTTAAGTGGTTGGGAAGGTTATGGTACGGATTGTAAGATTTTACGTGATGCGATTTACTAGGCCAAATGGTTTGAAAGTCCCCAAAGGTATCGTATATAAAATAATAACGTTTTTCCGGTTAAACTTGGCTTCTGTTGTTGACTTTCACATTTGGTAGTTCAAATTGAATAACATTAAAAAAATTAACTATACCGATGACAGTAATTTTTATCTATGTGACAGTACACGAATGCCGAAGGATATTTAACTCCATACAAAGGGTTAGATACCATTTGAATGATTGGGGGAGGGAATGGCCATTCCACAAAATCTGCGTTAATTTTTCATTATGAACCACTCGAAAGCTCGTAATGTTATTGAACGGACTTTTGGTCTCTTGAAAAATTGATAGGCCATTCTTCGAAGTCAAACATTTTATGATATAAAGATCCAAAATAGGATGATTATGGCATGTGCTCTTCTGCATAACTTCATCCGTTTAGAGTTGCTTATTGATCCAATGGAGGATGAGTTAAGCGATGAAAATGATGATGATGATGATGATTATGATGATGCGAACATGGAATTTATTGACACCGTAGAGTCGTCACAAGCCTGGTCTAATTGGAGAGATAATTTATCTCATTCCATGTACAACGAGTGGAGAGGTTTAAACTAGATTGTAGTGATTTTAGAAAGAAAGTGTACCAAAATATTCTGAGTCTTTATTGTCAACAATTTCCAAAATATTTTGGCTTGATGACTGTTACATTCAGTTTATCCTATGTTTGGGTATTTTCATTAGTAATGTTTGTCTTTGATAATTTAATGCTTCGATTTTTTCTCGTGAAAGTTACTTGCTATCCTATTTACAACGATCGGGTTAATATATTTGGGAAAAACAGGCAACGGAGAATACGCAGAAGGATTCGCCTAAACGGTCAATAACGTGTTAAATGGTACAACGACTCGGACAAAGAGCCCCAAATCAATTTCAAAACTTGTTCGATGAGAGCCATGACAAAACCGAGAATATGTCCGTTTATCAACCGAGAATATGGCCACTCAAAGAAACCACACCTACGGTCCCCGCAATGTTTCGTTATTTAAATTTCACTATTAATTTTACAACATAGTGTTTGTTTCAGTAGGCGCTTATTCTAGTTTATATATAAAATTAAGCGGCTTAATCACAAAAAAAATCAACGTATAGGACAACCGTGAAATCTATGGCCGGATTTTTCTTAGTCCACGATGTCTTTAATGGTACTTCAATGCCACGATCACAAAACTTGATAATGACGGACTTTCTCGGTATGGTGACCAATTGAGTTTGAGTTGCTTGGGGACACTACACATACCACGGATATTAAAAATAGAAATTGAGTATTCTAACAACTACACGAATCATCCTAGGATCACAACATTTGACAAATATATTTCTCTAGAAAACATATTTTTAGGTTGGAATACAAACAACAAACAAAGATACATTATCACATTACATAAGTTTGCATAGTATCACGTTGATACCCTATGAAATCGAACTACAGAGAACTGAAACAAATAACAAACTGAAGCGAAGTTGAACATCACTAAAATTATGTAATCAAAAACAACATTGTGAGCATCAATGTGTATATATATGTGTGAAGCCCTCGATTTTTTATTCGAACATGTACTTGTTTCACGTATCGTCCTTGTATTAATTTGACTATTTTACCGCGTCGCTTTGACGGGTAAATATTAATGATAAATATATTTTGCATTTAATTTCTTTTATCTATTACTTGTGGTCATAATTATTTATTAATTCTATTTCGCAATAATGATCACTTGATCGATCATCATTTGTGTATCTATTAGTCACCTTAGAATTTTAAGAGACTATTTATTTTAGAAATTTTTACCTTATAGAATTAAGAATTCGATTTAGAATAAGTGATCATGAGACTCATAAGTGATCAAGGAAATCACTAATTATTTTGGAGATTGATATTATTCATCTATTATCATCAATTTTGGGACAAAAAAAAGTATGGAAATACCACAACTACCCCCCCTCATGTTGGACGGCCATGATGTATATTTTGGTGTAGAAATAACTCCCAACTCTTGTACATGTTCTCCTTATGTATTCATCTTGTGTATTTTTACACCATTAATTCAAACCTACATCTTAGATTAATCTACCAATTCCCCACCTCAATAATTACCAAACAAAAGTGATTCCCCCCTAAACTTAGCATTTTGGCTAATTGTCCCTAGTAAAGTTGCCTATTACTATTTTATGTCTTAATTCCCCAATTATTAACCTCATAAATCATTTAATCAAAACAAAATAAAATTTTTGTATCCTCCCACCCCATGTGGACGGCCAAATGGCCCTTGGTGAACAAAAAAATTTGTTCAAGTTTTATTCTTCACATTTCATTTCACCAACACAAAATTCTTCCAAGTCTTGTATATCCTCGTATCTCTCTCTAAAAATCCTCCTACCTCTCTCTACACATTTCTTCTTCTTCTTCACAAACGCTTAACCAAAACTTCAAGAATTCATCTCCCTACTCCTTCATCAAATTCGAACCATCACCATACCAAGGTAAGGAAAATTTCTTTTCAATCCATTTTTGATATCACCTAACTCATCTCTTTAACCTTCTAATTTAAGTTTGATTTTTGATTTTGAGGTATACCTAGAAGACCTTTGAAGATATTAAGAGACTAGTCATCTTGAAGAAAAATTGTGAAGAAGTTGGACTATAAGGTAAGAAATGGAATTTTTGGTACATTTTCTTCTTCTCTTTCTAATTTCCAAATTTTGACACTCCATTTTTATTTTTGGAGTTTTAGGGGCTGACCTTGGAGGTTAACATTAAGGGTGACCAAAATCTTACACTTTGAAGCCATTACTAGTCACACTTTACTCACTACACAAGGTAAGTGTAGTATTTCCGATTTTCTCACCATCTTCTTCTTCCCCTTAAATTTTTAACCACATTTTCTAACTCCTATATTTTTTTTGATATTCCTTGACTTAGGGGCTGACCTAAGTCATTCCTTCATTGAGAGAGATTTATTCCATTTTCACCAACAAATCGATCTTTAAGGTGGGTGGAAAAATTCTTTCAACTTCTAGGTGTTTTATTTAAAAATGCATGTAGTATTTTGATTTTGAGCACTTGGGATATATATTATGTATTTCATGCTATTTTTTTGTATCAAGTTGGAAAATTCTCAAGTGTTGCTCAAAAATGCGATTTATCGAAAATTAGGGCATACATGTACACTTTATTGTTATATGGCAAAAAATTTTTTTTGGTCCTTTATCGAGGCTACTTTGAGATTTGGTCCTTTTTTTCTTACTTTTTACAATTAGTCCTTTTCTCGTATAAAATATTTGATATTGATCCTATTACCCCCTATAGCAGGTAATCTTGACTGCTACGATGATGTGGCATTTGTTTTTTCGAAAATTTTAATTTAATCACATTTTTGTTGACTTGGCAGACTTGTGGATTGTTTTGGATGAAAATTAATCCTACATGGCAAAATGGAGGGAAACTTAAAGTTTTTGAAAAAACTGAAAAATTATCTAATAAATTTGAAAATTATTTCAATAAAATTTAAAATTATTTTCAATTAATTAAAAAATTACAAAAATATCCAAAATTATTGAAAAATCTAAAAGTTAAAATATATAAAATCTGATCATTTGTTTAAAAACTAAAAAAGTAATAAAAATCAAAATTATTTTATCCAAAAATTATAATAATAAAATATGAAAATTATTGAAAAACTATAAATCATTTTTAAAAAAAATACATTTATTTAAAATATTTTAATTCCAAAATAAAAAAAACTCAAAACTCTTTTTTAAAATTTTGAAAATTGTTTTAAAAATTCTGTATTTTCTAAAATATTGATTTTAATATCCCGATTTTGGGGCAATTTTTAGAATTTAAAACAAAGGATTTTTCAAAAACAAATTTCAGTATTTTCTTTCATTTTTAGATTTTTTTAAATATTTTTTATTTTGCAAAAAAATTCTATGCTTTTACCCATTTTGGAGTTTATATGAAAATTCAGATTTTTGGATTTTTTTCAAAATATTTCGATAGTTTTTAATTCATTTTGAGATAAATTTCCATATTTTAAATTATATTCCAGATTTTTAATTTTATATTGAATATATATATAATATTTGAAGTAATTCTAAGATTTTAACACAACTTTTAGTTTTATAAACAAGATTTCAGATTTTTAAAACATCCTTTAGTTTTAAAAACAACTTTTTTTTATTTTAGTATTCTAAAATATTTTAAAAAAATTAAAATAGTGTATTGTGTTTTTAACAATTTTCTGATTTATTTTTGTAATTTTCGAAATATATTAATAACTTTAAGTTCCCTCCATTTTGCCATGTAGTATTAATTTTCCCTCCAAAACAACCCACAAGTCTTCCAAGTCAAGAAAAATATGATTAAATTAAAATTTTCGAAAATAAAAATGCCACGTCAAAGATAAGAGGTCAAGATTACCTCGCTATAGGCGGTAATAGGACCAAATCTCAAATTTTTTTTACAGAAAAAGGACTATTTGTAAAAAGTAAAAAGAAAAAGGACCAAATCTCAAAGTAACCTCGGATAAAGGACTAAAAAAAAAAAATTTTGCCTTGTTATACTTGATGAAATTTTGTATGAGAAGGATATGAATGTGTATGACTCTTGAAATCTATGTTTTGAATGATTTATAACATGTACAAGTCAAACATAATTGATTAAATTTCAACTTTTGTACTTAAAATGCAAAAATGGAAAATTGGTGGACTTAATTGCAAGAAAATAAAACTTAAGGGACCCTCTGTAATTTTAGATTTTTGGGACTGAAATCAGGTTCAAAAATTATTTTTTGACATTTTAATAAAGTTTTAATAGTTTTTAGATAAATAAAAACAACCCTTAAAAGCCCAAGGACTAGATTGTAAAATTTTAGAAGTTTAAGGGCTATTTTGCAATTTTCGAAATTATACCAGACCCTAATTTTAAAATTTGAAATTTTAACTCTTAAGGCACTGGAAATAACATATTTTAAGTGTATTCCAAAAATCCAAGTGTTTAGATCTTGGAAAGTAATTTTATAAAACTTGAGGGACCAAATTGTAAAAGATTAAAATTTAGGACCAAAATGAAATTTCCAGGACTTATGCAGTCCATGCACCTGTAAATACTAATTTAACTATAACATAATTATATTTTGGACCCGAAGTTCAAATTTCATAACAATCGGACCCTAAAAGCCTTAAAGGCAATTATTTTAAAATGGGACAAAAGTGAGATTTTCGAAAGTTAAGGGGCCTATATTTATTTATTTTTAAAACTGTTTTTGTCCCAATATCACACTGACCTTAGTGACATTTTCCAACTAGAATCACATTACAAGCCCTTCCGGGTTGCGAGTTCCAATTATTTTAAACTTGGGGACCGAAATGACAATTTTAACAAATTTGGGGCTAATATGAGAATTTTATAAAAACTCGACCTCAAAACTTTAGAAACCTGAATCTCTGAATAATTTAGAGAATTTAGGAACTGACCTCATAATTTTTCAAGTTCGGGACATTTATTTATTAATTTTTAACCCCAAAAGAATGGCTTTTACAAAACGGGGCCAATTGTAAATTTTCTTTTACAAGGACCTAACTCGAATTATTTTTGTTTTAATGAAACAGCTCTGGACCCTATGAATTTAATTATTGATTAAAATATTATATTTTCTCAAAAATCCGACTTATCGGATCGTCTTGACCGATTAATACGCGATCGTGGGGGCGACTTCCTCGTCTTGCGATTTCGAATCTATAACGGGACTTATGTTCCACCTAATCTTTCAAGATATCGAAGACTACTTATCCTCCGATAATTATCTTCATCCAAATTACTCCACCAACGCCATGATTGCCTTGCGCAAATTTTCAAAAACTTTCCTAAAATGCTTCCCTGAATCAATAATACTCGACTGTCTGGTTGACTACCTGAACGTGTACTTACTTTCCTGTCTGGGTCAACTTGGTGTGTCGAGCTCACAGTCGGAATGGATACGTCGGGGATGGGAACCGGCAACTCGGGCTGCTCTTCCACTCTCTCGGCCCCATCGTTCTAATCCCGCAACTCGGGGACGAAGTTTGTCCAAGAGAAGCGGGTCGTAGTACTTGAGGTATAATCATGATTATGACGAATCCGAGCCTTGTTAGCTCCAACGTGGATTTTGTCTTTGCCTACGGAGCGATAAGATGATAGGTCTTGGACCATCATGAACGGGGAGTTACAAGGAAGAACGAAGGAATCGTTGTCTGATCAACACTATTCAGGAGTTAATTGGAACGTTTGGTTGGCGCTACACATCGATGCAACCGCTACTTGTAATGCATGGGTTGGCGCTACATATCGATGCGGAACCATTAATTTTCTTGCATGGGATTGGCGCTACACATCGACGCAATCCTCCCTGTCTTGCTTGAATCATCGTGCTTGTGTGACCACGAACTATTTCTTAAAGCGTATAAATATATTACTTAATATATATTTATCGCGATGCTTACGGGCTATGTGTGAAATAATGCATCATACCTCACGCGCGTTTTCATACAACCGTTTTCTCGCGTTAACTATATATATCGCCACACTTGCACACGATCACCCCGTCCACCGAGATTTTGTCTCTCACTCCCTCCTATTTTATAACCTTTAGATGAAGAGTACGTGTAAGACGTCGAACCTACCACAGATTGAATCCCTACCATTAATGTGGAGAGACATTCCTTTTACTTTTATTGTTGATTGGACTTCTTTATTTTATTTTGTTTGACCGTAAGTTAAATTCGAGATAATCTATTGGGTTGTCGGATACCGTCGGACCTTAAGATGTAATTTGTATTTGTGTTTATTTTAATTAGTTGCATTAGACTCTTTTCACTTGAAGTTTCGTATCATGGGTTTGGGGATTGTTGATCTATTTTCTATTTTAAGTGATTGACCATTGTCGCATCACGTTTGGGCGTGTGATTATGGTATCGAGCTCGGCTAGTAAAATGGAAACTTACACCGAAAGTGACCTAGGATAGGTTCCTCCGACCTTGGATGGGTACCGCTACTAGATGATCTAAGTTGAATCTTGGATGAATATTTGAACTCTTTTGGTCATTATAGTGTTAGGATATCCAGATATTCCTCTATTTGGACGTTAGGTGATTTAGAAAATCCATGATTTAGAGATTATAATGCCTGATATGGTGAGACTCGAAGAATATGAGGATATCTCTTGATAAGTATATGATTTGGATGTGATATATTATGGGATCTAGACACCTAATGATATTACTTTGGGGAAAATGATAGTAGGGGAATCACTAAGTATATTGATCGATGATAATACCCTTGTGTTATTCATTCTCAAGTACTTGCACAAGCTTAAGTAAGGGAATTTGACTTGTCGTTTAGGTATCACGGATAAGATACATTAAGGATGTGACTATTATACGATCTCGACTAGATGTTACCACTAAATATCCCCTCCCGAGAATAGACGAACTATTTAATCAACTTCAAGGAGCGACGGTGTACTCGAAATTTGATTTATAACAAGGATATTATCAACTGAAGATCCATGAAGAAGACGTTTCTAAAACGGCATTTCAAACAATATGGACACTACGTAGTGATGCCTTCGGTCGGCGAATGCACAGCAGCGTTTATGGATCGATGCATCGAGTCTTTCGGCCTTGTTTGGATCAATTCGTAGTGATATTCATTGATGACATACTCGTATACTCTAAGTCTAGAGAAGAGCATGAACGTCATCTGAAAATTATTTTGGAGACACTACGAGAGCACAAATTGTATGCCAAATTCAGTAAGTGCGAATTTTGGCTTAGTGAAGTCGCATTCTTGGGACACATAGTATCCGGCACTAGGATCGCTGTAGACCCTTTCGGGCAAGGCAGACAGGTGGTTGAATGGAAACAACCCGAGTGCGTAATAGAGATCGAAGTTTCTTAGAACTAGATGTATAGTATCGAAGATTTCTCCAAGATAATAGGACCACTCACTCGACCAACCCGAAGCAAGTCAAGTTTGAGTGGAATGACAAGTGTGAGGCTAGTCTCCAAGAGCTGAAGAAACGACTTACTACAGCTCCAGTCTTAGCCCTTCCAAAGGGAACAGAAAACTTTGTCATCTACAGTGATGCATCAAAGGAAGGACTAGGAGCAGTACTCATGCAGGAAGGAAAGGTCATTGCTTATGCATCACGGAAACTCAAGCCGTATGAAGCCAATTACCCAACGCATGACTTGGAATTGGCAGCAATAGTGTTCGCGTTAAAAAAATGGAGACACTATCTCTACGGAGCAAACATTCACTGTTTACACGGATCATAAGAGCCTGAAGTATCTATTCTCTCAGAAGGATCTCAATTTGAGGCAACGAAGATGGATGGAGTTAATAGAGGACTATCTCTTTGATATCCAATACCATCCCAGGAAAGCTAACGTAGTAGCTGACGCCTTGAGCAGAAAGGCGAGTTTAGCCAGACTAATGATTCGAGAGTGGAAATCATTAGAAGAGTTGAGCACTTGGAATCCGACGAGGACCAATACTCAAAATTCTTATGCTAACATTTCGGTTAAACCCGATCCATCGAACGAGATCAAGGCAACACAGGGGACATATGTGCAACTTCGTAAAGCGAAAGAAAATATACTTAAAGGAGAGAGGTCGACTGGATACATGAAGATGGGATCATCAGATTTCGAAATCGAGTTTGTGTACCAAGTGGCGAGCGAATTAGGAGTAGAATTCTTTCAGAAGCACACCGTTCGAAATACACTATACACCCTGGAGGAAACAAGATGTATAAGGACTTGAAACGGCATTTCGGTGGGTAAACATGAAGAACAGTAGTAAGCGAAGTTTGTTGCGAGAAGTTTGACTTGTCAATGAGTAAAGCGGAACACCAACGACCATCCGGTTTATTACAACCGTTGAGAGTTCCCAAGTGGAAATGGGAACACATAACGATGGACTTCGTGATGGATCTACCAAGGACTAGAGGAGGCCATGATCTATATGGGTAGTCGTGAGACCGACTCACGAAATCGCATACTTGCTTGCCCATTAAGAAAACCGACGACTTGCGTAAAACTCGCATGCATTTATATCCAGAGATCATTCGACCGCATGGAGTGTCGATTGACATTGTGTCGACAGAGACCCGAGGTTTGTCTCCCGGTCTCGGGAAGTGCTTGCACGAGGTGGGTACGCGCTAAGTTTCAAGACAAAGAAGACATCCACAAATGGATGGCGGTCTGAGCGCATTGCGATCAAACCCTGGAAGATATGTTGCGAGCCCGCACGTTGGATTTCCAAGGAAGATGGGATTCGTGACTTACCATTGGTCGAGTTCGCTTATAATAACAGCTATCGGCCATAAACGGATGGCACCCTACGAAGCTCTTGTACGGGCGAAAGTGTAGATCTCCACTACACTCGGGAGATTGATGACCAATGGACTCCAAAAGAGAAACGAAAGTCGCCTCGATTCCAAAGGTCGACTTAGTTCGAGAGGCCATGGAGAAGGTCAAGGCGATCAAGGAACGGATCCGCATGCTCTGAGCGCGCCAAAAAGAGTTACGCAGACAAGAGGAGAAAGGACTTGGAATTTGAAGCCGGAGATGAAGTATTCCTCGGACTCTCTCCACGGAAGGGATTGATCAATCCCAGAAGAAATGAGGCAAGTTGAGCGCGAGATATGTTGGACCTTACAAGATTTTTGTTAGAGATTTTTCTAACCGCAAGTCTACGGTGTCAAGTTTTAATATAGAGAAGTAAGGTTGTCGAATCCACAGGAATAATTATCGAATTATTGCTAAGTACTATAATATAGTAGTCTAACTTTATTTAGAAATTCAATATATGATGGAGTTGATTATACTAAAGATACTAAAAATAAATTAAGAATATGAAAATATCAATGAGTTTATCCAAATGATTAAATGAATTCTAGAGGTATGATGAATCTAGTTATCCTTTATGTTGTCAATATGGTTTATCAATCATCAATTATCAATTTATAAGTCAAGATTTCTACAATAATCATTCCCTTTCTCAAGTGCCAATGATTTTAGATTCAATTGGGAAATCAATATCTCTATAAAAATCACCAATCAAAATCTCAATAAAAGCTATGAATCTTGATAAATGACTTCAAAGGATTCACAAATCTCTCAATTCTATGAAATCCTAGGTTATGCTATTCCAAGGTCATGTATTCAATTACCTCTCTCAAGTGTCAAATCAAATACACCAAACAATCTAAATTATTGATCAAGTAATTTAGAAGCAATAGATCCAAATAGCACAAATAAATTGATAGATCTAGATTGACAAACCACAATCTCAAAACATAAGTTCAAACATAGATTACATCAATCCTCAGAATTATAGTGTTTAGCTCATGATTGAAGAAAATGAATCCATAAGAATACAACAATACATCTTACAAAATATAGAGAAAGTAACAAAATAAGAGCAAGAGTTGAGGGATCTTCTCATTTCTAGATGATAAGAGCCTTCAATCTTATTCTCCAAGCTTGTACCAAGATGTTTCCATTCTTCTCCCTTGTCTTCTTGTTGTTTTGTTGTCATTCAAATGGTCCCCGGATGCCTCGAAATCACGCCCAAGTGTCCATATTTATAACCCCACCAAGATCCAAGAAAAAGGTAGGCAAACATAGGAGAATCCGCTAAGGCCATAAGGGCCATAGAAGGCATTGCTATGGCTCCAGCAAAGAATCTCATCCTCACTCATCGCACGGGCATCATGGGCGCGCAAGCGCATGGCGCTGCCGGGCGCCGCTAACGCTTATCGCCAAATAACGCACGGGCGCTGCGGCTGCGCACAGCATGGCGGCGCCATCAACATACGCCCACACAATCCGCCGGCGCCGCTGCATAGCGCCGGGCGTTAAGGCTTGCGGCACCCACAAGCCTCCGTCCATCCAAAGATTTCTGTCGCGGGCGCTGCAGGCTTCAGGCAGGCGTGGCGCCCGCCCGTCCTGGCCAAAATGCGATTTTTCCTTGCTTCTACACGATTTCCTCTTTCTTCAAGCCATTTTTCACCGTTTTCTTCATCTCTCGGCTACCAAATCCGTATTGACTCTACAACGACACTATTTGAAATAAATTGGACTCTAAAGACTCTAAAAACACCCAAAATAAAACCAAATTCTAATCTAAAATACTCAAATAAGTTGATAAAATACCAACTTAACAAATACCCCCAAACTTAAGCTATTGTTTGTCCTCAAACAATTATAACTCCAAAATGAAAGACAAACAATACAACAACACACACCACTACAAAACTCCATAAACCAATAAGATTTGTTTAAAACTCATTTCACTATCAATCAAGCATGCATTTTAACATTGTGATCAAAAGTGTTGAATATTCATGAAAATTCCGTTTTCATTATTCAAATTGATTTACGCAATCAAACGTTATCAAGATGATCCACTTCTAAGTATCAAAAGATATCGACTCACAGGATTCCATAGGCTTGTTATTCACACTAATCTCCACTAATGTAGGCTAATATAACACATGGATCAATAGGGCTTCCAAAGCTTGTAATGTGGCTTAGGGTCGGGTAGGAAAATTTAGGATTAAGCGGCTCAATTTACCCAAACACACAATTACCTCTTCAAATCACCAATTGCCAAACAAAATGGCTACCTTCACTTTTGTTGAATTTTCAATTATTCTCCCTCTACGAGCCTCTATTTTCAACACAATTTTTTTTTTTTTTTTTTTTGAGACCCCCAAACTTGGTCTTTTGCATATTTTAACACATGGGGTTTCATTATTTCTTTTTCTCGGCAACTTCATGCGAATGAACATCTACCTTACTTATTACATCCTCCTCAACCTTCAATCATTTTGTGTGTATGAGTGATGGGTAATTAGGATTTTCACATGTAAGCTCACGGTAAAAACAATTGGTTGCCAAAGAAAAGGTTTAATAGGCTCAAGGGGACACTAGTGAAATTATATCGTACT
Source organism: Rehmannia glutinosa (assembly GCA_016081115.2). Lineage (NCBI taxonomy): Eukaryota > Viridiplantae > Streptophyta > Magnoliopsida > Lamiales > Orobanchaceae > Rehmannia > Rehmannia glutinosa. The sequence continues at coordinate 5,238,069 of CM071926.1, forward strand.
AAGGTAGTCATTTTGGCTCTAGCTTTTATTCAAAGATGGCCTAAATCATTTCCTTATGTTATTTCACCTAGAATTTCGCCTCAATTAGTGATCAAACAAGTTCTAGAATCCGGTGGGATCATACAAGCAACACTTGACTTCATTAATCATTTTCAAATAAGTTAACGAGAATTATGCATGAATATGAAATCAATGAAGCAAAATATAGATCACCACTTTAAAGCATGCTTTCGTGTGAGTTCAACTCGCAATCAACAAATCTACTTAGTCATGTAGTTCTATAGTTCAACAAACTACCCGACTCGACTCAACCCGCCCGTATTTTTTTTTTTTTTTTTTTTTTTTTTTTGACACGACTACGACACGACTCAAAAGACACAAATCTGATTACACCCCCAAACTTAAATTGAACATTGTCCTCAATGGAGAGTGAGAAAACTTTCCGATAGCAGAGCGCTAGGACTCCTCATCGGAGTCGTGTGGTGAAAAATGAGCAATAGGACCGGTAGTGGTGGTATTGGGAACTGGAATTGCGGGTGTGTACGGCTATATATCTGAGCAAGTATTCGGTTGTGCTCATTCTCATATTCTTCTCGTGCCGCTCTGTGGCGTTGCTCTGCTACAAAAGCCCTTCTCAATTCTCGTACTTCGCGAACTAGTGCGTCTGAAGAGCTGTTATGTGAACGTCTAGAACGAGAACGTCTTGCCGCTGAACCGGATGGAGCGTCAATATTCTGTGGTTGGGCATGAGTATCAGGCTCAATAGCTGGCAGAGCAAATTCGGGATGAAGAATATATCCTGCACCCTTCGGATTAGGCACACCGCCTACCCACTCGTCATAAGAAGCAATAGTAGCCGAATCTATGGGTCCCTTTGGATTTTCCAATGGCTCGGAGTTATCCCATGTAACACCCTTCTTTTTACATAACCCACAAATTAAACTCGGTAAGATTAGTCCCCCTGTTTTGGGTTGTAGCATTTTGTTATGAAGGGACGTCGCAATAATTACCGCTGGGTCGAATTGTATGTCAGTAACTATGGCATATAGAAGATGAGCTCGTTCCTTAGTTACATCACTAACATGCTTGGTTGGTATCAAGTTGTTGCATATGAAGTGGTACCAAGCTCGCCCATATCGACTAAGACTCGTTTTAAAAAAAAGCAGAAGACACTCTCCCACAACTTTTATATGACGTACCACAGTTCCAGGCCGGCATAGGGTATTACAAATCTCCTCCATACTCGGTGGTTGCGAGATAAATTCAATGTACGGTGAGTGATCCACCTCCGGGAGTCCATAATATTCTCTTATCGCTACTACATGAGTGTATACCTTGTCTACTCCACGTACGAAAACCTCTGAATTATAGCCATTTTTGGTCTTCGCATTCGCATAAAACTCTCGGACTATATTCGGTGCGAATGGTCTGGGTTGTGCACAAAGTTTTTTCCATTGCTTCTGATGTATCATTTGTGCAAGTTCACCATCATTCGGCCCCGGTTGCAACCCCCCGTTTTTCGCCGTTATGCTCTTCGAGCATAATGTGTCATAATATAGTTGTTGTGCTTCCAAGTGAAGAAAACGAGCTTCAACATTTTCCTCGGACGTACTTGCCACTCTTTTGCCCTTGCTTGCATTCTTTGTTCTTGGCATTGTAATTGATCGGGAAATCACCTGAAAAATAACACAAGCAAAATACACATAGAACGCACAATACAAGTTAGGAGTTAGGAATTTGGCAACCACTCAAGAATTATGCATCCTTGTCATCAAGTTATGATCAAATAACCCTTAGTACACAATGATGACAAGAATCAAATGCCTAGGTGTAATATTTTTCATTGAGGCATTTTAACAAACACCTTGTAGGCATATATGCAAAGAAAAGATAAACACCAAATTTGAAATTCAATTCATGCCCATTTTTCAACACCAATCAATTCAAGCACAATATTATTCATATATCTTCACAATTTATCAAGAATTTATCAAGAATTTCAGAATTATAATGATAATGAAAATTCCCACATTTTTAACCTAAGCTTGAAAATTTGAAGAAAATCGATGTACAATTGAAGCTCACTTACCCAATTGATGAAGAAGATGAAGATGATGATTAAATTGCTCAATTGCCCACTTGAATGGTGTATAAGTGAAAACAAGGTGGGATTTTTGTAGAAGGAATGAAGATAGGCGTATGTGTGTGTTTGTAAAAAAAAGAGTTGGTCGATGGTGACCAACCCTTTAACTACCAAAGAAATCATCGGGCGCCGCGGCGCCCAGTCCAGCATGGGCGCCCGCCACTTCGTTCCCGACTATCCATCCGGGTATTGCTGCGCCAGGTTAAGGCCATGGCGCCAGCATCTCGTCTCATGTTGCTCACTGTCTCGGCGCCATAGGGCGCAGTGGGGCCATTTGCTGACCCTTTTTTTTTATTATAAATATTTCAATTTAATTTAAAATCACACACAAATTAATTTACACAAAAATCACACCAAAATTCAAATAAATACACACCAAACTAAAAGAAAATAAAATCACACAAAAATTCGATCACACGAAAATCACTTGGGTTGCCTCCCAAGAAGCCGCTAAATTTATAGTCGTTATAAGGACTCAAATATTCGGACTCAAGAAATTTCATCACCAAGTGGAAGATTTAAAACCTTCCTTGCTTCATTCCCAAAATAATGTTTCAATCTTTGTCCGTTTACTTGGAACGAATTCCCATCGTTCCCTCTTAACTCAACGGCACCATATGGAAATACACGTTCAACCACAAACGGTCCTGACCATCGTGATTTGAGTTTACCTGGAAAAAGTTTCAATCGAGAGTTGAACAATAACACTTGTTGGCCGGGTAAGAATTCACGTCGCAAAATCATTTGATCATGCCATTTTTTCGTTTTTTCCTTATACATTTTGGCATTTTCATATGATTCTTGACGAAATTCTTCCATTTCGTTTAATTGAAGTAATCGGTTTTCACCGGCCTCTTTCAAGTTAAAATTCAATTTTTTTATTGCCCAATAAGCTCGATGCTCAAGTTCAACCGGCAAATGACACGCTTTACCAAATACCAATCGATACGGTGACATACCAATGGGTGTTTTATAAGCCGTGCGATAAGCCCACAAAGCATCATCGAGCTTTTGTGCCCAATCCTTTCGATTAAAACTCACCGTTTTTTCAAGAATTTGTTTCACTTCACGATTGGAAATTTCAGCTTGACCATTAGATTGAGGATGATAACCAAGTGCAATCTTATGCCGCACACCAAATTTAGCAAGAAGGTTGTTAAATAATTTATTACAAAAATGCGTACCTTCATCACTTACAATAGCTCGAGGAGTACCGAACCGAGTAAAAATATGCTTGTGCAAGAATTTGAGTACTACCTAAAGCATCATTCGTTGGTGTAGCAATCGCCTCAACCCACTTGGAGACATAATCAACCGCAAGCAAAATGTACAAATTTCCATAGGACACGGGAAATGGTCCCATAAAGTCAATACCCCATACATCAAACAATTCCACCTCCATTATGTTTGTCAAAGGAAGCTCATGGCGCCGTGAAATATTACCAACCCTTTGGCATCGATCACAAGTTTTCACAAATGCATAACAATCCTTGAATAATGTTGGCCAATAAAAACCAGATTGTAATACCTTTGCAGCGGTTCGGGTTGGCCCGAAATGTCCCCCATAAGATGATGAATGGCAATGTTGAAGAATCTCTCCAATCTCTTCCTTAGGAACACAACGGCGAATGATAGAATCCGCACATCTCTTGAACAGTAACGGATCATCCCACAAATAAGACTTGACATCATGTAAGAATTTTTTCTTTTGGTGTGAAGTCACGTCCGTGGCAAAACTCCTCCCGCGAGGTAATTAACAAAATCTGCGTACCAAGGTAATGATGTCTCGACATGCATAATTTGTTCATCAGGAAATGATTCTTTTATTGGACTCTCAATCACCTCGTAAGGTTGCTCAAGGCGGGATAGATGATCGGCAACCCCATTCTCGCTTCCTTTTTTATCTCGAATCTCAATATCAAATTCTTGCAAGAGCAAAATCCATCGAATTAATCGAGGTTTTGCATCCTTTTTGGAGAAAAGGTATCGGATTGCCGCATGATCCGTGTAAACAATCACCTTTGTACCCACCAAGTAAGCTCGGAATTTATCAAATGCAAAAACTACCGCCAACATCTCTTTTTTCTCGTGGTGGTGTAGTTTTGTTGGCGTTGTCCATGGTCCCGCTTTGCGTAGTAAATAGCTTTAAAAATTCTATCTCGCCTTTGACCAAGAACGGCACCCACTGCATAATCACTTGCATCGCACATGAGCTCAAATGGTTGAGTCCAATCCGGCACTATCATTATCGGAGCTGAAATGAGTGCCTTTTTTATCTGTTCAAATGCCTGCAAACACAACTCATCAAAGCAAAAGATAGCATCTTTTTCAAGGAGATTACAAAGTGGTTTAACAATTTTTGAAAAATCTTTTATGAATCTCCTATAAAATCCTGCATGCCCTAAAAAGCTTCTTATGCCTTTCACATTTGAAGGTGGGGGTAGCTTTTCAATAGCCACAACTTTCGCCCTGTCTACTTCCAAACCTGTACAAGAAATACGATGTCCAAGTACAATCCCTTCTTTGACCATAAAGTGACATTTTTCCCAATTAAGTACGAGATTAGTTTCCTCACAACGTTGCAAAACCATAGATAAGTTATGCAAACAATGGTCAAAAGAAGTACCAAAAACAGAAAAATCGTCCATAAAAATTTCCATGATTTCTCAACCATACCATGAAAAATCGCCATCATACACCTCGAAAAGTAGCGGTGCATTACATAATCCAAATGGCATCCTGCGAAATGCAAAAGTACCATATGGACATGTAAAAGTAGTTTTTTCTTGATCTTCGGGGGCAATAGCGATTTGATTGTATCCTGAATAGCCATCAAGAAAACAATAATATTCGTAACCGCCAACTTGTCCAACATTTGATCAATAAAGGGAGGGGAAAATGATCCTTACGAGTAGCTTTATTCAATTTTCTATAGTCAATACATACTCGCCATCCGTGATGATTCGTGTAGAAATTAATTCATTGTTATCATTTTTCACAACTGTCATTCCTCCCTTTTTAGGGACAACATCAGGACTCACCCATGAACTATCCGAAATGGCATAAATTATACCGCCTTTAGCCACTTTAAAACCTCATTTCTCACGACTTCTTTCATTGCGGGATTAAGTCGTCTTTGGTGTTCAATAGATGGTTTATAAGATTCTTCCATTAAAATTTTGTGCATTACAATGGAAGGACTTATACCTTTCAAATCAGAAATATACCAACCTAAAGCCGACTTATGTTCACGAAGCACACGCAACAACTTATCCAATTCGGATGAAGATAATGAAGCGTAGAAACAATTACCGGGTAAGTTTTATCTTTTCCCAAAAATGCATATTGAAGATGTTAGGAAGTTCCTTTAGTTCTAAAGTACCTTTCGGAATATTTTCAATATTGGCATTTTCTAATGCTTCCTTTTGTTTTTCTTTTACAATTTCTTTAGCCTCAAGGGAAAGAATAAACTCAAGCAAATCAATATCATCACTATCTTCCTCATCACATTTCATTATTGAATTAATCAAACAATGTTCTAACGGATCTTTTAAATCTTGTTTTATAACTTCCGTTTGATCACATTGTTCGATTTTATCAATAAAATGACATGTGTGAGGTTCCTCTTGAAATTTCATTGCTTTATAAATGTTAAATAGTACCTCATCATCATTTACCCGTAATGTTAACTCTCCTCGACACGTCAATTAAAGCTCGTCCCGTTGCTAGAAAAGGTCTCCCAAGAATCAATGGCATTTCATGATCTTCCTCCATATCCAACACCACAAAGTCCCATTTAGGAAATATGAATTTATCCACTTTGATCAACACATCTTCAATCACTCCTCTTGGGTAGGTGAGTGATCTATCGGCTAATTGCAATGTGATGGTGGATGGCGTTATTTCTCCAAGTCCAAGTTTTCGAAAAAGGATAACGGCATAAGATTAATGCTAGCACCTAAATCACAAAGAGCTTTATTAAAATAAGAATCACCAATAGTGCAAGGGATAGTAAAACTCCCCGGATCTCTTAATTTTGTGGTAGCTTTCTTTGCAAAATGGCGCTACATTCTTCCGTGAGATTGACCGTCTCATATGCTTCCAACCTTCTCTTTCGACATCACATCCTTCATGAATTTTGCATAATTTGGCATTTGCTCGAGTGCATCGGCAAAAGGGATGTTGATGTGAATTTTCTTGAATATTTCCAAAAACTTGGAAAATTGAGCATCCAACTTTTTTCTCGAAATCTCTGTGGAAAAGGAAGAGCATTTGGTAACACATTATCGAATTGGAAATTGGTTTTACCTCAATTTTTGCCTTTTTCGATTGCTTATCAATGCCTTCTTCATTTTGGAGTGTTTGAGCTTGCTTCGGTTCTTTGGTGGCGTGAGTAGGCATCTTTGGTTCATCATATTCCGTCCCACTTCTCAACTTAATGGCCTTGCAATGTTCCCGTGGGTTCACCTCAGTGTTACTTGGAAACGTATCAACTTTCTGTTGTGAATTAATAGCCGTGGCCAATTGACCCACATGTGTCCCCAAAGATTTGAGATGACTTTCAATTGTTGTAACCCTTGAACCCAAATTTTCTATGTTAGAATCGGCCTTGTTCATCCTTGCTCTTGATTCTACAAGGAATGAACTAAGTAATTCCTCCAAAGATGGCTTTTGTTCTCCCACGTGTGTACTCGTACTTGCTTGATTCTGATATCCCGGAGGTGGTTGCAATACATTTCTCGTATTGCTATACGAGAAGTTTTCATGATTGCGAAGTCCCGGATGATAATGTGTTGGCAATTGATTCCCTCTATTGTTGAAACCCCGATTATTCACATAATTCGCTTGTTCCGTATCGGTCACAATTTCTTGACTTATCTCCATGACGGCCTCTGATTGTTGTTTTCCACCCGGACTTAGTGTAGCAATTTGCTTTGACAAGGCGGAAATTTGAGAAGCCAATGCGGACATAGTATCAAGTTCAAGAACACCGGCAACTTTTCTTGGCGTAGATCTTTCAGACGGCCATTGATAACTATTGGCAGCCATTTCTTCGAGTAAAAGCATGGCTTCACTTGGAGTTTTAGCCATCAATGTACCTCCCGCGCAAAGATCTATAATAGTTCTTGAATGCCCATTCATACCATTGTAGAAATATTGAACCTTTTGCCAATCTGCGTACCCGTGTTGTGGACACCTCCTCAATAATTCTTTGAATCGCTCCCAAGCTTCGTAGAGTGGCTCAAAGTCGAGTTGATGAAATTGAGCAATCTCACTTTTTAGTTGAAGTGTCTTACTTGGTGGAAAGAATTTTGCCATGAATTTTTCAGTGAGATCATTCCAACTAGTGATACTTCCAGGTGGGAAGGTTTGAAGCCATTGTCTAGCTTTATCTCGAAGTGAAAACGGAAATAACCTCAACCGAATAGCTTCATCAGGAACCCCATTCATTTTGATAGTGTCACATATCTCAAGAAAAATAGCCAAATGAGCGTTCGGGTCATCTACGGCACTTCCCCCAAACTGATTTTGTTGTACCATGTTTATTAAGGCCGGCTTCAATTCAAAATTATTCGCATTGATAGGTTGGCGAACAATGCCTGAATAATTTTGATTCGTGGTTGGTCGAAAATAGTCCCGAATGGCCCTTTCCGGTGGTGCAACAATAGGTATGCGGTCTTCATCATCACCGAGTCCTGCCATTTTTGTGAATTCGATTTTTCGTGCGGCTCTAATCTTTCAAGCGTTCTTTCAATTTTGGATCAAATAAGATTAAATTAGCACTTTTATTTTTCGCATCAACAAGAAAACACAAAAATGACAATAACCCTATTGTAACAAAAAGAAACCAATCTAAATTAAAGTAAAACTACTAAGTAATAATATTAGCGCAAATAAGATGAATTATTCCCCGCAAAAGCGGCGCCAAAAACTTGTTAGAGATTTTTCTAACCGCAAGTCTACGGTGTCAAGTTTTAATATAGAGAAGTAAGGTTGTCGAATCCACGGGGAATAATTATCGAATTATTGCTAAGTACTATAATATAGTAGTCTAACTTTATTTAGAAATTCAATATATGATGGAGTTGATTATACTAAAGATACTAAAAATAAATTAAGAATATGAAAATATCAATGAGTTTATCCAAATGATTAAATGAATTCTAGAGGTATGATGAATCTAGTTATCCTTTATGTTGTCAATATGGTTTATCAATCATCAATTATCAATTTATAAGTCAAGATTTCTACAATAATCATTCCCTTTCTCAAGTGCCAATGATTTTAGATTCAATTGGGAAATCAATATCTCTATAAAAATCACCAATCAAAATCTCAATAAAAGCTATGAATCTTGATAAATGACTTCAAAGGATTCACAAATCTCTCAATTCTATGAAATCCTAGGTTATGCTATTCCAAGGTCATGTATTCAATTACCTCTCTCAAGTGTCAAATCAAATACACCAAACAATCTAAATTATTGATCAAGTAATTTAGAAGCAATAGATCCAAATAGCACAAATAAATTGATAGATCTAGATTGACAAACCACAATCTCAAAACATAAGTTCAAACATAGATTACATCAATCCTCTAGAATTATAGTGTTTAGCTCATGATTGAAGAAAATGAATCCATAAGAATACAACAATACATCTTACAAAATATAGAGAAAGTAACAAAATAAGAGCAAGAGTTGAGGGATCTTCTCTATTTCTAGATGATAAGAGTCTTCAATCTTATTCTCCAAGCTTGTACCAAGATGTTTCCATTCTTCTCCTTGTCTTCTTGTTGTTTTGTTGTCATTCAAATGGTCCCCGGATGCCCGAAATCACGCCAAGTGTCCATATTTATAACCCACCAAGATCCAAGAAAAAGGTAGGCAAACATAGGAGAATCCGCCGGCGCGCGGGCGCCAGCGCATGGCACTGCGGGCGCAAAGCAATCTCATCTCAGCTCATCGCACGGGGCGGCAAGGCGCCACAAGATGGCGCTGGCGGGCCTCGCCAACGCTTATCGCCAAATAACGCACCAGCGCTGCGGCGCCTATCAACATACGCCACACAATCCGCCGGCGCCGCAGAAGCCGGGCGTTGGCGCGGCGCCACAAGCCTCGTCCATCCAAAGATTCCCCTGTCGCGGGCGCTGGCGGCTTGGGCCCGGCGCTGCGGCGCCCGCCCGTCCTGGCAAAATGCGATTTTTCCTTGCTTCTACACGATTTCCTCTTTCTTCAAGCCATTTTTCACCGTTTTCTTCATCTCTCGGCTACCAAACCGTATTGACTCTACAACGACACTATTTGAAATAAATTGGACTCTAAAGACTCTAAAAACACCCAAAATAAAACCAAATTCTAATCTAAAATACTCAAATAAGTTGATAAAATACCAACTTAACAATTTTGCAGAGGATCGGGAAGTTAGCCTACCGACTCGAGTTACCAACACAAGATGCGGGAATGCACGATGTATTCCACGATCGAGGTTAAAGAAGTATCAATCGGATCCGAGCATATGATCACCCAAGATACTCCTCCTGTGATGGAAAATTTATCCTACATCGAAACCAATCCGGATCATGGACCAGCAGATACGTCAGTTGCGTAATAGAGAGATTCCAATGGTTAAGGTTGTATGGCGAAACCACAACCGAGATGAAGACGCAACATGGGAGATGGAAGAAGACATGAGAAATCAATATCCAGAGCTATTCTGAAGAGAATTCAGGGACCAAATTCTTTTAAGGAGGGGAGAATGTGAAGCCCTCGATTTTTTATTCGAACATGTACTTGTTTCACGTATCGTCCTGGTATTAATTTGACTATTTTACCGCATCGCTTTGACGGGTAAATATTAATGATAAATATATTTTGCATTTAATTTCTTTTATCTATTACTTGTGGTCATAATTATTTATTAATTCTATTTCGCATTAATGATCACTTGATCGATCATCATTTGTGTATCTATTAGTCACCTTAGAATTTTAAGAGACTATTTATTTTAGAAATTTTTACCTTATAGAATTAAGAATTCGATTTAGAATAAGTGATCATGAGACTCATAAGTGATCAAAGAAATCACTAATTATTTTGGAGATTGATATTATTCATCTATTATCATCAATTTTGGGACAAAACAAATATGGAAATACCACAACTACCCTCATGTTGACGGCCATTATGTATATTTTGGTGTAGAAATAACTCCCAACTCTTGTACATATACACCTTATGTATTCCTCTTGTGTATTTTTACACCATTAATTCAAACCTACATCTTAGATTAATCTACCAATTCCCACCTCAATAATTACCAAACAAAAGTGATTCCCCCTAAACTTAGCATTTTGGCTAATAATAAAGTTGCCTATTACTATTTTATGTCTTAATTCCCCAATTATTAACCTCACAAATCATTTAATCAAAACAAAACAAAATTTTTGTCTCCTCCCCACCCCATGTGGACGGCCAAATGGCCCTTGGTGAACCAAAGAATTTGTTCAAGTTTTATTCTTCACATTTCATTTCACCAACACAAAATTCTTCCAAATCTTGTATTTCCTCTTATCTCTCTCTAAAAATCCTCCTACCTCTCTCTACACATTTCTTCTTCTTCTTCACAAACACTTAACCAAAACTTCAAGAATTCATCTCCCTACTCCTTCATCAAATTCGAACCATCACCATACCAAGGTAAGGAAAATTTCTATTCAATCCATTTTTGATATCACCTAACTCATCTCTTTCACCTTCTAATTTAAGTTTGATTTTTGATTTTGAGGTATACCTAGAAGACCTTTTAAGATATTAAGAGACTAGTCATCTTGAAGAAAAATTGTGAAGAAGTTGGACTATAAGGTAAGAAATGGAATTTTTGGTACATTTTCTTCTTCTCTTTCTAATTTCCAAATTTTGACACTCTATTTTTATTTTTGGAGTTTTAGGGGCTGACCTTGGAGGTTAACATTAAGGGTGACCAAAATCTTACACTTTGAAGCCATTACTAGTCACACTTTACTCACTACACAAGATAAGTGTAGTATTTCCGATTTTCTCACCATCTTCTTCTTCCCCTTAAATTTTTAACCACATTTTCTAACTTCTATATTTTTTTTGATATTCCTTGACTTAGGGGCTGACCTAAGTCACTCCTTCATCGAGAGAGATTTATTCCATTTTCACCAACAAATCGATCTTTAAGGTGGGTGGAAAAATTCTTTCAACTTTTAGGTGTTTTATTTAAAAATGCATGTAGTATTTTGATTTTGAGCACTTGAGATATATATTATATATTGCATGCTATTTTCTTGTATCAAGTTGGAAAAATTCTCAAGTGTTGCTCAAAAATGCGATTTATCGAAAAATAGGGCATACATGTACACTTTATTGTTATACTTGATGAAATTTTGTATGAGAAGGATATGAATGTGTATGACTCTTGAAATCTATGTTTTGAATGATTTATAACCTGGACAAGTCGAGCATAATTGATTAAATTTCAACTTTTGTACTTAAAATGCAAAAATGGAAAGTTGGTGGACTTAATTGCAAGAAAATAAAACTTATGGGACCCGTCTGTAATTTTCGATATTTGGGACTGAACTCAGGTTCAAAAATTATGTTTTGACATTTTAATAAAGTTATAAGAGTTTTTAGATAAATAAAATCAACCCTTAAAAGCCCAAGGACTATATTGTAAAATTTTAGAAGTTTAAGGGCTATTTTGCAATTTTCGAAACTGTACCAGACCCTAATTTTAAAATTTGAAATTTTAACTCTTAAGGGACTGGAAATAACATATTTTAAGTGTATTCCAAAAATCCAAGTGTTTAGAGCTTGGAAAGTAATTTTATAAAACTTGAGGGACCAAATTGTAAAAGATTAAAATTTAGGACCAAAATGAAATTTCCAGGACTTATGCAGTCCATGAACCTGGAAATACTAATTTAACTATAACATAATGATATTTTGGACCCAAGGTTCAAATTTCATAACAATAGGACCCCTAAAACCCTTAAAGGCAATTATTTTAAAATGGGACAAAAGTGAGATTTTCAAAAGTTATGGGGCCTATATTTATTTCTTTTTAAAACTTTTTTTGTCCCAATATCCCACTGACCTTAGTGACATTTTTCAACTGGAATCACATTACAAGCCCATCCGGGTTGTGAGTTCCAATTATTTTAAACTTGGGGACCGAAATGATAATTTTAACAAATTTGGGGCTAATGTGTTTTATAAAAATTCGACCTAAAAACTTTAAAAACCTGAATCTCTGAACAATTTAGAGAATTTAGGTGTGAAGCCTCGATTTTTCCGAGCTATTAATTGATCCTTATTGTCGTTTATACTTTTGATCGACTATTTTACCGCGTCATTTTGACGGGTAATTTTTAATAATACATATATTTTGTACTTTATTTCATTTTATTTAATTACTTGTGATCATGATCATCATTAATTTATTTTGCATTTATGATCACTTGATTGATCATTATTACCATTTTTGTATTTATTAGTCACCTTAGAATTTTAAGAGACTATTTATTTTAGATACTTTTACCTTATAGAATTAAGATTTTGATTTAGATTAAGTGATCATGAGACTTATAAGTGATCAAGGAAATCACTAATTATTTTGGAGATTGATATATTTCATCTATTATCATCAAATTTGGGACAAAAAAATATATGGAATTACCATAATGCCATTGTAGTGGACGGCCAACATGGTGAATTTTGGAGTAAAAATATCATCCAACTCTTGTACACCTACACCTTATATTAGTCATCTTGTGTATAATTATACCATTAATTCAAACATTATACACATCATCTCTCACATTACTTCTTTAATATTATTTTTGCCAACATGTTGGAAGTCTTCCAACATTCCATTCAAACCAAGTCTTGCCCATACCTTTGACCTCAAATTGTCTCCCATGCATGAGGCAAAATGCAAGACACAATTTGAAAAATTCCTCTCCCCTCCCTCACTAGGTGGACGGCCAAAATGGCCATTTTGTGCCAAATTTCATTTCATTTTTCTACAACACATTCTAACACTCAAAGCCTTTCTCCTCCTTCTCTCTAAAAACTCCCACCTTCTCTCTACTCTTCTTCTTACTTTCTTCTTCCATACTTAGAAATTTTTTCAAGAATTCTCTCCTTATTCTTCACAAAAATCGAACCAAACCATACTACAAGGTAAGAAATTTTATCTTCAATCCATTTTTGATATCACATAGTTCATCTCTTCCACCTTCTTAACTTAAGTTTGAATTTGGTTTGGAGGTACATTTAGAAGACCTTGAAGATTAGAGCTTGACAACATTTTTGAAGAAGGACTTCAAACTTGAAGAACAACTAGTAGAGCAATTTGGACTACAAGGTAAGAATTGAGTACTAGACCCCTTCTTTCCTACTCTTTCTATTTTTTTCAAATTTTAACACCCCTTTTTCATTTTTGAGAAATAGGGGCTGACCTTAGGTGATTTTGGAGTTGAGCCAAAATTTCCAAATTTTAAGCTTCAACTAGTCTCCAAACACCTACTACACAAGGTAAAGTGTAGTCCTTCTCATTTTCTTATTTCCTTCTTTTTCTCCTTAATTTTTCTCTCATTTTTCTAACTTCAAATTTTTGATATTTTTTGAATTAGGGGCTGACCTAAGAAGCCTCATCCAAAAATTGTGAAATTATCCCTTTTATTTCACAATTTTCAATTTTAAGGTGGGTGGAAAAATATTTTCCAACTATTAGGTGTTTTATTAAAATGCATGTAGAAAATTGATCATGAGCCTTGAGATATATATAATCTATGTATTGCATGTCAATTTTATGTATCAAGTCATGAAAATTCTCAAGAGTTGCTCAAATTTGCTATTTATTGAATTTTAGGTGCATGCATGTGCAATTTAATGTTTTAATTGATGAATTCTTGTATGTATTGGACATGCATGTGTATGATCTTTAAAATCTATGTTTTGGATGCCTTATAACCTGGAAAAGTCGAGCATAATTAAATTTCAATTTTGGACTTAAAAATGTAAAAATGGAAAGTTGGTGGACTAAATTGCAAGAAAATGAAAGTTAAAGGACCCCTCTGCAAATTTCGAAATTTGGGACTGTACTCAGGTTCAAAAATGACTTTTGGACATTTTAATAAAGTTTTAAGAGTTTTAAGATAAATAAAATCAACCTTTAAAAGCCCAAGGACTAGATTGTAAAATTTTGAAAGTTTAAGGGCTACTTTGCAATTTTTAAAACTGTACCAGACCTTAACTTTAAAATTTGAAATTTTTACTCTTAAGGTACTGGGAATTACATATTTTAAAAGTATTCCAAAAATCCAAGTGTTTAGGGCTTGGAAAGTAATTCTACAAAAATTGAGGGACTAATGTGTAAAATACTAAACTTGAGGACCCAAATGAAATTTTCAGGACTTATGCAGCCCATGCACCTGGAAATACTAACTTAACTATAACTTAATTATATTTTGGACCCAAGGTTCAAATTTCATGACAATTGGACCCCTAAAAGTCTTAAAGGCAATTATTTCAAAATGGGACAAAAATGATATTTTCAAAAGTTAAAGGACCTACACATATTTATTTTAAAAACTGCTTTTGTCCCAATATCCCACTAACCTTAATGACATTTTCCAACTGGAATCACATTAAAAGCCCTTCCGGTTTGTGAGTTCCGATTATTTTAAACTTAAGGTCCGAATTGGCAATTTTTACAAATTTGGGGCCAATGTGAGAATTTTACAAAATCTCGACCTCAAAATTTTAAAAACTGAATCTCTGGATAATTTTTCAAGGTCGGGATATTTATTTATTCAATTTTTAACCCCAAAAGTGTTGGTTTTTACAAAACGGGGCTAAATTACAATTTTTCTTTTATAAAAGACCTAACTCAAATTGTTTTCTCTTTTACTAAAATAGCCCTGGATCAATTTGACCGATTAATACCCGATCGCGGAGCGACCCCTCGCCTTGCGATTTTGAATCTATAACGGGACTTATGTTCCACCTAATCTTTCAAGATATCGAAGGTTGCTTATCCTTCCGATAATCATCTTCATCCAAAACTCCACCAACGCCAAAATTGCCACTCGCGTTTTTTTCAAAAATTTTCCGAATCGCTTTCAATCAATCAATAATACTCGATCGCCCGGTTGATCGCTGTCATTTGTAATTACCTTCCCGCTCGAGTCAACTTGGTGTGTCGAGCTCAGGCAATCGGAATGGATACGTCGGGGATGGAAGGAAGCTCGGGCCGCTATTCCACTCTTCCCCCATCGCCCTAATCCCGCAACCGAGGGACGGAGTTTGTCCAAGGGAAGCGGGTCGTAGTACTTGAGGTATAATCATGATTATGACAGATCCGAGCCTTGCAAGCTCCTGTGGATTTTGTCTTTGCTATGGAGTGATAAGGTGCCGTCTTGGACCATCCCGCTCGGGAGTCACAAGGAAGAACGAAGGAATCATTGTCGATCCACACGATTCCGGAGTTATCGGACCCGTTTGGTTGGCGCTACAAACCGCACGCAACCGCTTACTTGTTTTTCATTGGTTGGCGCTACAAACCCGACGCAACCATTATTTGCCTTGCATGGGATTGGCGTTACATTTCCGCACGCAATCCTACTGTCTTCGATCAATCACATAGTGCTGTGTGACCATGAATCGCACATTTTCTCAAATCGTATAAGTATATTACTTAAATATATTTATCACGACGCTTGTGGGTGTGTGTGAATTCATGCATCATACTCACGCGTTTTCATATAATGTTTTCTCACATTAACTATATTGCGCCACACTTGCACACGATCACCCCATCCACCGAGATTTTGTCTCATCCCCACCTATTTTCTAACCTTAGATGAGGATTTCGTTGAAGATGCGGAACCGCCCAGGATTGAGACCTTGTACTCTGCGTGTTGGATTTACTACTTCTTGTTGTTGATTGAACTCTTTTCTTATGTTGTTGTCGGACATTTGTATTTTTTTCCATTCCGTTTGTAATCAAGGGCGTAGGATCCTTTGACTTTAAGTTGCTATATTTTGTTGATTTTCGGAAGAAATATGGATTATGGATCGTAGATTGTAAGTTGTATTCGCATTTGTTATTTTATTTCCGCTATTTAGACTCTGTTTTATGGGTTCTCGAGATATTTCTCTCGACTCGCTTGGTTATTGTATTTAAGTTGTGGATCGTCGCCGCGTCCCGTTTGGGGCGTGACATTAGGAACCGACCTCATAATTTTTCAAGGTCGGGACATTTATTTATTAATTTTTAACCCCAAAAGAATTGGTTTTTACAAAACGGGCTAATTGTAAATTTTTTTTTACAAGGACCTAACTTGAATTATTTTTATTTTAATGAAACAGCCCTGGACCCTCGAATTTAATTATTGATTAAAATATTTTATTTTCTCAAAAATCCCGACTTATCGGATCGTCTTGACCGATTACACGCGATCGTGGGTCGACTTCCTCGCCTTGCGATTTCGAATCTATAACGAGATTTAAGTTCCACATAATCTTTCAAGATATCGAAGATTACTTATCCTCCGATAATTATCTTCATCCAAATAACTCCACCAACGCCATGATTGTCTTGTGCAAATTTTGAAAACTTTCCTAAAATGTGTCCTCGAATCAATAATACTCGATTTCGCCTGGTTGACTATCTCGAACGTGTACTTACTTTCCGCCTGGGGGTCAACTTGGTGTGTCGAGCTCACAAATCGGAATGGATACGTTGGGAAGAAACCGAGCAGCTCGGCCGCTATTCCACTCTCTCGCCCCATCGCCCTAATCCCGCAATCGAGGGACGGAGTTTGTCCAAGGAAGCGAGTCGTAGTACTTGAGGTATAATCATGATTATGACGAATCCGAGCCTTGCTAGCTCCAACGTGGATTTTGTCTTTGCCTACGGAGCGATAAGGTGACAGTCTTGGACCATCATGAACGGGAGTTACAAGGAAGAACGAAGGAATCATTTGTCTCATCCACACGATTTAGGAGTTAATCTAACGTTTGGTTGGCGCTACACATCAGTACGCAACCGCTACTTGTAATGCGTGGGTTGGCGCCTACATATCATAACGCAACAACTAATTGTCTTGCATGGGATTGGCGCTACACATCGTACGCAATCCTCTTGTCTTGCTTGAATCATCGTGTTCTGTGCGACCACGAACTATTTCTTAAATCGTATAAATATATTACTTAATATATATTTATCACGATGCTTGTGGGCTATGTGTGAAATCATGCATCATACCTCACGCGTTTTTCATACAACCGTTTTCTCGCGTTAACTATATATATCGCCACACTTGCACTCGATCACCCCGTCCACCGAGATTTTGCCTCACTCCTCTCCTCGTTTTCTAACCTTTAGATGAAGAGTACGTTGAAGACGTTGAACCTACCACAGATTGAATCCCTACCATTAATGTGGAGAGACATTCCTTTTACTTTTATTGTTGATTGGACTTCTTTATTTTATTTCTGTTTGGATTATAAGTTAAATTCGGATAATCTATTCGGTAGTATTCGGATACCGTCGGACCTTAAGATGTAATTTGTACTTGTGTTTATTTTAATTCCGCTGCATTAGACTCTTTTCACTTGAAGTTTCATATCATGGGTTTAGACAGTTGATCTATTTTCTGTTTTAAGTGATTGATCGTTGTTGCGTCACGTTTGGGGCGTGACAATATAAACATAATGCATGGAAATGATTTATACTGAAAATAAAAAAAATGAAGTACAAGTAGATGGAAATTGATACTCTTACTTGCACAGAAATTTTCTCACTTTCAACGTGAAGTATAAGCAACGTGAAAATTCCTGCAGGTATTGATTTTATTATACAAAAACAAAAGAAATATCATAACTGAAAAATCACGAAACGGTGATCTTTAGGAACAATCATGTAAAAAACAAGAATCTAATAAACCAAACAGGTGGAAGAATGGAAAACTAACCTCGGGTCCAATTTATCTCGTCGGATGCAAAAATGGTTGTTCAGTGACACTCTCGGAGGGTTTCAGTTGGGAGTAAATAGAGTTCTTTGGTAACAGATGAATCATTTGGTCGACCAAAATAAATGTGGTCGAGAAGGAAGACACAAGTGTAGAAAGAGGGACAAATGTGGAATAGTCATAATAAGTTAAGGACAAATATGTAATATAACAACAGTATTGGCCATTATTACTTAAGTTCAACCAAACACTTTATTACTAAACCCAACCAATCCAACAACTCAATCCTTCAATCAAACTGATTATTGGGCCATATTATATCCATTGGATAAGGTCAAAAAATTGGAATGGAAATAATCAAGCCCATTAGCTGAATTCAACCAAACGGCCCCTAAGGCACATAACTTTTTCCTTCCAAACATGAAATTATCACTATTTTATTTTAATGACTGAATTCCAGCAGCTATACTTATATTTTAGGAATGAGGACGTAAGTGGACTTACATTTTAAGGATGGGGACGTAAGTGGACTTACAAAAGTAAAACCATCTTTCAATTACGACTATGGATTTTCTAAGGAAAGAATATTACAAATTTTGTTTTTGGTTAGTGTACAAACAAAAGTTCTACAACGTATTAGTAGAAACGAAATAGAGGATAATTGGCGAATAAAGTTCTTTTTATTAAAAATAAATATTACCTCTAAATCGTTGTTAAATACGTCGACCTCCCGCTTTTTCAAAGAAGACATAATCATCCTCTATCAAAGTATAAACTTTAAAAATAATAAAAACATAAATTACATAAAACTATTAAAAATACCTCTAATTGTGAGCATTATGTACAAAGCAATCGTTTTAATATACAAGAAGCACGCTAAAGATGTTGCAACTAAAATATTTTCAAATATTAAGAGTTTTCAACATATTTTAATTCATATTAATTTAAATATTCATCCTCGTCTAAATCGCTGAACGCGAGTCAAGAATGCTTGTCTTTCTTCGCAAGTTAAATAAATACTCCAACTCGAATGTTCTAACATCTTGTAGGCGTGAGTTCTTTTGTGGAGATAAACTCCAATGAAAAGCCCGCTACTACCGGTCATCATGACATACACCGCAATGTTGTTCATGGAAAAAGGGGTTGCCTCAAAGTGTATTCTTTTTGTAAGAATCGTCTCTTTCTCGCAGAGGTCCTCCTTCCGCTTTTCAAGTATTTTTAAGTCCTTCTTTTCAAATGCTGGTAAAATCCTACAAAAACCAAACACAAAACCGGATGAATAGACAGCAAATCAAACACATACTAACCCAAATCCAAATACGATTAACTCTAATTATGAATATAATCCACAAAGTAATCGCTATGATATACGTAAGACGCTAAAGATGTTGCAACTAAAATATTTTCAAATATTGAGAGTTTTCAACATATTTTAATTCATATTAGTTTAAGTATTCATCCTCATCTATTATTTCAATAAAAATTTAAGTTATATTATATACATATAGATAAAATAAAGTATTACCTCTAAGTCGCCGCCAAATGCACCAAACCTCCCGCTTTTTCAAAAAGACATAATCATTCTCTATCAAAGCATAAGACATTAAAAACAATAAAGCATAAATTACATAAAACTATTAAAAAAAGAAATACCTCTAATTGTGAGCATAATCTACAAAGCAATCATTATAATATACAAGAAGCACGCTAAAGATGTTGCAACTAAAATATTTTCAAATATTAAGAGTTTTCAACATATTTTAATTCATATTAATTTAAATATTCATCCTCATCTAAACTGTAGAACGCGAGTTATTAATGATTGTCTTTCTTCGCAAGTTAAATAAATACTCTAACTCGAATGTTCTAACATCTTGTACGTCGTCCAGATAACAGCAGTAATTCCCGCGATGTGCGTTATCATCAAAATTACAACCATTACGTAGGCGTGAGTTCTTTTGTGGAGATAAACTCCAATGAAAAGCCCGCTGCCAACCATCAGGACAAACACCGCAATGTTGTTCACTAAAAAGAGGGCGGCCTCGGTGTATTCTTTTGTAAGAATCGTCTCTTTCTCGCAGAGGTCCTCCCTCCGCTTTTCAAGTATTTTCAAGTCCTCCTTTTCCTCGTCTGTGTAAAATCCTACAAAATCCAAACACAAAACCAGATGAATCAATCAAATACCGAGACAGCAAATCAAACACAAACTATCCCAAATCCAGTCACAGTTACCTCTAATTGTGAGCATAATCTACAAAACAATCGTTATGATAAACAAGAAGCACGCTAAAGATGTTGCAACTAAAATATTTTCAAATATTAAGAGTTTTTAACATATTTTAATTCCTATTAATTTAAATATTCATCCTCATCTAAATTGTAGAACGTGAGTCAATAATGTTTGTCTTTATTCGCAAGTTAAATAAATACTCTAACTCGAATCTTCTAACATCTTGTACGTCGTCCAGATAACAACAGTAATTCCCGCGATGTACGTTATCATCAAAATTGCAACCATCACGTAGGCGTGAGTTCTTTTGTGGAGATAAACTCCAATGAAAAGCCCGCTGCCAGTCATCATGACATACACCGCAATGTTGTTCAAAAGGGGGTTGCCTCGGTGTATTCTTTTGTAAGAATCGTCTCTTTCTCGCAGAGGTCCTCCTTCCGCTTTTCAAGTATTTTTAAGTTCTTTTTTTCCTCGTCTGTGTAAAATCCTACAAAAACCAAACACAAAACCAGATGAATAGACAGAAATCAAACACATACTAACCCAAATCCCGATCACGATTAACTCTAATTATGAATATAATCCACAAAGTAATCGCTATGATATACCGGAAGCACGCTAAAGATGTTGCAACTAAAATATTTTCAAATATTGAGAGTTTTCAACATATTTTAATTCATATTAGTTTAAGTATTCATCCTCATCTATTATTTCAATAAAAAATTTAAGTTATATTATATACATATAGATAAAATAAAGTATTACCTCTAAGTTGCCGCCAAATGCACCAAACCTCCCGCTTTTTCAAAAAGACATAATCATTCTCTATCAAAGCATAAGACATTAAAAACAATAAAAGCAAAAAACACATAAAACTATTAAAAAAGAAATACCTCTAATTGTGAGCATAATCTACAAAGCAATCATTATAATATACAAGAAGCACGCTAAAGATGTTGCAACTAAAATATTTTCAAATATTAAGAGTTTTCAACATATTTTAATTCATATTAATTTAAATATTCATCCTCATCTAAACCGCTAGAACGCGAGTCATAATACTTGTCTTTCTTCGCAAGTTAAATAAATACTCCAATTCGAATGTTCTAACATCTTGACGTCGTCAAATAAATAGATGAATTCCCGCATATGCGTTATCATCAAAATTGCAACTATCACGTAGGCGTGAGTTCTTTTGTGGAGATAAACTCCAATGAAAAGCCCGTTGCCAACCATCATGACATACATCACAACGTTGTTCACTAAAAATAGGGTGGCCTCGGTGTATTCTTTTGTAAGAATCGTCTCTTTCTCGCAGAGGTCCTCCCTCCGCTTTTCGGGTATTTTTAAGTCCTCCTTTTTCAAATCTGTGATAAATCCTACAAAAACCAAACACAAAACCGATGAATCAATCAAATACCGAGATGCAAATCAAACATAAACTATCCCAAATCCAAATCCAAGATTACCTCTAATTGTGAACATAATCCACAAAGTAATCGCTATGATATACCATCATGACATACACCGCAATGTCGTTCACTAAAAAGAGGGCGGCCTCGGTGTATTTTTTTGTAAGAATCGTCTCTTTCTCGCAGAGGTCCTCCTCCGCTTTTCAAGTATTTTTAAGTCCTCCTTTTCCTCGTCTGTGTGAAATCCTACAAAAATCAAATACAAAACCGGATGAATCAATCAAATACCGAGACAAACAAATCAAACACAAACTATCCCAAATCCCGATCCACGATTACCTCTAATTGTGAACATAATCCACAAAGTAATCGCTATGATATACGAAAGCACGCTAAAGATGTTGCAACTAAAATATTTTCAAATATTGAGAGTTTTCAACATATTTTAATTCATATTAGTTTAAGTATTCATCCTCATCTATTATTTCAATAAAATTTTTAAGTTATACTATATACATATAGATAAAATAAAGTATTACCTCTAAGTCGCCGCCAAATGCACCAAACCTCCCGTTTTTTTCAAAACAGACATAATCATTCTCTATCAAAGCATAAGACATTAAAAACAATAAAAGCATAAATTACATAAAACTATTAAAAAAGAAATACCTCTAATTGTGAGCATAATCTACAAAGCAATCGTTATAATATACAAGAAGCACGATAAAGATGTTGCAACTAAAATATTTTCAAATATTAAGAGTTTTCAACATATTTTAATTCATATTAATTTAAATATTCATCCTCATCTAAATTGTAGAACGCGAGTTAGTAATGCCTGTCTTTCTTCACAAATTAAATAAATACTCCAACTCGAATGTTCTAACATCTTGTACGTCGTCCAGATAACAACAGTAATTCCCGCAATATACGTTATCATCAAAATGCAACCATCACGTAGGCGTGAGTTCTTTTGTGGAGATAAACTCCAATGAAAAGCCCATTGCCAACCATCATGACATACATCGCAACGTTGTTCACTAAAAATAGGGTGGCCTCGGTGTATTCTTTTGTAAGAATCGTCTCTTTCTCGCAGAGGTCCTCCCTCCGCTTTTTTTAGGGTATTTTTAAGTCCTCCTTTTTTTCTAAATCTGTGATAAATCCTACAAAAACCAAACACAAAACCAAATGAATCAATCAAATACCGAGATGCAAATCAAACATAAACTATCCCAAATCCAGTCACAGTTACCTCTAATTGTGAACATAATCCACAAAGTAATCGCTATGATATACAAGAAGCACACTAAAGATGTTGCAACTAAAATATTTTCAAATATTGAGAGTTTTCAACATATTTTAATTCATATTAGTTTAAGTATTCATCCTCATCTATTATTTCAATAAAAAATTTAAGTTATATTATATACATATAGATAAAATAAAGTATTACCTCTAAGTCGCCGCCAAATGCACCAAACCTCCCTCTTTTCCAAAAAAGACAATCATCCTCTGTCAAAGTATAAGACATTAAAAGCAATAAAAACATAAATTACATAAAACTATTAAAAAGAAAATACCTCTAATTGTGAACATAATCCACAAAGCAATCGCTATGATATACAAGAAGCAGGCTAAATATGTTACAACTAAATTATTTTCAAATGTTAAGAGTTCAACATATTTTAATTCATATTAGTTTAAGTATTCATCCTCATCTATTATTTCAATAAAATTATTAATTTATATTATATACTTATAGAAAAAATAATGTATTACCTCTAAGTCGCGCCAAATGCACCAAACCTCCGCTTTTCCAAAAATGACATAATCATTCTCTATAAAAGTATAAGACATTAAAAACAATAAAATCATAAATTACATAAAACTATTAAAAAAAGAAATACCTCTAATTGTGAACATAATCTACAAAGTAATCGTTATGATATACAAGAAGCACGCTAAAGATGTTGCAACTAAAATATTTTCAAATATTAAGAGTTTTCAACATATTTTAATTCATATTAGTTTAAATATTCATCATCATCTATTATTTACAAAATTGAACTGGCGAGAACCCGGCGAATCCAATATTGATATTTCAATAAAATTATTAAGTTATATTATATACATATAGACAAAATAAAGTATTACCTCTAAGTTGCCGCCAAATGCACATAACCTCCCGTTTTTCCAAAAAAGACATAATCATTCTCGATCAAAGTATAAGACAATAAAAACAGTAAAAGCATAAATTACATAAAACTATTAAAAAAAAGAAATACCTCTAATTGTGAACATAATCCACAAAGTAATCGTTATGACATACAAGAAGCACGCTAAAGATGTGGCAACTAAAATATTTTCAAATATTAAGAGTTTTCAACATATTTTAATTCATATTAGTTTAAGTATTCTTCCTCATCTATTATTTCAATAAAATTATTAAGTTATATTTTATACATATAGATAAAATAATGTATTACATCTAAGTCGCCGCCAAATGCACCAAACCTCCCGCTTTTCCAAAAAAGATATAATCATCCTCTGTCAAAGTATAAGAAATTAAAACAATAAAAACATAAATTACATAAAACTATTAAAAATAGAAATACCTCTAATTGTAAAAATAAAACATCATAATAAACATTTAACATTTCTTCTAGCATGTATTTACCAAAACAAGATTGTTGGTTTTAACCTTAAAAAAAATGGTTCCATTATGGTTCTAACCGACGGTTAAAACCGCCGGTTCCACAGTTTTTGAGACCTAGGAACGGGAATCGGAACCAGCCTACACGGTTCCAATTCCGATTTTGGAACCGTTGACCACGATTATAGTTTAGGAACCATTGACCACGGTTTTGGTTCTGATTTGGAACCCAATTTCGGTTCCATTTGGCCACCCCTACTTAGAATGAGATCTTTGAAGAAGTATGTCATGTTAAGTTTATAAGTTGAAAATATAACATGATCCACCTAAAACCTCTGAATAGAGACTGGATCTAAAGGCATCCATAATCTTTAAACCACACAAAAACCTTATGCACGTTTTTATATGCCACATCAATGCCACATCAAAAGTGAAAACCACATACATTTTATAAACCTTTATCCACAATCCATAAACCTCTACCACCATTTTTATGGACCTCACCATCAATTCACAATTATTAATGCTATATCTATTTATTTTATATATATTTACTTAATATCCGTATAAAAATATATATTTCTTTAATTATTTAATTAATATGTTTAATTTAATTTTTATTAATAAATATCAAATTTAAATTTGTTGTAATTTATCTTTTCATATGACTTGATAAAATATTATTAAAATTTTATAAATTCAAAAAGAATAATCAAAATATATAATTTAAACACTACAAATGATATACAAATATTAATGCAATTGGAAAAAAGAAATTAAAATTTTAATGAGAAGGAAAAACCAAGGAAAATTAAAGGTGCAACTATCAATCACAATTTTAATATTTTAATGCAACAACAACAAAGAATAAAAAATTGAAAAAGTGACCCCATGTAATGATGTCATTGCAGCGGGATTTGAGTCTTTCATCAACTCCCACTCGCGTGTGGCCTTGAATCGCCGGTAAGCAATGGGAGCGTCAATGCAATCGCTCTCCTGCAACTTTTGTTTACATTTTTCCCTTTCTCCACAAACCGATTTGTAAACATAAACCAGTTGTTGCCATGTCAACATGAACCATTTACCCACAATGGGGTGTGGTTTATATAAACCATTTTTTTCCCTTATAAACCTCACCACAAACCATACATTGGAGTTGGCCTAAGTAGGTGTAACAATGCCACGAACAAAATAAGTGACAGAAAATAAGGGTTCTCATTTCTCGAAAATCCGAAAAACAAATTGATTACGGAGCAAATTTTTTGTATTTATTGAATAATGCAATGAATTTATAATTATGTAGTAATTTGCCACAAATTGGAGTTTAAAAGGATAACTAGAACTATTGTTATAAAAGAATAAAATTATGGGAGCAAAATTGTCCATATAGGGTAAAGTGTAATGATTTTCATAGTTCAGTGGGCAAAGTGTCACGAATTAAAGTTTGGAGGGTAAAGTGTAAAAATCGGTAAAGTTTGGATGGTTAAGTATTTTTATCTCTATTATATTTCACTTAAGTCATAATTGATACATATTTTCAAATATTAAGAGTTTTCAACATATTTTAATTTTCATTAGATTAAGTATTCATCCACATCGTTTGAAGATATAATTCATGCAGTATATAAGTTTAATTTTAATCTTGTGGATTTTATGTTAAAATCAAAATTACATGAACAATATTCACAATAAATTCAAAATAATTTGTACAATAATAATTATAATTGATTAAGTTTTATTTGGATCATGTGCAACGCATGTTCACCTTACTAGTTATTAAAAAGTATTATCTCTAAGTCGCCACTAAATGCGCCAAATCTCCCTCTTTTCCAAAGAAAACATAGTCATCTTCTGTCAAAGTATAAGACATTAAAAACAATAAAAAATTACATAAAACTATTAAAAAAAGAAATACCTCTAATTGTGAACATAATCCACAAAGCAATTGCTATGATGTACAAGAGGCAGGCTAAAGATGTTGCAACTAGAAACTTCATGTGGAAGCTTACAGTCCGCTTAAGAGTGTTCACTTCTTTGAGTCGAATTTCGACAGACTTAAGATTGACACTTGGCAGCGATGGTTATGGGATTCTAGAAATTAATGGTGGTGGAATTCCAAAAATTGTCGAATCGTTTGTTGTGGTGGGATTTGAGAAATTGTTGAATCTTTTCTTTCAAAAGCGGCAAATTTAAAACTATTCGAGTAAACTCTAGAATGACAGCCGCTAATGTTTTTCTTTCCTCGACACTATATAAATATTTGATCTCATTTGTTATAATATTGTCGATGTTGTCCAAATAGCGATACCGATTCCCACAAAGTACATCAACATCAAAATTCAAATTATCACGTATGCATGCGTTCTTTTGTGGAGATACACTTTTGTGAAAAGCCCCATGAGACCATTATCACGTAGACCACAACCACAATGTTGTTCACCAAAAAGACTGCGAACTCACTGCATTTTCTTGTAAAAATGATCTCTTTCTCACAGAGGCTTCCCTCCGTTGTTCAAATTCTTTCAAGACCAACTTTTCGTCGTTAGAGATAAATCCTAAAAAAAAGGACAATTATAAGTCTATATTAACTCTTAAATCTATTAAATACATTAACAAAATGTAAGCTAGTTAAATCAAGCAACTGAGTTAATAACAATACCAAATAAAACATTATCCTCATTAAGAAAAGCAAGATGTTGCTCACAATAACAATTGAAAGCATTTATTTATCATGCTAAATATGACAGGCCAAACACCCCAATATCTACCCAGTATTAGGGCAGAATCACATCAGACCACAAATCTTGGAGAAAATCATTATAGCCAGGAAATCATGAATTGATATGTATAGATATTTTTATTTCTTCCCATGTAACATCTATATATTTGTGTATGTATATATCGCAAAGATGTATCAATTAAATCAATTCTTTCTTCCTACTTTTATATTAAACTCTTTATGATATCATAGCCAAGCGCACTCCTACGAGTAAAACACAAAAACAAAATCCAAGGCGATGTGATATTGTCCTAATACCAAGAACTCCAAATAGAAAAAGATTCCCAGAAAAAGACATAGAGCATGAGCAAATTAAAAGAAAAGTTGCAAATAGGAGAAGATTCCCAGACAATACCATAGATAGAGCATGACCAAAGCAAATTAAAAGAAAAGTTGCAAGATAAATTTATACGTCGTCCATGTCCAGTCGGTTGAGCTTGTCGTGTTCCCATTTCAGGATCGGGGTTATTGTTCCCCAACCGCAACAGTCTTTGAAACAATGACATAGCTATTTTCACTTCTTCGTCTTCCCCGCAAACTGTGTTTTTTTCGTTTCTTATTCCTTTCTTTTCTTGTTCTGTTTGTTTTTCTTTTCTTTTTGGTTATTGTGTTTGTGTGTGTAAAGTTGAATATAAAATATTTGATCTATCATTTACATCCTAATATTGAAATTGAATTTTTTTTAATTATTTTAATTTATATATGTATTAGTTTGACTTGTTTCCCAAAATTAATTAATACATGGGCCTAAAATTATTAATCAATAAATATTTTAAACTATTATTAATTATTAGTTTTTAATAAGTAAAATAAGTACTATTATCTATTAAGTTTTATAAACTATAAAATTTCATTTTTAACCATGTCAATTAATTAATATAATCTTTATTTTAATGATCTTTTCTACATGGGAGTAAAATCATTATCCTATAAATACTTTAATCTTTTATGATTGTTTGCTTTTTGGGGAAGGAATTGTTTGCTTTCTTAAATAATTATATTTATTGTAGTATTATATTTTAATTTTTAAAAATATTAAATTTTTATAAAATCTATAATTAATTTAACATAAAGATATAAATAATATATATGTATCATGTAAAGATATAAAATAACTCTTTAAAACGGTTGTAATTTCACTTATCATCATGGATATTTAACAATCTCTTAACCGTACAATAAAAAAAAATTCAGGATGGTTCAATTCAGAGAAAGTAAAAAAAAATCAACGGATGTTTTTGATTTCGTACTTATTCGGTTCGATTCAGAGCACAAACCTAATTTGTTTTTATATTATAGTCCCATGGATTGTGAGATGTGTTGTGGAGAGGACAGATAAAATTTATTAAGTTTTTTTATACTTTTTCTTTGGAAAGGTTACAATAATTCTTAAAATTTGTTTTAATTCGAGATTGAGTTATCCTTTTAAAGATGAACAAATAAAAAAAACGCTCTTAGACTAATCAACCAATTTTTCCTGTACTCTCACATTTCAAGGCCCAGTCTTGGACTATTTACAAACCATGATGGTGTGGAGGCCCCCACAATCTTTGATTGCAGAAGTGACCAGAAAAATATTGCAAGATAAGGGAAACAAATACAAAATAAAAAAGAAGAAAAAAGAAAGAAGAAAGAAGAAACCAAAATCAAACGGATAACTTGTCAATTGTTTCTTATAACATTAGGAAATAAATCCATCTATTTTATTCCTATTTAGAGTTATCAATAATGTCATCATGACTTCTTTCATTGTTGTATTTATGTTTTCATTAAAAAAAACATATCTTTAAAGTAGAACTCCAAAAGTTATGTTATTCCATTTATATCATCCGTTTTGTTGAACATTTTTTTAAGTGGATAGCGAATAAGTACTAAGTTTAGAGTGAATCATTGTAGTCCCTTTTTTTAAGATTTCACAATTGCACAAATCATGCACAAGAACCAACAACTCCAAGATTGCACGTATTGGATTGAGTTAATTAAACTTTTCCCAAACCTTGTGTTCCTATCTCTAATTATGGTTTCTCTACAATAAATTTTTTGGATTAGTAACTTATCCAAAAATATATTCTAATTAACCATCAACCAACTATATTATTATGGAATAGAAAAAATCATTCGAAAAATACTTCCAAAAAACTGTTCATTATCAGGTTTAGAACATATATCTATGTATATAACAACAAGCCAATCATTTATCCACTAACCTTAATTGAACCAGATAATTCTTAATATTTTGAGTCGAGACAGTAAGATTTATTGGCTTTTTGAATTTAACTCATTATATGAACTAAACCTTCGGTTGAATTTCCAGTGCGGTCCAACTCAAATTTAATAGGTCATCCGAGATCGAGTGCGGTCGTCCTAAGGTAACTTCGCCCATGTCGCGCATGGCTTATTTAGTGCAGTTTCACTTGTTGGCGTGATTTGGCTATTAAGTCCACCCCACATAACAAAATAAATATTTTAGTAATTTCATTAATTTAACATCTTTTTGTATATTCTTTTAATCCTAATAACAAAAAGTATCAAATGAGATCATGTTACCTATTTTTGGTCATTTTTTAACAAAAATAACAAATAATAATGTAACTAATTATTTCCTCAAAAAAATTATAAATCAGCACCATTATTAAAAGATTTTCCATCACACCAACCACAACTATTACTTTTTCAAACCACGTCCAATCACACTCTACATTTACTCTATTTCACTTTTTTTTTTTTTAAATCACCTCTATCATCCAATCACACTCCATCACATTCTATCTTTCAACGATATTCATGTTCCTATTCTTTTCCTTTTGCCCTACCCTTCTACTATTTAACCAATATCACTGGAGTTTTGTTCCATCACATTCTATCTTTCACAACGATATTCATGTTCCTATTCTTTTCCTTTTGCCCTACCCTTCTACTATTTAACCAAAACAAGAAAGACATAATAAAGCCTTTGTACATATTTGGGAGCACTTTGCAATAACAACCCATCTCTCACTTTTTTTATGCATCTTTCCAAAAGGTCCTTTTGCATTAATAATATATGTTCGGTGAACCCCATTTGAAAAAAATGTTGACTTTTAAGTAAAAGAGAGGAGATAAAATAGGAAAATATCAACATTTTAGAACCTCGTAATGAAAGTAGCGAAAATCGGGTTTGAAGATGGATTTTGAGAATGTAACTTATTTCAAAAGTTCATCCAATATAAACCACCGTACACTTCAACAAAATTCAAATGTACTTTTATAAGTCTAAAAGCCCGTTCGGAAAGTGATTCTATACATGCTCTTAGTTCGTTTTTCTCTCAAATAAACATTTCTAAACCAATGTCGTTCCTTGTCATCAGCACCCATAAACAGTAAAACATTCCACCAAAACGATGAGCCATGATTCCAGAAATTAAAAGGCCAAAAAGAGGCACAAAATGCTGAAAATAGTATAATTGCAGAATGCCACAGGAGTGAATCTCAAATTATACATAGTACAATACGACTATCTACGACAAAAGAGACGTAATCACAGCACAGGAATGCATCAAACAAATGCCAACAAATGGAAAAGACAATGTCCGCTTCAACAAGGATACAGATACCAAAATTCATCATCTCTCCTTAAGCCTGTTCCCCCAAGAAAAAAAAAAAAAAGAAAACAAATCAAAATTTGCAAACGAGGTTCACAAGAATTAAACCAGTAAAAACAGCGGTCCAAGAGAATGACAGATCCTACCTTGTTAGCAATGTTATTGGAGAGCCAGTCCAGCCCCTCATATAGCCCTTCCCCAGAGGTGGCACATGTGCTCTGGATGTACCTGCAAGAAATGCCGATAAAACCTTCTTCAAAATTTACCATCACAAATGTTGCTAAACGTACACATGCATTAACCAACCCCCGCCAAAAAACCAAAAAAGAAAGAAAAAGAAAATACACACACATACACAAACACACATGGATCGAACGAGCAAGAGAGAGAAGTACCAATGACGTTGACGGAGAGAGTGAAGTCCAAGCTTGTCTGTAATCTCAGCAGCATTCATAGCATTTGGAAGATCTTGTTTGTTTGCAAAAACTAGGAGTACAGCATCCCTCAGTTCATCCTACATAGGCACAATCGAATCATTGTCGAAAAAAGAGCAACTAAATTGAAACTTTCCCATTATCAGCCTCAGGTAAGTCGGTAAGTGGATTTGAGAACTTGTTTTCACATCAATCAAACAAGTCAAAGAAAATAATGAATAGATGAATGGCAATGTCTATACAAAGTTTTTACCAAGGAAATTAAACATTTTTCAACATGCTTTCATATTTCTCTGCTGAGACAGAAGGCCAGTGGCCTACCTCCAAACATGAACCAGAAATTGTCACGCTTGGGTTGAATTACCTCATTTAACATCCTATGCAGCTCATCCCTAGCCTCAACAACACGATCTCGATCATTACTATCAACCACAAAAATCAGCCCTTGAGTGTTCTGGAAGTAATGCCTCCACAGTGGCCGGATCTAGATCAATCGCAATCAGAACGCACAAAGTCAGAGGCAGCTCATGAATATAAAAGTGTGACTGTGAGAGGAAGCCTGAGCATTACATTAAACACAACATAGCAGGAATCCAACAATACAAAATGTAATGTAATTTCAATCCATTAAGTAGTCTTTCAAATTTTCAAGTAAGATGCTCAGATGCACTTTTATGTCGTAACCATGCCAAGAAACCAGCAAGCACTGTTGGGACTGGGCTGAGTGAGGCAGAAAGCAATGACAATAAATTAAATAGTTTGTCAAAGGCTGGGACTCATAATGGGAACCCCACATCAGTACCTGTAATAGAGGCTAACTTTTAGCAAACTCCAGAAGTTCTTCAAAAGTCAAAAGCCAAAGGCAAATTTTTTGTATAGAGATCTCCATTAAGCTTCAGAATCGCAAAAAGAGACTATGTATATGCTCCTCTAGACTCTAGTATCATGCAAGTAAACACTGGTCCAATTCCAACCCTTATGGTAAAATTAGGTACTAAAAACTGCAACCCAAAAATTTCTAAAATAACATGAGGATCATCCTAACATAAGAAGACAGAAATTGCAAAGATAATTAGCAGACCGATATTACTTTCTTTCTTTCCTTTCTTTACCTAGATTCCTCTGTTTTGGGTGTAATCATGCAACAAAGTCTGTGAAATGCCAATATGCTCGCAAGTTGTCACACATTTTGATATCTGAGAGAGCAACTATGCTCTTGGGACAATACAAATATGACAGAGATAAAACTACTTTTCGTTTAGGACAGGCCTCCAAAAAAAAAAAACCTTCACCAGTAATACATAATAGTCCTTCAACAGAAGGATCACAGATTACTAGAGGTAACCAAGACATATGGAAGCAATTAGGCGAACTAATTTTGCCACAATTGCCAAATTGTACATTAATAATAACTTTGAAGTGCAACTATTGTACATAGCAACGTAGACTGCACGTAAGTGAACTAGTTCATCAAACGTGCAGGTACATGCTCCATTGCTCCTCTAATGAGAGTTGGACTTAGAGCTTCTATGAAGCATAAAGACGATTCCAGCCATTGCTAACCTATTAAGAACGAATATTTGCTTAAATAAATGTTCAAATCACACACAACTCACTGGGAAATTGATTTTGTTAAATGCATTTTTCATTACTTCGGACCTAAAATATTCTCTTAAGTCATTTATTCAGTACTTTAGATCACATAAGGAGTTCAAAGATACTAAGAAAAATGTTATAGAATATCTTATACCTTGTCTTGACCACCAACATCCCAGACAGTGAAGCTTATGTTCTTATATTCCACTGTCTCCACATTGAACCCTGGAGGAAATGTCAATAAGTTACACAATTACTCAATTAGTAAGGTTATATCCATTGTATATAGATGATCTGATTGGAATAAAAAAAAAAAAAAAAAACATCATAGGGCTAACATCAATGTTTAGAACATTAAAAGTAATAAAATTTCTCAATAGAAATGACACCAGAGAAGAAACCCACTGAAATACTCAATCGTAGATTGTCTAACTGGTCTCAATAAGAAACCATAAACTTGTCAATAGTTTTGTGACTACAAGAAGTTGTGTATTCGACTGCCGATACGTCAATGATAATGTGTTTCTTCATAGATAAACAATTTACATTTTATAACCATTCAATTATATATGAGGATAAATTTTGTGTAAAATATATGAAATGCCAATGTTTCCATCATAATATGAAGTGATGAACTAACAATGACTAGTGGCAATTTTACTACAAAGAGAGATGTGCACTAAGAATTATGAAATAAACAAGGGCATGAAAGATGCACATTCATCATCATCTTCATGGCATATGATCACAACCAAGGCATAGCATGGCATACCATAACAATTAGAGGTTACAAGGCGAAACTTCATATAAATAGAGAACTATCAAGCACATTAAATATAAAAACTTAATAGGGAGAAGAATGTTACAGTGCCATAAACACAAACGTACCAATTGTAGGAATGGTTGTCACTATTTCTCCCAACTTGAGTTTGTACAATATGGTGGTCTTACCAGCAGCATCAAGACCTACCATAAGAATCCGCATCTCCTTCTTCGCAAACAGTCGGCTGAAAAGCTTGGTGAAAGACAGTCCCATTTTCTCTGTATGTTGCCCAGAAACAAAATTCACTACTCAAATAAGGAGTTGAAAGTAATAACAAGAAAACTATTGCTCTTGTTTCAATTTCAAAGACACCATGGTTTGAAAACTCCATGCCAGAACATGATGGAGGTGGGGGTGAAAAAACACAAGGTATTAAAAATAGAGCTAGAAATGGGACAAATAAAGTCCCATAGTTGAATTTTACTTTCTGGTAAAGGATTCATCAGAGGCCAATGCACTAAACAAAAGCAAGAAAAGATTGATTTTTACTTTCTCCACGGGAAATATAAGAAAGTTGCAGATATTTAATTTGAAATGCAAATAAACTTTCTCCTTCATTTCGGAAACATATATTGATATTAAGCATACAAAACTCCCGGGGTCTTATCCGCTAAACATTTAGATTTATTAATACACATTTCATTTAAATAATGAAATCCAGACGATCCAGAAAACAGTAATTTGATACGCCATATATTGCTTATGAGCTATGTATTCTGATAATCAAAATCAGGTCTCAATCTAAAGAAATCACGCCTCAAAAAATTGAATATGTATAACCAGGACGCATAATGGAACAAACGGGAGGCGGATCCAGTACTTGCAGACACCAAAACCCAACAACATTAAACAATCAATTCACCCACGCACCCAAACATCATAATCATACATAAAGCCGAGAGCGTAAAATCACAAAAATTCAAGAAATTATAATTTATCCGAATCTGGATCTGCAAATCCTACTCACAAATAAATTAGATATAAATCAATAATACGGAAATATAAACGATGAAAAGGACAGAGAAAGCTTACATTGGTGAAGAAATTCTAAGAAGATATGAGTTTTTCGGGAAGCAGAGAAGGGCAGATCTTGTTTCTGTGGAGCTGCCCTTTTGGTCCAAATCAATGTATTTATTTTACGTGAAGACAGGGATTTTATATATCGACCCATTTTTTGAATTTGAATCAATTACGTGAATATTCAATTCTTTTTCTTTATGAGATTGGTCGTAAAAGTCGAGCGATTGGAATTCAGAATTCTCCGTGTCTAGTTGCAGAATCAAACTACTTAATACTTTATTTAAAATCGATCATTAAAATTTTATTTGAGTTCGATTCTTTAACATAACGAGCCAAACTCAACTAAACTCAACATATTTTTTATTTAATAAGATGTAAAACGGCTCATTCTTGACTCGATTAATTAAAAAAGAATAAAATATGTGTAAAAATATCTTATTATTTCGAACTCGATTCATAATCTCTTTCGACCAAAATTCTTTCGAGCTCTATTGAACCAAGCACAAACAAGATTTTTGAAGCTCAATCAATATTCAAACAAGATCGAACATTATTATGTTCGACTCGTCTCGTCTCGTTTACATTCTTATATCTCGCTTCGTGTCTTATTTTTTAATTATGAGTATTTCGATTAATCTTGATAATATAGGAATGATAATGGGAATTTTCATGACTGGCTTTCGACTAATTTCTCCAATTAAAGTACTGTAAATTATAAACATGTGTAACAAAATTGTGCCAGAAAAGAACATTTGTTCTTGTAGGTATCTAATAATTTTTATTTTTTTATTTTTTCTTGTGAAAGCGTTGTTTTCTATATAATAATTATTTTTTTGTAAAAATAGTTTAAATTCTAAATTAAAGAATTATAACGTGTGTGTTATATTTATGCATTCCAAATACCTCCATCAAATTATTATTATATAGTCAAAATTTTAAATTACTCGTACTATATTTGTACGTACAAATAATTAAAAAAATAATTTTATTTCTATTACACATTTTGAAGTTTGTCAAGATCGATCGATGGTGTCATTTTGAAATGATCAATGCTCCTACCAGGTCGAAATCCTTAATTCCTAATAGTTAAATACGAGACGAGAAAGATTTGGCATTCAATACTTTTGAGTATATATATATTATGAATATTTATTAAAAGCTAAAGTGGAAAAATGAGCAAAAAGTATGAAAAAATTAATATACGAACTCATAGACGTATGTGTAAAATGCAAATAAAAATATTATTTGGAAGTAAAAGTATGGCTTATTTTAATATTACTATTATATGAATTAATGTATTTATAGTTATTGTTGAACTATAAAAATTGGTTTTAAGTATAATAATTTATTTATAATTATAACATAAGTTATAATTATTATAAATTAATTAATGTATTTTATATTAATTAATTTATAATTCTAATAAAAATTATAATTATCTAATAATTATTTTAATTCCCTGGTCCAAAGGAGAAGGTGTCACACGAATGATTGAGTGAGATTTTAACTATTGACATGTGATCTGACTTTCTCTTGCCAAATATCTACCAAATTCGGGTCTCGGAGACTCGATTATATGACTCGAGGCAGACGAGAGGTTTGGTACTCGATTATATGTCAAGTAAGACGTTAAGATCATGAATAAGTTCGTACACAACCTCGGCTTTTATATCGGCCGTGCATGCCCCGACTCTCTTTTAATTAACTTCATCTTGATCTATAGACATTCATTGGCACAATTCAACATAAATAAAATTCCAAAGAAATAATATTAAAATAAGTTATATTTACAATTGAATAATAATTTTATACTCATTTTTTACTCATATGCCTACAAGCCCATATATTAATTATTTTGCCATTTTTCGCTTTAATTTTAATAAATATTCATTCTAAACTCGTAAGTGTTAAATGCCAAATTTTTCTCATCCCATATTAACTACTAGGAATTAAGGAATTTGACTTGGTAGGCATATTGATCATTTCAAAACGCCATAATCGATCAATCTGGCAAACTCCAAAATGTGTACGAGAAACAAAAAAATATTTTTAAATTCATCGTGTATAGATAATACAAGTAATTTGAAATTTTGACTGTATATTAATAAACTCATGGAGCTGTTTGGGAATGTAGAAATAGAATTAATCCACATGTAATTTTTAAAGTATTTTTACCAAAAAAAAAATTTAAAAAACAGCCCTAAGGCGTTGTTTCACAAGAAGTTTAGAAAAAATAATAATAAATTATTCGAAAACAACGCCATTGACATATTCACCTAGAAGAACAAAATGTTCTGTTTTGGCATTATTTCGTTACACGTGTTTTTAATTTATTTTAATTGGATAAATTAGTCGGGCCTTTTTAGTATTTGAGACATTTCATATTCAAAAAGCATTTTCATGGTTTGTTTACTATATAGTCACCTAAATACTCTTTGAATGACTTGTCGCTTAAACGATAGGGATGTCAATTAAACACGATAAGCCCGTTGTTTAAACAACATGCTCTGTCGTGCAAAACTTTATTTGTTGTTTAAATGGCGCGAACACATACACACGTAACACACCTAGATGGTTACTTTGCATGATTAATTGTTAAAAGCATGTGGTGCATCATCATATTGTTTTCGACCCTCCATCAAATGAAATTACCACACGAATAAGTACTCTTTTCTGGGGAGGTTATCCTGTGGTTTATTCTTTCATATTGTTTTGGAAGCATAAAGAATATTTTCCTATGATTTAAATTTTAACAATGTTGAGAAAATTCACTTGAGGAAATCAAAAATGTATAAACATCTTAGTAAATATTGTAGGTCACGTGGCTTATAGACTGATACTACAACCACAACTCAGTAGACTATGTTTTTATTTATAAATAAATTTGTGATTATTATGGTTGTTCATGTAGTTTATTGATTTCCTTTTCTTTCAGAAGTTTGTGGATGTGGTTTTTTAATTTTTTTTACGTTGACTTATTATATATGTGCACATCTATATACACATAAGCAAATGTTTCACATGCTTATACCAATGGGTACTGAAATTTTGGTACAGTCATAATTTTTGTTCGCTCACCAAATACCTATTGAATTTAAGTGGTACTCGTAAGAGTACGTGATCAATTTATTGTGGTAAGTCAAACAAAGTTATCTCACAAGGAAAATTTTGTCGGGCATATATTTACATAAATTTACAAAAAAACATAAATAATTTATACACACTATAAATAAGAATTGAATATGCAGTTACATTGAAATAAGAATTAAAAGTAGTTTTTTTTTAAAGAAGAATTTAAAATAGTTATTTAAAGTAACATCACCATAGAAAATTTGGGATGAAATCAATATCAAAAATGCCTAAACTCTAAAACAATTCGAAAATATCTAAATTGTCCTAAAATCCTAAAATATATCAATACCAATAGTGCATAAACTCGTCCGAATCCTAAATTGTAAACTCTAAAATAATATCATTAATAATATATTGTACTTAGGTGAATATTAATTAACTTTTTATGAAT
The DNA here is from genome assembly GCA_016081115.2 of Rehmannia glutinosa. Lineage (NCBI taxonomy): Eukaryota > Viridiplantae > Streptophyta > Magnoliopsida > Lamiales > Orobanchaceae > Rehmannia > Rehmannia glutinosa. The sequence continues at coordinate 5,276,271 of CM071926.1, forward strand.
AAAAGTTTGAAGAAGAAAAAAGATAAATACATGGATATACACATAATTCTTCTTTTAAAGTGATATGACAAAGTGTAACTCTTAATAAAGTTCAGACAGAAAAATTCATATAGTAAATTGAAACTCTTAATAAAGTTCAGACGGCAAAACATAAGTTTTTAGGTAATTTTGCTCTCACGTGAAGGGCATGTGACAGAATATTCTGAAAATATTCCACCTGTGATGGCTGTTATATGACAAAGTGCAAAGCTTGTGTAGCTTGTATGGTTATCTGTAAAAAAGAATTAGTTCATATGGTAAAGTGCAAAAAACTGCATAGCAGGTTTAGTGTTTTTCCTCTTGTTTTGCAACCAAGAAAACGGGACACTTACAAGCTAATAAAAATAATGAAAACAAATTCAGTACAAAACAAAGAATAAGACTGGATCTGTGCTCAGGTATAACAACAGTTGAGCAAGTCATCGTCCAAGTAAGGCAACCCGATCCTTCTGCACCGCCTGTGCCAAATTTATGTCAAAAAGCTCACATCGAATTGGCATCTCCATCTCATAGAAAGGGTTCTTCAGAACATAATCTGTGTATAGCTCATAAATATGTTTCAACAGAGACTCCATATGCAGAGTTCCAGGCTCACAGACCACAAAGAATTTCGTACCTACGAGGAAAAAAGGTGGTTAGATTCAGTCAATTCGTTTATGGTCTGAAGTAAATAATCATTGACAAACTTCAGAAAGTTTCAGTAAGCATTTAACACATGCTGTTGTATTAATTAGACTTATCACCAAATCAACTTTCTATAATTGGTGAAATTTTCACAAGCTCCAACTCTAAGTACAAAATTTAGATCACTAATAATACAACAGCATGTGTTATGGCTGACACCAAATTAAAAGCCGCAAAAAAATGCATACCCCCAAGTACTCTTCCAAAAAGGATGGGACATGATATATCTCACAACTACTTGTTAAAGATTCTTATATCTTGGAAAATTTACAAATCTTTCTAGTGTTTGGTTTGTCAAAGAATAACTAGGACTGTTTACTCAAAAAAAAAAAAAAAAGGAATAACTAGGACTGAGCATGGCAAGCCTTTCACTTCCAAAACCCATCCCAATTCATATCGTAAATTCTAGCCAAAATGCGTCAAAGGAAAAAGGAATTACTCCATCACAACTCTCTCTCTCTTTGTTTTTTTGTTTATGGTTTGAAACAATTGATTGTGGAAGCTGGTAGTAATGGTATGGGTGATGGTAGTGGATGATGTCACGATCAGTGGTGGAGGTTTAAAAAGAAGCTGTGTAGTGTGTGACCCATGATGATCACCTCCGCCGAGGGGAGGCGAAAAGTAGTTGATGGCAATGGCTATCAGAATGGTTGGTGTAGCATGTCAATAGAGTACATTAAAGTTGATGCCGAGGTGAATGCATCACGAATAATTGGTGGTGCTAATAGAACGAAAATAGCAATAAGCTTAAGCGTCACAAAATAGTGAGGCGAAATGTGCCTTATATATATTTGCAGTTTATTCACATCAGATAAATTATGCCAATCCCTCACTTCGGTCTAAATTACGAGAGGCGGCAAAAGAGCAATCCTAAAATATCTTGAGAAACAACACCAACTTCCACCAAGACTCGTATCTATCCCAAAAATATTCATATCCTCATTTGCAAATAAATATAACAATTCTCCACATGAATAATATCTGAACACAATATCTTTGGAGAAAGATCCCCGACAACCCATGCTTTGTTGTTCTTTTTTGTGAGCAAATTGTTATGTGAAGCCCTGAGCACGAAAGCTTGACCTATCAACCAGTATACAATCCAGAATACTGGCATGCAAACAAATAACATGCAAACAAATAAAAAACACTCTGAACCAATTAAGCACGAACAACTTTGACTCAAGAGAAAACAAATTAATCAAATAAATAACAAGATAGATCATAAACCATGAAAACATGGTATCAATGCAGGTTGCTTGATATGTTTGGTGAATACAATAGAGAAGCATATGGAAGTGCCATGTTCATCTTTGGGCCAGCAAAGGGTAGTAACTGTCCACAACATCAAACTTTCTTCCATATACATGTCTCTTTCATTTTACATATTTGAAGTGAGACCCTCCTCATTGCTTTTACTTACTCTCTTACACATCACAGTTTTTTAAAAACTTCACATTCATTAATTTAATTAAGCATAATACTTGTCAACTTTACTGTAGGATGCAAATCATAATAAACAGTACACTAATGAAGTTCAAGCTCAATAAAATTCTCCTTTACCACTTCTGATTCTACCGCTCCAAGTCAAATTTACAAATCTATCAAACCCCATCACCAACGTAGGAAAACCCCATATATTATATGAAGCAGAAAGGGGGGAAGAAAAAGAACAAGAAAAGAGAAGAAAATTTTCTCACCAGTGAGAGATTGGAAACAGTGAAGATCAAAAGTATCAGCCTGAAGGAGCTCAATTCCAGAGCACCCAGAAACGGGTGAAAGCTGCTGAGAGATGGCGTGCATCGAGTGCCACAAGCTCGCCAGTCTCAAAGTATCATTTGTATCCATTCTTCCAGCCAAACCATAATCCTACATAACACAAAGACACAATTTTCAAGGTCTTTCTTTAACTTTTGAAACTGAAAACCGCGAAGATTCATGAGAATAGCAAGTTTACCTTATAGAAAATGAGACCACCTGATTTATTGATGATGTATAGGCTGTAAACAGCTGCCATTGTCTGTTTGTTACTCTGATGTGAGGTTTATAAGTTCAGTTTAATAAGATGGGTGCTCCGGAAAAGAATGAAACCTGCAAGCATGGGAATAATTGTACGAGTGGTTTTAGCCAAGGTAGTAAAAGTGGTAAGGCGGACTCGAGGCGACAAGGTCCTATATCGCCCGAGGCGCCAAAAAAGCGCTCGCCTGACTCGAGCAAGGCACAAAATTTTGGAAATATTATCTATAACACTATAATATTCTCAAATGATCAGAAACATAATCATTCAATATAAAATTAAACCATATGCACCAACAATGACATAAACATAACAATTCATTAGCCAAACAACAAAAACATCAAAAGAATTCTCCAGCTGCACTTACACTCCAACTCTCCATATTACAATATTACACAGTCTGCACAATAAATAAAAAGGGTTGGTTTGCTACTTTGCTGTTAGGCGTTAGCCATAAAGAAGAGGAAAAGGCAGAGTCTTCTAGGAATAAAGGGGTATGAATCGCCAAAAAAAAAAGAGGAAAAAGGAGCAGAAATCGCCAGAAAAAAAAGGAAGAAATAAGAAAGATGAAAGAAGAAAAGACAGACGAAAAGATCGACGAAAACTTACCTTCAATTTCCACAGCAAATGGAAGAAAAAATTCTCCAGAAAGAATAGTGTGCGTTCTCTGATTCTCCCGCTGGGCTGGAGAGAAAACTGATTTTGCCCTAATTTTTGTGTAATAACTGGATTGGCTTATGGGCATTAAAGTGCTTTGGGCTTTAACAGTAAAAAAAAAAAAAAAAGGAACAAAATCCTAAAATTAGATTATCAGAAGGGGAAAAAAAAATATATCCCAGCTGAATCTAAGTAGGCGCCCAAGGCGAGATACTTGCGTCTCTAACAAAGGCGTGTGCCTTTGGCGCTTTTCGTCCGCCTTGCTCGAGCGGCGACCCAAGGCGCTGAGGGTGTTTGGCTCCTCGCCCAGTGCGCTAGGCATAAAGGCGAGCGCCTTTGACTACACTGGTTTTAGCTCAACGGAATGACAATATCAATTTCTTGTTTTCATTTTTGCAGATTTTATTTAGTTATCATTAATTTTCCAACACTAATTATCTACTAATAACTTCTCTAAAATTGTGCAAACCTACCCATACGACATTGCCACCATAAAACTGAAGATAAACACATGCACAGACATAATAAAACTTCAGTCCCCTGCTAGAATTGATATTTGATGAAAATCCCAATTTTCTAGATATCTACACTCAACAAAACTAAGAAATTCAATAATAATTCGAATAAGTATATTAAAATCCTGAACAATGCATAAAAATGAATAGGAACTACTATAGCAACAAAAATCCATTAAAAATATCTCATTAATCTTAAGTAATATGAATAAATCGTATGTTCATAATATTCACAATAAAGCACAGTAGTCACTGATGGTCGCAAAAGATCTGTAAATATCCGTATAACTATAGCACTACAAAATAATTTTCGGAAATCTGCTCATAAAAATTTGATCTACAGTAATAGATGGGTTTCCTAAGGGCTTTTGTCAAACATATCTAGAAAACTATTTCAATGGAATAAATAAGTAATCCGTAAACTTACCACTATAACTAGGTCAATGTTAGGCTCTATCACCAGTAATCCGGTTCTTCAAAATTCAGGCTCAAATTTTCAATTACATTAGTATTTTATTACCTTATTCGGTTGGCGAGCCGGTATCGGAAATTGCTGGAGAAGACGGAGCTCAGGCGAGTTGCAGTTCAGTTTGGGCTGTAAGATTGGGGTTTTTGGACAGAATAGTGATTACTGTAAAAACTAAGAAGTCAGTATTGTGACAGAAAAATGAAAAATAATGGGAAATTAGGTAAAATACCCCAACAAGAGGTATTAAGGAAAAATACCCCACTTTATTAACTAATGAAATATACCCCTTTTACTCCCCTAAAATGTCTAATTTACCCCTAACTTAAAAAAATCGGAAAAAATCGTTGCAACAAGAGCGGGAGTTCACTTTCGGCTAAGCGGGAGAAAGGTTTTCACAATTACAAACCCTAATTTCACCATTAGAATCCTAAAAAGAATCACAAACAAGATTTTCGAGCAAAGAGAGCGATATTTTACGATTTCTTCTTCAAAAGTACGAACCCTAGTAGATGCGACGCGTTTGAATGAGGCAAAATTGTGGGTCGTTCGAAATTGAGGGATGAAGGATCTGTGTTCGACAATAAATCTCAGTTCTTGCATCAAAAATATGGATAAAGGTTAGTTTTGATTGTTTTTTCGAGTAATTTTAGTGATTTTCATTTTCGCAAAATGGTTCGATTAACCAATTTTTCACGATTTTTGAAATGGGTATAATTTGAAGAGTTTTGAATTTTCGCAAGTTGTATCAGTGGGCATAACCGTAGGCAGTTGGGTGGGCAGTTATGTTAAATATCAAAAATTATGGGTGGACAAGTGAACTGGACCGGAGGTGGGTACTTGGGTGGGTATTTGTGTGGGCAATTGTGTGGGCAGTTACATTCAATGTCATATTTGTTGGGTGGACAAGTGAATCGAACAGGATGTGGGCACTGGGTGGATATTTGTGTGGGCAATTGTGTGGGCATTTACATTCAATGTCAAACTTTGTGGGTGGACAACGAAATTGATCTTTTATATCTATTTATTTACTGCATGGGTTCATATAATGCTCTTATGGGATGGAGTTTGGGATTGTGACATAAGTACATCCCGATGGAGGTATACAGGGAAGCATTCCAAAACCGTTCTCTTCCCTTCAGAGTTCATGTACGCTGAATTGTTGCGGAAAACTTATATTTTCTCTAAATTCAATCCATATGAGGGTGAAATAGAGTTGACCAGTTGGTTTGGCTATGAACATGTTGATCCCTTACCACCATGTCCGATACCGATGATGGCGGTGTCGCTACTTGTTCGCATGAATAAGGAGAAGCCTTTGTTTGTTCCGGTTTGTCTGATTAGAAGGGAAAATAAGAAAAAAACACTCTTTGGAGTCAGCTAGTAGCAATCAGGAGATGTTGCCAATTAAAAAAGAACCTATCATTGAAGAGGTTATGCCACCTCCCGTGCGTACGTCGAAAAAGCGTAAGACCAATAAACGAAAAAGGGTTGCGAAAAGAAAATCAAGTACACTTCCACATTTTGGTATGACTATGGAAGACCTTGAGAATGACCCTATGTTTTGGGAGGATGTAGATATGTCAGTGGCGATGATTGACCTATTACTTATGAAGGAATGATGGTGGTAGTGTTGAAAAAGAAACTATCTACATCCCGATCGTTCAAGAGGATCTACCACGCCCCAAGCATAATATCGATAAAGGCAAAAGGGTTGTCAAAGAAACATCCGGTTTTGAAGAATATTTAGGTATGACTATTGAAGACCTTGAGAATGACTGTTTTGGGAGGATGTAGATAGGTCAAGTGACGAAGATGGTGGTGTTGAGGCAAACGGCAAGGAGGAATGCTAAACTCGGGGGTGGGCACAAAAGTCGCCCGAGAGTAGGCATGAACATCAACCCTAAAATCGCCATGATGATGGGCGGGATAATGGTAGGCAAGAGTGTAAGCAAGATTGTGGGTAGGAAAGTGGGCATAAGAATGGTAGCGGGAGTTCGTGCAATATGATGGTGTGCGGGAAAGTGGGTATAAGAATGGTCGCGGCAGGAGTTCGTGCAATATGGTGGGCAAGATGGGGCATAGGAATTGTGGGGGGAAAGTGAGCATGAAGGTATGCATGAAGGTGGGCATACTTGGCATGATAGTCAATCATGCAAAAGGAATTTTGTCTAAACCGGGCACAAAGTGGTGTCGGGCCTATGAGCAATCAAACAAGCGCTTGTAACTCTATCTCAAAAAGAGATGATGATTTACTGGTTGGTCAAGTTTTACGCACGAAAGAAGAATTTACTCGGCGACTTGCAATAATTTGTATTTGAAAAATAGACAACACATTGTTAAAAAGTCGACAAAGTTAGATTTGTTGTCGATTGTGTGGATAAAAATTGTGGGTGGATGATACGGCGTGACTAGGCGCGAGGTGGGCATCTATGGATTGTTGTTAAATATAAAAATTGTCATGAGTGTTCGATAGAAATGAACAACCATGAGCATCGGCAGTTAGGAGTAAGGTGTTGGGTGAGACGTTATGTACAAATATAAACAACCCGCAAATTCATGCCCACCTCTAGCTATTATTCTTTGAAATAAAAGATAAATTCAATGTGGACATAAGTTATTACAAAGCATGGAGAGCAAAGGAAGAAGCAATTAAATTGGTTAGAGGTTCTCCGGAAGATTCGTTCAAACAACTTGCTGCTTACTTGGAGCGTGTCCAACAAGTCAATCGAGGTACTGTGACCGAGATTGAGGCCGATGAAGGTGGTTGTTTCAAATATTGTTTCATGGCTTTAGGTGTGTATATGTGGATTTTGGACATGTATTCGACCCGTATTGGCCGTGGAATGTACGCATCTAAAGGGAAGTATCGAGGTATGTTATTAGTGGCTACTGGTATGGACGGTAACAACCAAATTTACCCTTTAGCATTTGCCATTGTCGACTCAGAGAATGATGTTTCATGGAAATGGTTTCTTGAAAAGATAAATGACTTGTTGGCGGAGAAGAAGGATTTGGTTATTATCTCGACCGCCATCGCCTATTGCTAATGCCGTTAAGGAAATTTTCCGGATGCACACCATGGAATTTGCATCTACCATCTAAGACAAAATGTTGTTGCCAAAGGATGTGGATGTATCGGATCTACTCTATTGTGCCGCTAAGACATATAATGAATCTGAATTTCGACATATCATGAACGAGATATATTTTGTATCCAGTGATATATATAACTACCTGATGACTGAAAATATTCTGAAGGGCAATGGGCTCGTGTGTGTTTTCCGAGTAGACGATATAGCATGATGACTACCAACATCGCGGAGAGTCTTAATGCCGTGCTCAGGGATGCTAGGGAATACCCTCCGATGGCCCTTTTGGATGCAATTTTAATGATGTTGATGAGGTGGTATGCAGAACGGCGTAATGTGGCTATGAAGATAAAATATCCATTGACAGATTGGGCTGAGAAAATTGTTCGAGAGCGGGATGAAAAGAGTAGGAGGATGGATGTCCAAACATCGCATTACTACACCTACTATGTACTTGATGGTGATAGGAAAGCTGAGGTCGATTTGAATGCAAGAAAGTGCACATGTAATGTGTTCATTTGGATCAATTACCATGTACACATGCACTAGTAGCAGACTAGGAAAGTTGGAATGCCAAGGTACGAACTCGCCTCTCAATTTTACACAACTGAAGCACTAATAGCTGCATATGCAGAGGCCATCTTCCATGTAGGCCACGTGGACTTCTGGAATACCCCCGAGGAAGTATCCCAGTTGAATGTGTTGCCTCCAATCATGCGTTCCCTTAGCGGTAGGCCACGAAAAACGAGGATATTATCCCAGGGCGAGCAAAAAATGAAAAGAAAGTGTGGGTGATGTAAAGGCACTGGTCATAATCGCAAAACGTGCAAGAAACCCATTCTGGTGAGAAGTAACATCAAATCTTAGAAAGTGTGGGCAAATGTTTGATGTATTACATTGTAATATGATAGGCATTTGGGTAGGCAAATGTTTGTGTAATGTACTATATTGATGGTAGGCAATTGCGTACCATTTTTTCACATTGTTTATGTACAATTCTTGTATTCTATTGATTATGTTTGCAGAGATGCGAAAGCGAGGATTGTGGGCATGTAAACCCTTTAATGTTTTGAGATTTTTACATTGTTTATGTACAATTCTTGTATTTGGTTGATTAGGTTGCCTTCTTTGGGCATGTTAAAGTGTTTAATATTTTTACTTTGTCTTGTACTAATTTTGAAAATAATGGGCATTTGCTTAGTGAGATGCGTAAAGCGGTAATGTGGGCATGCCTAATTTTAGATCTGTCATACAAATTTTGAAAATAGTGGGCATTTGCGTAGGCAGGATTGTGGGCATACCTATTTTTAGATCTGTGTCTTATACAGATTTTGAAATAGTGGGCATTTGCGTGAAAGCGAGATGCGTGAAAGCGGATTGTGGGCATGTAAACCCTTTAATGTTTTGAGATTTTTACATTGTTTATGTACAATTCTTGTATTTGGTTGATTAGGTTGCCTTCTTTGGGCATGTTAACGTGTTTAATATTTTTACATCTGTCTTGTACTAATTTTGAAAATAATGGGCATTTGCTCAGCGGATGCGAAAGCACTGTGGGCATGCCTAATTTTAGATCATGTCTTATACAAATTTTGAAAATAGTGGGCATTTGCGTAGGCAGGATTGTGGGCATGCCTTTTTTTTTTTTGAGGGAATGGGCATGCTTATTTTTAGATCTGTGTCTTATACAAATTTTGAAATAGTGGGCATTTGTGTAGGCGGGATTGTAGGCGGGAACTAGTACTACATTAACATCTAATATAAGAAACACAAATAAAAGTTTAATCCACACGATATACTTAAAATTAACATCTAATATTTCCTTCTTTGTATAATTCTGAGCAAATTCTGAGCTTGAATTCATCGCACCTCTTGGCGTCGATTTTCACTATGCCACGCCCCGTGACCAAGGACTCCACCATATTCATGCACATTATGCCACAATCACCGGTATTCAATTGTTGCGGAGGATACTCATACCGCTCAATCTTCTAACTCGTTGGGGGCTCGACCTGTTGTCCCAAATGTGAGCTTTCTCGCACAAACTTGGTAGATTAACGCTAATTTACGGAATTGTCCAATATAAGTATCAAATGACTTGGAACCGGACATCAATCATATACAACGATCAACTTTTTGTTCAAGTCCAACTCATATACCACCCAATGGTTATTGTGGCGTGGCTTATGCCATAGACCTTGTCAACATTAGCCCATGATTTCCCGAGACCGTCTCACCGGATATACGCCCATCAAATATTCCAAAGATAGTCTCGTCTACCTTCCACCAAGACCAGACTTTCTTTTTATTCTTTGAAGCTTTTACATACTTGGGAGCCCATTTCATAGTCAAATTATTCTGTCAAATTAAAGTAAATCAATGTCATAAACAAATTTATATCAAAAAAACAAGATGAATGACATGTTTTTGTAAATGAATGATGCTACGTACCCAAAATAGCATATCAACGGTTGTCCAGTTCGCCAAGAAACGTTCATGCCATTTTTTTGATTTATACGCGACGAGGCGCATCAACAAGTCCATTTGTCGCAAAGTGGGCACATATGTGGGCACACAAGAAGGGCAAAAAGGTAGGCAAGTAAAAAAAAGTGGGCAAGAAGATAGGTGAAGAAGTGGGCAGGAAAAATGGAAGTGATTTTGTTCACATACCTGATCATCCAGCCATCCTTCTGGGTCACGGATATTCAAGAACCATGAGGCACAAAATTTGTTACCTTCCTCAATTGAACAATGAATGAATACGTCCTTGTTGTCCTTGTTTTCATCAAACCACTTCTCAAATTCTTCAATCAAGGCTTGTGGGTAAAGGCCCATTGGATCAAAGAGTTGCAACTGAGGAATTTCCGGAGCATCCGCAACAACCTTACCCTTCTTCTTCGGTGGGATATGATGACTTGGATCCGTAAGAGGAGATTTCTTCGTGGGGCCAGATCTTATCGTCCTTTTCCGTTTCTGATAAACAATGTCATCAATTTTTGGAAATCCGATTCTGACAGGACTACCAATATCAACAAAAGCAGGCTTGGCATTTTCCCCATCGCTTTCGTATGCACCGTCCTCACCATCTGCAGTAATTGTTGGATTTGAACCCACAACCTCAGTGGTTTGAACCACTGAAAGTAATGCATCAAGTTTTGAAGGGTTGGCAATCAACTCTTCAAATCCTTTGTGCACGACAAATGTAATGGGTTGGGCGTCGCTGCCGGCAGGAACAATGGCAAAAGGTCCTGGTATATCTTTCTTGTCATCAGAAGTAGTGTCATCAAACACATGGCCAACATCATGCCCTTTGGAGGAAACATCAGGAGGGGATGAGGGTGGAGAGCCTATGGGTTGCTTCTGAAAGTGGTGCTGTTCACTTGATTTTATACCATTGATTTGGGGCTTCCTAGACTTGAGTTTTGTGTTGTTTTTTGATTATTTTGAATCATTTGAGTAGCCAAGCCATGTTGAGAGCCAATTATATTGAGTTTATAGTCATAGTAATGAATCGTGTATCAAAAGAAGTACAAACGAGCAAACAACGAGAGATTGATTTGAAGAAACGCCCAAACGCGTCCGAAATTTCCATCACTGGCAGCGTTTCAGTATTTTGACCATAACTCTCTACAAAATTGATATTGAGATGATTCAAGTGGCTATGGAAAGCTAAGAGATAGGGCTACAACTTTTATGAAGGGCCCAAAAGCAAATTCGGATATTTGGTGGGTGAAAAACCATACGAGCGCTGCAGCGCCCAACTAACTGACGGTGTTTTTGGCTAGGCGGGCGCTGCAGCGCAACGCCCAGCTGCAGCGCCCGGGTGGGTTTTTGTGCGTATGACATGGTTGGCGCCGCAGCACCCGGGCGGAATTTCCTATGTTCTTCCACCTTTTTCTTAAACTTTTGAGGGGCTATAAATAGATAAATGGGAGGCTTGATCTAGGGTATGAAGGAAAGTTTGGGAATACACCCAAGAACACAAGAAATACATCAACTTCATCAAGGAAGAACCAAGGGAAGAATCGGGTCGATCGAAGCTTGAGGATCGAAGATCAATCGAGAGATTATCCATTTCCTAAGTTTTCTCATTCTTTGTGCTTTAATATTTCATTTTAGCTTGTCATGAATATGAACAATTTGTCTATGGGTTGTTTATTTGTAATGAGTAGCTAAACTTCTTGTGATTTCCGGTTTTTGAAGTAAATTAATTGAACTCTTGTTGAATGTATTAATCTTAATTGGAGTTATTGTCTTGAAGCCTATTTGAGTACTTTGTTCTTATTCTTGTTTTATCATTTGGCCAATGATTTAGCATGTTTGATATATTGATTCATAATTCGAGAAATGAGTTTCTATATTAGATCTTGAGTACTTGACATGAATATTTGCATAATCGAGAGGTTTGTGAATATTTGTGAGGATATATGATCTTTTGTGCATTTGGGAGTTGTGTATCTTATGTTGAGTAGAGATGCTAGCATAGATATTTCAATCTTCACTTTATATACATCTCGAGAGAGAGGATAAAAAATACCGTTGTGATCGCCTTATAGGTGTATTGATAATAACTTTGGCTTTGATTAAATCTTAAAACAAGAGGAATATTAATTGAAACCATAACCCGGGAATCCATTTCATTTCCCTTGGTAATTCCACTATTATTTTCATCTTGTGTTTTTGTGGTTATTCTTGTCTTTTCTTCCACAACAATCATTCATTTCGATCGCCTAAATAAAAATAAGGCTATCTTAGTTCAATACTTAGCGCATTAATTTATTAGTCTCCGTGGATACGACTTTGCTTACCCTATTCTATAAACTACACCGTACACTTGCGGTGAAGCTAAAAATAAGGCGAACAAGTTTTTGGCGCCGTTGCCGGGGACTAATACAATTTTTGGTACTAATATTGCGATAGATAGAATTATTCTTAATTTAGACATTTTTTTATTTTATTTTATTTCATTTTTCTTTTGTAAATTCTACTTCTACAATGCTTGATTTGTTTCTTTGAATTGGTATAGGTGCACTGTTCGGATGGAAGAAGTCAATTATTTCAATAACTGGAATTTCTACAGTTATTGGAATAATCCTACTCCTATACACTATTGTTCAGATTGGAGGAATTACGAAGATTTTTCATATGCTAATACGGAGAATGTGATTCCACCACCATCAAGCTTCAATGTAATAAATGGGTTTACCGACGCAGAGGCAAAACCATCTTTGGAAGACGCCTCATTTCATTCATGAATCAAACGACTTCATTTATGAGTCAAATAAATTTATTCATGAGGGAAATGAGAAATAGCTTTACCAAGAACGAAGCAAAGATGGACAAGATGAAGTTGCAATTGACACAATTCGCCAATACTATGGATTCACAATTGAAAAATCTCGAGACTCAAATGGGCCAATTAGTTACAATTGTTGGTGGGCAACAACAAAAGAGCGATTTTTGAGCACCACCGAAGCCAACTCAAAGGAACAATCTAGTGCCATTCATCAAATGGGTGGTACCGAATACGAGAAGATGAAGATCCTGGAAAAGCAAGAAAGTTCGAACCAAACACGGATTGTGTGTTTATGCACTTTCAGCCCGTGTGTGTGGTACCGAAAAGGAGCAAAAAACAGACAAGGAACACACGAACCATGTGTGTACGCCCGTGCATTGCGTGCATGATATAAGAAAACTATTCCATAATGAGACAAGCACGGAATATGCGTACACACACGGACAACATGAGCATAACCCGTGATCAAAATGTTCCAACACCAGGACTCTGCATTTGCTTGGAGATCCCAAGTATGTATTACTAGATGCAAACAGAGCAAAACGGTTCTTGACCACGATCCAAAACAACTAATATATGCATTCAAAGGTGGTACAAATCAAAATTAACAAAGGCCGAGCTAAAGACGTTAAATATAGCGCTTGTTGGGAGGCAACCCAACAAGATGTGGTGTGATTTTTGTTTTTTTTTCGTTTTCTTTATTAAAAAAAAAGAAAATTACCTCGATTTTACTACAGCCACACACGGGCAGTGGCATGCGTGAACGCACGATCCATGCATGATTGAGGAATTGAGATATTGCTACGGCCCCACACACGGGCAGCTTGTGCGGAGGAGACGCCCAAGGAGGCCACGAACCGCCACCCCCACAATAAATCAGGTCCAATCCACACAAAGTTTATATTGAAATTCTATCCTCTCTTACGCACGATATAATTTCATTTAAGTTTGGGGGGAGAGATAGTTATTTTGATATGAAATGTGTGTGTGGATTGAAAAAAAAATGTGCATTTTGTGTGTTTCCATATAGTTGCATGTAAAGCATTTTAGGTTGCATTTGCATTAGAAGCACGTTTACTGTTTTAGCACGTTTATTATTTTCATAGATTTTAAGGAGTGAGTTGACCATGTGCGACGAGACTTGATGCTTATATTTTTGAAAAAAAATTGTATTGTTTTGATTGGATGTTGAGTATGAGTTGATTGAGCCATGTATAGATGATATTGAGCATGGATATTGAGAACATGGTTTGATGCTTTGAATTACGATTTGCAAGCCTGTGAGCTTTTGAGCCTTTACTCGCTTTCATCATATGCGATCTTGTTGTTAATTTGAGTGTATCATTCATGTTGTTAGAATTCTAGAACTTGCTCTGGTATCTCGTCAAGGTCACATGTTGTATGCGAAATGTGAAAATGATCAAAGGCCATTTTTGTTAGCCCTTCAAGCCTTTTGCTTACCTAATTATAATATTGAAATCCCTAGTTAGCCAACTTGAGCCTATTGCCTAATTTTTGATAGCCACAATTCAAGCCTTTAACTTGATAAATCTTTTACCCAAAACTTGAGCGTATAACATTGAGTAAAGGGATTGAATAAAGGTGAACGGGTAAAATCAAAATTTTAGAAGATGGTGTTAGAGTTGGTTGATGGGAAGAAAATGAGGAGAAATGAAGTATTGAAAACTCGTATAAATGTCGGAAAAAATCGACTTTGTAAATGAGTTTCATTTAAATGAACTTGGGGGCTAAGGATTGTAATTTGAGGTGATTCTCAAAAGAAAGAAAGGAGATGGAGATAAGAGGAGTTGATGAAAATGAGAGATGATTTGAGTAGCATGTTGAGCTTTAATGTAGATGATTTATATGCTCACCGGTCTATACGCCGAGTTTGAGTCACTCTATCCATATTTCCCTACCCTAACCAAAGAACCTTCATTACAACCAAAGAAAAAAGTCCTTTTTGATTCACAAATTGCATACATTCTAGTGGCGGAGATATGAGACGAATTGCAGTCCTATGGTAATTTTGCGACATTGAATTGATTTGAGCGTAAACACGTCTTATATTCATTCGAGATGAGAGTATACACTTGATCTTTGAGAGACGTGATTCTTAGCATTTACCATGGTTTCTTTGATGTATGCTCTATGTTAGATGTTTGAGGCTTGGTTGATTTGTTGTTTGACACATATGATGAACAATACGAATTTTATGGAGTTGTTGTGCGTTTTACTTTTCATTACTCCTAGTCATGTTTTATCTTGTTTTAAAAGCGTTGACCGGGACGGCCAACGTTTAAGTTTGGGGGTATTTGTTCACTTGATTTTATACCATTGATTTGGGCTTCCTAGACTTGAGTTTTGTGTTGTTTTTGATTATTTTGAGTCATTTGAGTAGCCAAGCCATGTTGAGAGCCAATTATATTGAGTTTATAGTCATAGTAATGAATCGTGTATCAAAAGAAGTACAAACGAGCAAACAACGAGAGATTGATTTGAAGAAACGTCCAAACGCGTCTCAAATTTCCATCACTGGCAGCGTTTCGTATTTTGGCCATAACTCTCTCTACAAAATTGATATTGAGATGATTCAAGTGGCTATGGAAAGCTAAGAGACAGGGCTAAAACTTTTATGAAGGGTCCAAAAGCAAATTCGGACATTTGGTGGGTGAAAAACCGGACGAGCCGGGCTGCAGCGCCCGATCTGACGGTGTTTTTTTTTTGGCTGGCACGGGCGCAAAGGCGGGTTTTTTGTGCGTATGACATGGTTGGGCGCGTAGCGCCCCCGGGCGGAATTTCCTATGTTCTTCCACCTTTTTCTTGAACTTTTGAGGGGCTATAAATAGATAAATGGGAGGCTTGATCTAGGGTATGAAGGAAAGGTCAGAATACACCCAAGAACACAAGAAATACATCAACTTCATCAAGGAAGAACCAAGGGAAGAATCGGGTCGGATCGAAGCTTGAGGATCGAAGATCAATCGAGAGATTATCCATTTCCTAAGTTTTCTCATTCTTTGTGCTTTAATCTTTCATTTTAGCTTGTCATGAATATGAACAATTTGTCTATGGGTTGTTTATTTGTAATGAGTAGCTAAACTTCTTGTGATTTCCGGGTTTTGGAAGTAAATTAATTGAACTCTTGTTGAATGTATTAATCTTAATTGGAGTTATTGTCTTGAAGCCTATTTGAGTACTTTGTTCTTATTCTTGTTTTATCATTTGGCCAATGATTTAGCATGTTTGATATATTGATTCATAATTCGAGAGATGAGTTTCTATATTAGATCTTGAGTACTTGACATGAATATTTGCATAATCGAGAGGTTTGTGAATATTTGTGAGGATATATGATCTTTTGTGCATTTGGGAGTTGTGTATCTTATGTTGAGTAGAGATGCTAGCATAGATATTTCAATCTTCACTTTATATACATCTCGAGAGAGAGGATAAAATACCGTTGTGATCGTCTTATAGGTGTATTGATAATAACTTTGGCTTTGATTAAATCTTAAAACAAGAGGAATATTAATTGAAACCATAACCCGGGAATCCATTTCATTTCCCTTGGTAATTCCACTATTATTTTCATCTTGTGTTTTTGTGGTTATTCTTGTCTTTTCTTCCACAACAATCATTCAATTTCGATCGTCTAAATAAAAATAAGGCTATCTTAGTTCAATACTTAGCGCATTAATTTATTAGTCTCCGTGGATACGACCTTGCTTACCCTATTCTATAAACTACACCGTACACTTGCGGTGAAGCTAAAAATAAGGCGAACAGGTGCCCACTATCGGCACCCATGTCGGCACCCTGTTGGGCAACGCGGGCGGTGTCCCAGTCGCCATCCTTGTCGGCACAGTTGTCGGCACCATAGTCGGCACTACGGTGGGCACTTGATGGAGTTTGTTCTTTGCCCACCTTTTCAGAAATTGAGCATCCCAAATGCTCCATAATTGTCTTCAGCATGGACTCAATTTTGTCGACTCTCCTCGACAAACCAAACAAGTCCATGGGCGGATTTGGCCCTCCTTCTTCCTCATCATTACCTTCACCCTCTGTTTTTTCCTCAAACAATTTTCTTTTCAAAGATTTATTCTTCTTTATTTCTTCATTTTTCTTTCTCAAATTCTCTTTCTCAATGGTATCTTCCCACACAAAAAGTTTTTTTAAGGACTCAGTATCTTGCTCCAATTTGGACGGTCTCAAGTGTTTGTGAACAACAAGCTACAAATAAATAAACAAAAGTCAATATTAATAAATAAACAACAGTGCAATAGTGGGTAGTGAAGTGGGCAAACGAGTGGGCAAGTGTATATTAGCGAAACAACAACAATGTGAGCATACAAGTGGGCACTCATGTGGGTACAAGTGTGGGCAAATGAGTGGGCATGTGTACATTAGTGAATGACAAATATCAAAGTGGGCACTCATGTGGGTAAATGAGTGGGCAGGTGTATATTAATAAATGAACAATAACAATGTGGGCATACAAGTGGGCATACAAGTGGGCACAACAGCAGGCATGCATGCACACAATAAAAATTGATTAAAAAGTTTACCGTATCATCATCTCCCGGAAGCAAAGTCCTGAAGATTGTTGTTTTCAATTTATCAAATGAAAACACGGCGGCTTCAGTTGACCAACGTAAAATACATGGTACCCTATTCTTGGCAGCTTTGGTTGTGACGGCACACAATTTGGCGACGTTTGGGATTGCCTCATATGCTCATACTTGTAACGCAGGGTGGAAGCCGTAGATGTCCGAATTTTCACAATCATGCTTTTCTTTCGTTTCTTTTCTTTCCCAATAACCATGTACTCGTCCGGCCATGCAGGCACGTGTTTCCTTTACCAAAAAATCGAAAGCAACTCTTCCCTATGGATAAGCATTAAAAGCTTCTAGATCATCTACAAGGTGAATATACTCGTCCACAATTCTTTTGGTTTTACGGTCTCTTACAAGAAGAATACCGTATAAGAAACATAGCAAGGCCAGCTTCAGGGTCATATCTCCGTCCCCTTTTTCTTTCTTGGACCATTTTTCCAAAACGTTCTCCACGCATCAGACAAAGAGGATTAAACCTCCTAAAGTATTTTTTGAAGATCCCCGACGACGATGGAATAGTAGACTTGGACCCAAAACCAAGTCCTGTGATCAATGCGAATTCAGTTATTCCAAAGTCTGCCTATTTTTTGTTCAAGTGGAATGTTATCTTGTCCAATGACATCGACTTGTCTTGTCTGAAGAGAAGGTGGAGATATAACTGGCCTTGGAATTTCAATTTTTGTACATCCAGGAATTGTCCAAAGCAAGATTGCCTGAACCTTTCTCTATTCCTATCGCTCAAACAACCAATTATTTTGTTTAATCCCTCATTCAGATTGCAACGACCACTTAATCTCGTTGCAAATTGGTCCTTTTCGTTTTGAACAAGCGCCATATTTCTTGAATTGTACAATGAAAAGTAGTATTAGATACAAGTGGGCACACATGTGGGCAGACTGCAAGGCAAATAGGTGGGCAAGATTAAAAATTCTCAAAAAAACCCAAGTCCATACATATTCCAACCTAAAAACACATTATAGACTCTACAGAAGATGATCATAAACTCATCACAGACTCCACAAAGTAGTGTTAGATACAAGTGGGCACACATGGGGGCAGGCTGCAGGGCAAATAGGTGGGCAAGATTAAAAATTCTCGAAAACACCCAAGTCCATACATATTCCAACCTAAAAACACATTATAGACTCTACAGAAGATGATCATAAAATCCACACAACACATCACAGACTCCACAAAGTAGTGTCAGATACAAGTGGGCACACATGTGGGCAGATTGCAGGGCAAATAGGTGGACAACATTAAAAATTCTTGAAAAAACCCAAGACCATACATATTCCAACCTAAAAACACATTATAGACTCTACAGACTCCACACAACACATCACAGACTCCACAAAGTGGGCATTGAAGTTGACAAAGCCGTGGGCACTCATGTGGGCAAAGCACATGGCTAATAAGTGGGCAACAAAAAAATGTTCGATTAAACCCAAGTACACGCACATTCCATCCTAAACACATCATTAACTCCACAAAACATAAATCATTAAACGTTAAATCTCGTTTGCAGTCATATAACAAAACCCTAAACTGTTTATTATTTTTTTTTTTCAAAACAAAACCCAAAATCCTTCAACACAACTAAATAAAATATATATATATAAGAGAAGAAAATGAAAAAACAAACCTTTTCAACCGAAGAATGACCCTTAATTTTCAAAACTCGACGTCGAACAATTGCGTAGTGTGAGTGAACTCATCGTAACGGTGATCGTCGTAACAGGTGCTCGTGGGGACATTCGCGGTGGAGGAGAGAGAAGAAATGAAGGAGCGGAAGTCGAGTTGGTAGTGGAGTCGGACGTGAGGTGGGTTTGGAAGATGAGAAGAATGGAAGAAGATGAGTCGACGTGTGAGAGAGAGAGTAGTGGGCAAATGAACCATTCCCGCCTATTCATATTCTTTTTCCTTTTTTTTTTTTTTTTTTTTTTAAATAAAAGGGCATTTTAGACTTTTCGGGAGGAAAAAGGGGTATATTTTCTTGTTTAAAAATGAAGGGATATTTTTCCTTAATACCCCCTTGTTGGGAGGTTTTACCTAATTTCCCAAAAATAATGGGGATGAGTGGGGTTACAATTAGGGAAAGTATCAAGAATGGCCCAAATTTAAAACACATATACAACTTTAGCCTTACTTATTCAAAATGATCAAAAATAGCCTTCTTTTTTGATAAAACCCCAAAATACCCCTTATATTGAATTAAAGGTAAACTAATGGTTTTTAAAGGTTTTGGGGCCGTAAAAATGGTATCAAGAAACGAGTCAAGAACCTGGAGGATAGGCCGAGTTCTTCCGGAGGAAAGAAGCGTATAGATTTTAACAAGACCCTATTTACACCAAAAAGGAAACCAACCGAAATTATACGAAAGATGACAGATGAGGAGAAGCTCATTGCTCTAATCAAAGGAAAATCCATCAAAAATTAAAAAAAAAAGATGGATATGGAAAAGATGAATCTTAAAGATCTACACGACCTGGCAGAATCCTTCGCGGGATTGGGTATTGTAGATTTAAAGATGAACGCAGTGATGGATCGCCTTTGGTTACCTATGACCCACAAGGTAGAGCAATTCCACCACCACCGCCACCAGTTAATCCTAACGTCGAAGAAAGTACGGGTTCAAATCATAGAGCTCGGGACGAGAGGATGCCACACGCCGGGATTTCACGACCGGAAGTGATCCACTTTCAGAACAGAGGTCGAAACCTCTCTTGGGAACTAGACAACCCTTTGGAAGGCCAAATGTTTATCGACGCCTGATGGAAGATCGCACTCGACCCAATACATCCATATGGGTTGATGTTAAACTGGACATCCCGCATTTTAAAAATAGAGAAGTTCTCATTGATGAATGGGCTTGACTATGAGAATTTCAAATAAAAACCCTCGATCTTACAAAGGATTCATTCATTTTACTCCTTGAAATGAGTCTTGAAGGATCGGTGAAGATTGTTTGGGATATGACCGATGCTAGTACAAAAGGTTCGGTCACATCAGAGAATCACTTAAAGGAATTGTCGATGGTATGGCAAAACTATTCAAAATCCAGTTCATCAAAGACAAAGTTATTTCGAGGATTAGAGGATGAAAAAAAGAAAGAGATATAAACAAGCCCTTTATAGCCTTGAAGTTATATGATATTTGTCATATTGACGAATATATCAAGTTGTTCACCGAATACCGGTGGAAATCCAAGATTGAAGAAAAGGAAGTCGCATGCCTATTCTTTGCCAAAATTCCGAGTCCCTCGGAGAGAAATGCTTATCGGGGAATACAAGGATGGAGTGAGTAGAAACTATGGCCGTAAAAATGTCTTTCCTAAAGGCCAAATTATCCGAATGGTGCTACCAAGCACTCAGACATGAATTACAAGAGATTAAGAGGAATTAACAAAGCGGTTCCTCTATGTTGCGTGGATAACGACATCCCAACAATTGTGGGGAGGTCAACCAAGGCGGCACAAAAGGAAGAAGAGCGAAGCCATCCATACCGCCGAGAAGCAAAGAAAGAAAAAAAGCAGGTCTTCATCGAGACCTAGAAGGTTCGTCAAAACAAAAGCCCGGTTATAAATCGGGGCAAAGACCAAAGACTAAGCAGAGTAGAGCCTCATCATCGGTTCTAATTAAGCAAGTACCGTAGAAATCCAGGAGAAGAACTTTCGTGCGTGCTCACACCAAAGCTAATGAAAGTTTCAAAGATCAGAATTCTTTGGACATGCGAGCAAGAGGGCATATCTCAACGGATTGCCCGGACAATCAAAAACGAGGAGTCGATACGAGGCTACACCGTAAATCGAGGAAGTTGTCTATTATCAAGATCTTATATAGGTGTATCAATTTGAGGACATACCTCGGATGAAAGCATCTATGAAGAAGAAATCTATTCTCAAGATGGAAGTAACTCCACTTAGAATCGGAGTGAAGAAGAAATTCTTCAAACAGACGGTCGGGGAGGATATGTCGGGATTCCTCTCTCACACTACGGTGTCTCATAAGACTCTTATGAGAATTATGAAGGAAGATCCAAAGCTTCAAATCTATGATGGATTTACAATTGGGGCGATGGAAAAGGCTTTGGATAAGATTGGTTTCAGAATAGAAAACACCAAATTATCCACAAGTGGTAACAACCGGAGAATTTGCCATTCTCGATGGAGTTTCAGGGGGAACCCGATCGAGATGCGTTGGTCCCTATTAGAAAAATACAGGAGATCAAAAGCAGAGTTAAAAGAGAAGTTGCAAATACACTCTCATGGATTCATATCAAGTCATAAGAGTTATTATTAAAGCAACATTCAAAGAAGGGATAGATTCGCCACTCAATTTGGCTATCTTTGACAAGCGAATCTCAAACCTCAAGGATTCATGCTTGAGCTAAGATTCTGAGTGAAATTTGTATCTCGGGAAATTAGCATTTAATGTCTATCCAAGAATTGCATACAATTTGGGAGATCGAGATTTCAACAGAGTCCTAACCCTTCATCAAGATTTCAAAAGAGTCGAATTGATGAAAGAAGGAAGAGACCCTACTCGATTACATACAAGATATCATATGCTTTCTCGAATACACATCATTCGAAGTATTCTTGAGAAAGGAATTTATGAAGTCCCAAGGATTTTCGAGGACTTTGCCAGGGTGGTTTTACGTAAATTATTGAGTCTCCAACTATCAAGGAGATCGATATGAAAATACAAGATCAACCGCCTTCAACAAAAGTCGAAGTCTTAGAGTTGAGCAAGAAGGATGTCTTTCCAACAGACGTAATGACGAGTAGTAGCGGCCGTTGGGAAGAAAGGAGACCAGAAATGCGATTCAGCGCATTACGATGTTTTCAAAACAAAGAGAGAGCCGAAATGTCCGTATGATGGCGAGAAGTGGAAGTAATATTCGACATCACTCAAAAGGATAATATTTTTCCTTGTGATGTTCTATATTATCTCCAACAACCAATAGTTGGACGATATCAAGGAAGCTTTGAAGATAGGTGAAATGGAGCTTACTATCACAGGAGTTGCAGGGAAGATCCTGAACAATTAATACGGGAATTGATTTTCTTGAGGATCACAAACCTTGGGAAAGATTACAAGACAGAATGGAGTTCACAAAGTGGGCTGATAAAAGATACGAGAATCGTGATGACCACTAGTCCATTCTCCATATACATTTCTATCGGAATGTTATATCGAATACAAGGCCGAGTATTTCATCACCTATATTGATTCAGTGCGGAATATGTACTTGCAAAGCCGGATATTTTTCCTAAAGAAATTGGAGAAGATGTACCGGCTATTGCAGGAAGAGATTTCTCTAAAAGGATTCTTATCCTTAACGGGAATTAAACAAGCGAGTAAATCATGATCGGAGGTGCGGCGGTACCCAGACTTTACATGGTACAAGGTGAAAACGCCACCAATCTATTTCCATGATACAGGTGCAAATGTTTTGCTAGGAAATAATTTCCTACAAACATTCAAGCGATTTACACAAGAAAATGAGACAAGAAGACTTATTTTCACAACATTATGTGATCATAAGATTATTGTCCAAAGACCGTGGGAGGCATTTTACGTAAAAATGCCCATTACTTTTTCGCAGTTTGAGAAGCGTCTTTGATGAAGCCAAACTTCACAATCCAAAAATGGCGGATCGAAGGAAATTTGGTGAAGCTTTATTATCCTATAGACAATTTGGTTCCAGTCAGAAGGATTAGAAGATATGGGATAATAACTTGTATTCATTCAGAGTACAAGGAGAAGAACAAGTTACTCCAGAAGCCATTGCAGAATTATGGATGAGTCTAATGGAGAATCCACAGAGTGACGTGACCCTAGAGGAACAAATATCACTCGAGGATATCAAGAAGAAGATCCAAAGGAATTACAATGAAGATCCTTTGGCTTGGTGGGAAAAGAACGAGCTTAAAGCTTCCTTAAAGGTTAAACCTGGAAAGGAGTACGAGTTCGTAAGATTCAAACCAATCCTTATGAACCAGGAGGATCGTGAGGATATGCAGAAGATACATAAGGAACATCTTGACCTTAAGTTGATTTCACCAGGAGTTTCTCCATACGCTAGATCCATGATTCTTAGTCGAAACCATGGAGAAATCAAAAGAGGAAAGCAAGACTTGTTATTAATTACAAGGGAATTAATAACATTTTGGAGTTCGACGGATATTATATCCCAAGCAGAGAACATCCGTTAATCAGTATCAAAGGTGCCAAGATATTCTCAAAGTTCGATTGCAAGTCCGGATTTTGATTAAGATGGATGAAGAAAGTAAGAAGTTCTGACTTTCTCCACTCCACAATGTCATTATATTTGGAACGTGATGCCTATGGGATTGGCTAACGCACCCGGATATATCAAAGGAAGATGGATAATCTCTTCAAAGATTATTTCGTTTCATGTTCGTGTATATCGATGACATTCTAATCGCATCAAAGAACATGAAGGAGCATCTCAAACATTTGGAAATATTTTTAGATGTTTGTCACAAGGAAGGATTAGTGCTTTCGGAGAAAGAAGACAGTGGTGATTGCAACAAGGCATTGAATTCCTAGGAATTGAGATCGACGAATATGGAATCATCCTACAAAGTCATATTGTAGAAAAGATACAGGATTTCGGATACATTGAAAGAGTCAAGAAGCGACTTGAGTTTTCTTGGAGTTGTCAATTTTTTTGGAATGTTCATAAACAATCTAGCACATTACGGAAGGTGTTTAGCCCATTGCTTAAAAAAAAAAGATGCAAGATTCAAATGGGAGAATGAACATAAGAAGGAATCAAGCAACTTAAAGAAGTTTGCAAAAAGCTTCCAAAACTTGCAATTCCACGGGATGAAGATGAACTGGTTCTTTACATAGATGCGTGATTATTGGTGGGCGGCAGTTCTTACAAAAGCCACACCAAACGGAGAAGTGCCATGCATATATCATAAAGCCGGTCTATTTACGACAATGAAACAACTCGGTGGCATATCAACGAGAAAGAATTCTTTGCGATCATAAAGGCTTTCAAAAAATGGCCTTTATTTTACTCTAGCTAAAAAATTTATCTTAAAAATTGATAATTCAAGTGTCAAAGCTTTTCGAAAAACAAAATTGAATCAAAACCAGGAAAAAGCTAGGATACTTAGATGGCAAGTGAATGTCAATATTATGATTATGATATTGTCATTATAAAATCTCATGAAAATGTTCTTGCAGATTTTCTAACAAGAGATGGAGGAATTGAAGTCGATTCCATCCTCACAAAATTACTCAAGACATCTTGGAGACCATTTGAAATGCTACTCCGAGAATTTGATATCCTGGTCATCAATGCCGATTTGGCCGGAAATTACAAAGGAATGATCGGGACAAAGTAACCGATCGTATACGAGCATGTGTCCGGTCTCACTCTCGATTGAGAACGGCCTTTCAAGGGCCACTCCTGCAGGGTCGCTAACAAGCAAACGGAGCGTTTAGAGCGCAGGCTCCCCAACCTCGTAGTAGAGGATTTCAGCACCTCTAGCACAAGTCCTAAGCCGCGTAAATGTTGGCCCAAGGAAAAACTGATACTCCGGAGTCAAATCCCGAGTTATCACATCAACCCAGAGACGTCGGGGTAAAGGACGAAGAGATCAATCTTAGGCCTATGATGGGCACTTCTAAGGTTGATATTAACGAGATTAAAGTTTCTTCTTCTTGGCGGGAATACGGTAATGGAAGAAGCGGTGATTACAGGCAAGGGATATCTCCAGAAAAAATAAAGATCGATATTTCTGGAAAATATCCAAGGGTTTGGATGTTACCAAATTCCAGCCATAAAGAAGTGAAGAGGTGGTACGAGTTTGGGGTTTTGGCCTCGATCTATACTACTTCACCAGCCTTCCCGGAGATCACAAAATTGCCAAAGTGGATCCAGGAAGCAGTGTACGAGTCTTTGGTCCAACAATGACATCCTAAAACGAGGGGATACATTGGAGTCAGTATTTCATAAGTGCAAAGAACAGAGTCGGAAAAGGTGGACATGAAGCCTTCCATTACATCAAGCGGCGACGGATGAAAGAGCCTTCAAAAATATCAAGGAGGCTAGTTCATAAGAAGTACAATTGGCCATGACCTTCATGAAGATCGATTACTACAAAGAAGGGCATGGGGATTGTGGGGGTGTCTCACCGAGATGGACAAAGTCAAGTTTCCGTTCAATTTTTATCAAAATTCGGTGAACGGATCATTCATGTTGAATACTATGACAGGAAAAACTACAAGATTCACAGAAGACCTATTCGAAAAGAAAAGAAATCTTCTCAGGGGAAAACAAGTCACGGGGAGTAAAGAAACTCACGGAAATATTGCAATATGGCTCACATAGGCCATTGGGAACGGTGTCCGTCTCCGAATGTCAAAACCGAAGGAACCAGAATTTGGCAAAGGATTCGGCCAAAAGTCGATCGGAGAAGACCCGGCGACGGAGAAGAAAAGTCACAGAAGTATCCAAAGTTTCGGGAACCACCAAAAAAGTAGATTCCTCGACAAAGCTAAAGGAGACATGTGATACAAGGATAACCCACTCAGCAAAGAGACAAAAGGTGGGTCAGATCTAGTAATTGGCATCCAACTCATCAAGATGCTGATAATTCAAGTCAATGACGTAAGCAATGACGTCATAAGATTCCATCTAGCTAAAAGACGGAAAAAGAAGAGTCAGTTGGCTTTGGAGCCTTATCAACTTGCCTTGGATACCAGACAAGGTAGGTCCCAAGCCATGTGAAGATAGGAAAACATCCACTAACTTTCAGCAAGTGGATGAAGAATCCAAGAAATAGAGGCAGCCCATTCCTCTATATAAAGAAGAGTTTTCAGAAGGCTAAAGGCATCGAACATTTCCCTTAGTCTTCTAACAATAAACTTTCTTTGTAATATTCTGTTGTGAGTTTAGAATTTCCAGAGTGTTTTCAGTTTTAGTTTTTTAATTTTATGTACAAGAGTGTGATAGCCTTTATGAGAGGCTAAACAG